>BLSH010241805.1:1682575-1696429 GCA_018402905.1 Glandirana rugosa
CCCCCCCCCCCCCCCCCCCCCCCCCCCCCCCCCCCCCCCCCCCCCCCCCCCCCCCCCCCCCCCCCCCCCCCCCCCCCCCCCCCCCCCCCCCCCCCCCCCCCCCAATGTGAACGGTGAGCATTGTTAAAGTAAGAGAGCATGCTCAGGTGCCGGGCTTACCTTACACGAGAAACCTAGATGCAAGAAGCAGCAGCCCTTGTACATACTGCTTTCCTGTGATGTGCGCGGGATGTCCATCCAGGGAGCACAGTTCACTTCCCAAGTGTCAGTGTATACAATGGAGATGGGAGGGGCCTTTGACCCAGGCAGGCACCCATTTCAGTGCACAGGTGCTTGTACACTCTTACCGATACCTGCTCAGGTCAGAGGCCCCTCCCCTCTACATTGTATACACTGACACTTGGGAAGTGAACTGTGCTAGCCGGATGGGACATCACGGAGCTGCCGATCACCCCCTCCTGCCTCCGTCCCTTGTGTAGCTAGCTGCCAGCCGGAGGTACAGGGGGAGGTGTTGGGTCTTGGGCCCCCCACACTGGCAGAACACCAGGGCTCAGTCGCAAGTGCGACTGTTGCGACTCTGGTAGTTCTGCCACTGACCTTTTCCATGACTAGCACTTCTTTAGTTTGCTTAAAATAAACCTGTCATGTCCAAGACATGGATGCTGCCATTGCTGGCCTTCTGTGTTGCTGATCTGGAACACATATGCAGATTTGGAAAAAATATGTATTCTGCTGCATCATTTTGGTGATCAGTGACTTATAGCAGGACTATTGTGGTGGACAGTCTGACACTAACTGACACTTTATGGGAACCAATAACACTAATACAGTGATCAGTGCTAAAAATATGCACTGTCACTGTAGTAATGACACTGTCTGGGAAGGGGTTAAACATCTAGGGCAATCAAAGGGTTGACTGTGTGCCTAACCAGTGTTTATGTGTATACAGTGAGGTGTTTTTACTAAGTAATCTGCTGGATTTTATTCCCTGCTTTGCATAGGAACAAAACCCACCCCATCCCTGCTGACAGGACGGAACGCTACATTGTTTATATATGCAAAGCTACATCCTATGTCTCTCCTTGACGATCAGAGGGTGCCGGCAGTCATCCATTGGCTGGCAAACATTGATCAGCTTCTGCTGTGGCTAATCACAGCAGAAGCGGCGCACCCCCCTATTCAGAACAGACTTGCTAGCCATCATGCTTTTATAAACAACAGCTTGAGCACTAAGTGAACACTTAGTGAATGCGCAGTTTTCAAAAATGTTACCCAATTGTGGCTAAATGTGTGATGCATCAAGTGCTGGTGCTGTGACATAGAAATACAGTGGAACCTTGGATTACGAGCGTAATCTGTTCCAGGGGAATGCTTGTAATCCAAATCACTCGTATATCAAAGCATGTTTCCCCATAGGATACAATGAAAACTCACTTAATTCATTCCACAGCACTGCTTGTCAATGCAGTACTGTATATGGCTAGAGGTCCGGGGGCGGGATCCGGGCCTCCGAGGCTCACCAGCACCCCAGCACCTCTGGCCACATGTGGTATTGCATGCAAATAGGCTTAATTCTGCTCGTTTTTTGAGACAGCACTCGCAAACCGAGTCAGAATTCTTTTTTTAAAGAATGCTCATCTTTCATAATGCTCGTTAACCGCGTTACTCGTGAACCAGGGTTCCACTGTATTAAAAGCGTGATATGATTGAATTGTTTTCCTTGACCTCTGTAAACTTACACCTGTGCACAAAACTAAAAAAAAAAAAAAAAAAAAAAAAACCTAAGCAAAAAATAGTTTTGCCAGGAGTTGTTGGCCTTTAAAGAAGATACTCATGCCTGACATCCACGTCATACTGCTATCAATGCTACTTGCTGATATTCTTTTGTGTAATAAAATGTAACAATATGTGGCTTTTATAGAGTCTTTCATCCCAGCTCTTAAATTAAATAAAAAAAGTTGTAGAAAAATATTGATTTTTACCATTAACAACATAACAGCAGTTTTATAATGTGAGTCCTGTGGTTAAGTGTAACCACGTGTTTAATTTATTAGTGCTAACACGGCTCCAGTCTAAGCACTAACAATTCTCTCTAAAAAAAAAAAAAAGGGCAGTACATTATATTGATATAGTTTTTTTCGTCTATAGCCATAAGAAAATTATATTGTCCCAGGGAGTATTTGGTACCTTCAGGAATAAGCTTTTAAGCTCAGTATACTTTAAACCACATTTCCACATATACAAATTAATCTAAAATATTTACCAAAAGTATGTTAGATTTTGTTCTACAAAATTGTAACGTGTGCTTTATTCTTCGCCTTATACAGTAGGCTCATAAGATATGTGAATTGGTATATTTAACTATCCATTTCCATAAATAGTGGCAGCGTAGCACTACAAACGGCAATTTGCTCAGGCGCAACTGGGGGCAAGGGCTTGCCGCCGTGCTCTTGTGCCCGCCGCGCGCTCCCTCACTGCGTCCGCCACCGACCCACGATCGCTTACTACATGGGGAGGACAGGGAACCGCTGATGTTAACAAGGCGGGACCCTGTTCTGACAGGCGACATGACAGAGATCTGCTGATCCTTGTACTGGCAACCCAGCCCCCATACAGTTAGAACACACTTAACACCTTCATTGCCCCCTGCAGGTTAACCAATGCATTGGCAGTTATAAACAGTATCAATCCATATAATAGTACCAATAGACATAAAAGGAAGATCTTTTGTACAGGGTGGGCCATTTATATGGATACACCTTAATAAAATGGGAATGGTTGGTGATATTAACTTCCTGTTTGTGGCACATTAGTATATGTGAGGGGGGAAACTTTTCAAGATGGGTGCTGACCATGGCGGCCATTTTGTAGTCGGCCATTTTGAATCCAACTTTTGTTTTTTCAATAGGAACAGGGTCATGTGACACATTAAACTTATTGGGAATTTCACAAGAAAAACAATAGTGTGCTTGGTTTTAACGTAACTTTATTCCTTCATGAGTTATTTACAAGTTTCTGACCACTTATAAACTGTGTTCAATGTGCTGCCCATTGTGTTGGATTGTCAATGCAACCCTCTTCTCCCACTCTTCACACACTGATAGCAACACCGCAGGAGAAATGCTAGCACAGGCTTCCAGTATCCGTAGTTTCAGGTGCTGCACATCTCGTATCTTCACAGCATAGACAATTGCCTTCAGATGACCCCAAAGATAAAAGTCTAAGGGGGTCAGATCGGGAGACCTTGGGGGCCATTCAACTGGCCCACGACGACCAATCCACTTTCCAGGAAACTGTTCATCTAGGAATGCTCGGGCCTGACACCCATAATGTGGTGGTGCACCATCTTGCTGGAAAAACTCAGGGAACGTGCCAGCTTCAATGCATAAAGAGGGAAACACATCATCATGTAGCAATTTCGCATATCCAGTGGCCTTGAGGATTCCATTGATGAAGAATGGCACCACTATCTTTGTACCCCATATACCACACCATACCATCAATTTTTTGGTTCCAACAGTCTTGGAGGGATCTATCCAATGTGGGTTAGTGTCAGACCAATAGCAGTGGTTTTGTTTGTTAACTTCACCATTCACATAAAAGTTTGCCTCATCACTGAACAAAATCTTCTGCGTAAACTGAGGGTCCTGTTCCAATTTTTGTTTTGCCCATTCTGTAAATTCAGTGCGCCGATCTGGGTCATCCTCGTTGAGATGCTGCAGTAGCTGGAGTTTGTAAGGGTGTCATTTGTGAGTAGCTAATATCCGCCGAAGGGATGTTCAACTAATGCCACTCTCCAGTGACATGCGGCGAGTGCTACGCTGTGGGCTCTTGCTGAATGAAGCTAGGACAGCTATTGATGTTTCTTCATTAGTGACAGATTTCATGCATCCACGTTTTGGCAAATCCAACACTGAACCAGTTTCACGAAACTTAGCAAGCAGTTTGCTAACTGTAGCATGGGAGATGGGTTGTCTCGTAGGCTGTCTTGCATTGAAGTCTGCTGCAATGACCCAGTTACTGCGTTCACCAGACATCAACACAATTTCTATCTGCTCCGCACGTGTTACAGCCATGTCAATGGCTGTAAACAAAGAGAAACTTGTAAATAACTCATGAAAGAATAAAGTTACGTTAAAACCAAGAACACCATTGTTTTTCTTGTGAAATTCCCAATAAGTTTGATGTGTCACATGACCCTCTTCCTATTGAAAAAACAAAAGTTGGATTCAAAATGGCCGCCATGGTCACCACCCATCTTGAAAAGTTTCCCCCCTCACATATACTAATGTGCCACAAACAGGAAGTTAATATCACCAACCATTCCCATTTTATTAAGGTGTATCCATATAAATGGCCCACCCTGTATACGGAATGACTGTTTATAGTATACTATTGCTGTTCAATGCCTCAGTGAACATTACAGATTATATTTGCCATTTAAAGTATTTTCTAATGCATGTATACACATACCTTAAACATATTTATCATTCAACATTGTTTCAAAATTTTGAAATGTCTTCCATGAAAATTTACATATGTGCAGTTTACACAATAGACTATTGGTCATCAGTCTACATTCATATGAATGTAACTCACATGAGCATTCAAACAGTCCAATTTGGTCAATCTTTTGGGTGGCATCTGTCATTTCTTATTGTAATCTCCAACAATTGCCAGAAAATTCTGAATGTTAAATGTAATAGCACCACCAACTTAAGTCGTCTATGGGCACTTTAAACGTGTTAAGGAAAGCCACAGGTATTAACAATACAGCCCTCTGAAACATGACCAAAGGGATGTGCTTTGAAGGTGTGATCTGTCCCACACTAGCAATGAGTAAAAATGGTGATTAAAAAAAAAAAAAAAATCACCTTTTACTGGTTTACATCACCTGCCAATCAGCAAATGTCAAAACCCTGCATTTCCTTCACTTCCTGTCTGGACACACTGGGACTCTGATAGAATGCGTTTCCTTGAGCTGAATGACAGAACAACATCTATATCTCTAACTTCACATGGATTATCTTTCTTTAGTCTAATTGAGGAAATAAGTCTGAAAACAAATGTTTTACTTTCCATCTTTGGGACTTATAAAAGCTGATTATTATCATATAGCACTAGGACATATCGTATGGGTATGAGAACTAATGTCTGCCTTCATGCTTAAGAAATGTAGCTTTGTGATACAGGGGTAAGGTATAATCCATCATCCAGAATGTTCCCAAACTACAACAAGGCAATGAAACTGACTTACTAGAGGTACCATTTTAACACAGACTGGACAGCCATTTCCCCAATACAAGATAGGCTATCTAATAGGAACTCCAGTCATTTGAGTGAAGAGTCAGCTGCAAAGTGGTAAATAAAAGCTTCCTCTGTATAAATCCTATATATACAGACATTTTACCCACCCTCCAGAAATACCCAATTGCTGATCTTTACTCTCTGCCCTTTTCCTTTGCAGCAATAAAACCCACTATGGATATGATATGGTATGATCAACAACAAGAACTGTATTGTGTTAGCAAGCAATGGATGCAGATTTTTGAGTTAAAATTACATTATTACTTAACTCAAGAGATTAAGAATGCTACTTTCAAAGCTTGTAAGGTTTCTTTAGCAGTCATGATATGGATCAGAGTATAAGGAAAACTGTCAACAGATCTTCAGCCTGGTTCCGTTTTTGATAGAATAGAGAAGAGTCAGGATTTTTGTCAGACTTTATTTTTGTCTGTGATGCCGTTGGGTAGATCTCTCATCACTTCCTGTCTCTGTGACATCTATAGAAATAATAGGAGCATGGGTGCCACAGGAAAGGGCAGACATGGACATAGTTGGAAAAAAAATTGTCAGAAATTCTAATCCTTCCTCACTCTACTAAAAATGTATTTTTGCTTTTGTTTGTATTTTCATTGGATAGGTTCCCATCAGTTCCTGGCCTAGCAGGAAGGGAGAGTAAATGTCCCAACTGGGACACATGCAGCAAAAGCCTGGCAAAGCTCTAATCTTTCCTTGCACTATTCACAACTAAATATGTATTTTTGGCTGGCATTGGGCTTTTATGGACACATAAATGTACCCAAATATACCCATGGGCATAAAATGTGCCTTATTCAGTCCAAAAAGCTCCCTTATGTGTTACCATTGCATTGCACTCAGAGATCCTCCACAGAAAGATAAGGCTTAACAGGCAACACATCCATGAACATCCCAAACCCTTGGGGAATGCTGTCCTCTTCAGATAGGGGAATTCAATGTAAAACTACAAAAGGAACAAATGGCAAAGGTGCAAAAACACCTAGTGCATTACCAAAAATGTATTGGAAAGATATAAAACTGCTAAAATGGATACTTACAAACGTGCAGCATAAAAGAGCATGTAAACCAGAAAATGCAGTGTGGTGCAGGATACAAGTGCTCCAACAGCACTCCACTATGGTGGCAAGCTCATATGTTTCAGGGCGCACCCCCTTCCTCAGAGCTACGCAGTTCCGAGGAAGGAGGTGTGCCCCCAAAATGTGTCAGTTTGCCAGTATTGTGGGGTGTTGTTGGAGCACTTGTATCCTGTACCACACAACATCTGGTTTACATGCTCTTTTAGGCCTCATACACACAGACGTTTTTTGACGCCGGCGTTTTCTGGCGTCTTTTGCAGCTCTCCATGTTAGTCAATGGCCCCATAAAAACGCCAAAGTTTTTGAGCTGTAGATGGCGTCGGCGTTAGTGAGCTGAAAGTAGAACCCACGGCCATCGCGTTCTGAGGCTGTAACTTTTTGGCATTTTTTTGACGCCGACGCCGCAAAACGCCAACAAACGCCAACTAACACCAACAAACGCCAACTAATATTGTACCGGCATTTTCCGGCGTTTTTTGACGCCAAAGTTTTTAGGTTGAAAAATAGCAGAGGGGTGATTTTTTTAAAAAATGCCTATTGACGCCGACGCTCACTTACGCTCACTAACGCCGATGCATAATGCCGAAAAACGCAGATTTTTTTTCCTTGACGTCGGGCCCGACCTTTTGTTTATTTTTAAAGATACGCCTGTGTGTATGAGGCCTTAAGCTGTACTTTTGTGAGTATACATTTTGGCCTAAATTTATATTTAAAAAAAAGTTTCTTTGCCAAATTTTATAACAGAAACTAAGAAAAACATGTTTTTTTCCAAATTTTTCTGTATTTTTTCACATATAGTAAAAAATGTAAAACTCAATGGTAATTAAAGGATAAGTTCCCTTTAAAAAAAAACAACAATAAATGCACATGTTTCTGCAGTTTAAATGTGCATGAACTTTTTTATTCTCTTAGGACATTGTAAAGCATTGCACCTGTGATCAGGCTCCTGCCAGTGTTACCAACCTACCAGATTGAAATTGGGCACAACACCCAAAATTTACTGCCATAGTCAAGTTTTTACTGGCATTGTACAAAAGTTACAAAATTACAGTTTTCAGTGCAAATTTCAGTATTTAGGCTACAAGCAAGTACACTGTGCAAATAGCAATGTGATTTAAGGTAGATAGTAGCAAGGTAAAAAAAAAAACATATTTCTGTTATTTTCAATATAATAAGGGCAGATTATTTAGTCCATCAGTTTTGTCACCTATGTCAAATTGTAGACATTTCCCCTTAATTTCTGTTCCATAACCACCACAGAAAGTGAGGTGAAATCCCTGGTAGCCACTAGGATCACCAGAATTTATGTCCCTACTTCTAAAGACTTCCTGTCTCCATCATCTCCTGGTTTTATCCCTCCATCACCTCTTGTCTCCATTACACCATCCCCGTCTCCATCCCTCCATCACCTCTGGTCTCCATCACACAATCCCCCCATCATTTCCTGTCGCCATCCCTCAATCACACCATCCCCACTTATCTAGTGTACACTGCACTCATACAGTGCACACTCACACTAAGAGAGAGAGACTCCTGCAGCCTGGCTCGCGGCTGTCTGTCAGAGGGAGCAGAGACAGTGTGTGTGTCAAACAGTCACACACTCACTCTCCCGTCTCTTTTTGGCTGGCTTGAAGAGGAAGCGGAGGCCTGCAGGGTCAGCCAGATCAGGGAGGCAGGCAAGAATGAGGAGGATCCATCCATCCATCTGGAGCGCCTGCTCTGTTCAGGTGCTGGCGGCCGGTGGTGTGGCAGGAGAATGCAGTAACCTCATGGGCGGATAGGCTGGGCAGAGGCACTAGCTGGTAACAGGAGGAGTGGTCCTCCAACTCGTCTCAGGGTCAGGATTGGATCTTCTCACTCGCCTCTCAGGGATTTCCGTAATTGCACATGCACAGCTCTGACTGAAGCCGATGGCTGCCGTTTTTACGGGCACTTTTCGGCTTCTACAGATTTTTACGGACACCTGAAAAACTGCCCTGTTTATACGGGCTGTCTGTAAGTACACGGACAGTTGGCAACACTGGCTCCTGCAGACTGTCAGGGTAGCTGTCCGCCCGTACCTCCGATACAGGCAGGCAAGCTTTTCCGTCCAGGGAAAATCAATGCACTATGAAGATGCTGTAACAGATAAAAACAAGGAGAGGCACCTCTAAGTGCAATAGTTAAAACAATTTATTATGGCCCAATGGCTAAAAACACTCACAAGATATGGAAGTGAATAAGGCACAAGCAGTGTAGTATTCAGTAGGTATAGGACTTCTCAATCCGTTCCGATGAAGCTGTCAGGTGGAATGACGCTGGTCATCTCACTCACAAGCCACTCCGAGTGATGGATGAGCCAGCCGGGAGCTCAAAAAGTGGCTTGGCTATTAGCGCTGTCCAGGCACGGGCGGATGACATCCTATTCGTGCAACGCGTTTTGTGGGTGTATGATGACGTGATAGCCGCACCCCTTTTTAAGGCTAGGATGCCACTGGAATTTTTATCTGTTAGAGTATCTGGAGCTTGGTTCGGCTCCTTCTGGTGGCTGGCCTGAGTGTTGATGGACTTTGTTGGACTTTATTTTAGACATACCATGTTTTTGTATTTCATCTTAGCAATGTGTGTCATTATTATCTATATGCGTATTCACATGTTTTATATATATATATATATATATATTTTTTTTTTTTTTTTTTAGTGTATATTGCTTATATACATCTTCCCTTTTTGGGGACCCTGATAACTTTGGACAGTGCGCATTTACTTGCTTCCACTATGAAGATGCTCACCAGCGCCCTCATAGTTCATTGAGAAGTACAAGCCGTCAGCTGCAAAGGATGTCTGTACTTGTAGTCTATTCATTCACACAACTCTGTAAATGAATGATGTAGCCATGTACGTGGAGCCCCATACAGCCGTGCTTTTTTCAAACTGTGACAGCGGGTGTGAGGAGAGGATCCCTAGCCCACTGTCACAGGCAGCGGGTGGAACGAGAGAGCAGGGTGAGAGCTGCAGAAACATGTTACACGTTCAACCCTAAAAACAGGGGGGACATGTAACATGTTCCCAAGGATAAACTTATCCTTTAAATACCACCAAAAGAAAGCTCTATCTGTCTCAAAAAATGATAAAAATTTAATTTGGGTACAGTGTTGCATGACTGAGTAATTGTCATTTAAAGTGTGACAGCGCTGAGAGCTGAAAAATGGCCTGGAATGGAAGAGGGTGAAAGTGTCTAGACTTGAGGCATTTAAAGCATATTGTGTGGGTACAAGAACTGTGGCATATGTGTGCATGTATACGGCAAGTAGATTCAAGGTTTTTTAACCATGCCCCTTTAAGCCTCTCCCGCTATTAGTGCAATTTGGCCACACCCACCATTCTACTTTACTATATGGAGGTGAGGTGAGTACCTCGCCTGTACTCTAAAAAAGAAAGCCCTTCCTGTAGGTATATTTTCCAGCATGATCATTACAATGATGTCTGAACTGGGTACAGAATCAAGACACAATTGGACAATCCTGATTATGTTTCCTAATTTGAAGATATTTCATGTTTAGATTCCATTTTACAAGCTCACCTGGAGGTTCTCTAGCATTTAGAACTGAACTGAAAGAAAGACAAGGGTTTAGTTTAGTTTTAAATAACATATCTGTGACTGGGGTCTTGGCATGCATTTTCAACATTAATAACTGTTGACTCCAAGGTGTATCCAATTTTTATTTTCTGCATGTTTGAGTATTAGATAATTTTGTTGCTTCTACTTTTACTAGCTGTGAAACAACTCAGCAATCATACTGTATTAAGTGATGATAGGCTGTGTTGCTAGTAAAATTATATTGCAAGATACATTGTACATAATTACTACAAGCAACATTTTTATTATATAGGGTCATTATATAAAAAAATGTTTACATGGAAAAGAATAATGAGGTTCAAATTAGTTTAGAATGCGTCGACGTTCAAGCAAGCGTTTTACATATTTGGCAGCAATTCTTGTCTCAGCATGTACATTTAATGTGTAGACAGGAATATACACATAAAAAACAAGCATGAGCAGACAAATACAGTAATGTAAACTTGTCAAAAACATGTGATGTAAAAAATACATAAGTAGAGGTTACGGCTGGTGAGAACCACACATCAGGGTTGTACAGTTGAATGCAGCTGCTGCATCCCAATTGATATGAATGGGACAACCTGCATGGGGATGCACGAAACACCACTGTGCAAGAAACCATGGCCCTCATCCAGGCCTACACTATAGAACGCCCATGTGAACAATCCTAAGCCTGTGCTATGAAGCGTCCATTTATTTCTGCTTCTGGTATCACTTAGATGTGCCAATGGCCATGTAGTGGGTATGCCTACTTGATTGGATATGCATGGAGATTATAGTAAGATTGTGCAATCAATTTGTGCCCAGCACTTAGCTTATAGTGAATCTAAAGCAAAGCTTTGGACATCATTTATACATCCCAAGCAAACAGAAAATAGAGTTTAAAAAAGCCTCTGCAGCTGCATGCGTTGTGGAGCAATCCATAATCAAATTTCACAACAGAAACACTAAAGCGAGCAACTCAGCTCATTGTGTTACTCCTCCCAGAGCAAGTGCTTTGTGTTTACATTTTGGAATAAAAGCTGAAAGGATGCTAATTAACTGCTGGAAGGTAGTTAATTCACAGCAGGGTGAGCTAAGCTTCCGAGAGAACAAAGTTAATGCTTCTGGTGTGAAATGTAGGGATAATTTGCTCCACAGTGTCTGCAGCTGCGGAGGTCAGTGGGGTTTGTTTTAAAGCTCATTTATCGATTGTTAGAGAATGTAAATACTTGAATGTCCATAGCCTGACAACAGGTTCACTTTAATGAAGGCTGCAATGATTTAAACATCAAATCTTGTTAATGAAGCCCCGGATAGCAATGAAAACCCAACAAAGGTTCAGAGTTTCCAGGGAAAAAAATGGCTGGTCATACTATACACTTCAGGAGCATCTCATCTGTAAGAATCTGCATCATGCAGAGAAGTGGAAAATACAGTTTGTTGATATTATAAATGCATAAGTAAAACAGGTTGTCAATGCCATTAAATAAATACTGTAGGTCTATGTCATATAAGTTACTAAAAAAGGTTGGACATTTCACATAACCAACATTTCTTAGAAAATAAAAAGTATGAGTACTGTACTGCCAAAGAAAAAAAATAATATATTCACAGTGGAACAACATTTGAAGTCTCCTGTTTATTACAAAAACATTTGTTTTAACTTTTATGCCATTTTTACTCAGGGAAAATCTGAAAACAATAACTCGAAGCAATTGACATAAAACAGCTGTCAAGCCCATGTGGGATTTAGGCTGATAAAAAAAAGCAACAGAAAAAAAGAACTGCAAAAAAAAAAATATTTGTAAAATTTGGAATTTTATCCTGTGGAGATTTAGGTTTACCAGCCATAAATGAAAGGTACACAAGTATTATAAACTTTTAGGGCACAGCTCTGCCTTCTTTTCCAAAGTCCCTAAGGACACAATTAAAAATTATAGAATGCAGAAAGCTGTTATTAACATCACTATTGAGGTGAACAAAATTCAACATGTAAGTTTTTTTCTTTGCTCTGGGCTTTCTGCTAACAGAATTCAAAGCGTATGCTGGAATAGGGGTCTGGGAACTGCTTGCCAGTTCAACTATAAAAGTACCGATAACTTAAATTACCAAATGAGGTTTTGTGGTGTTAGTTGCATATATTAACAACAAAAAATATATTAAAATATGTTATTCACAAATATCATATAAAAGAGCACTATCCATACTTTTTAAATATTTTTAGGACATCAAATCATAATTTGTGTATGACTACTACTTCCATTAATACCCTTGACTAGTGCCCCCTGCCCGCTGCATAGTAGACTACAAAGCCTTCACAATTATATGTCATTATTTCCATTCGATTTATGTGTGGATTCATGTAGTGAAGTTTCTTCAGGAGATATAGTAGGTATGTATTTTATCAGAGAATCCGGTCAATTAGGCAATGGACCACAGTCTAATTTTCATCATAGGGGAGACTGCAGGGGACATAGTAAAGCCAAAAACATGATAAATCTATGGCAAGTCTGTTCTGCATATATCTCCATCACCCAATCCTGTAGTTATGAACAATTGTAGTTCATCAAATTGTCAGCAGTTAATAATCAGGGCTGCATCATATTCAAGCTGCCAGTATCTATATCAAGATGGATATATAGATAATAGCACTCAGATATATGGACAATAAAGTCCTAATTTCAACACAGTGGACCCTATAATGAGCAGTAAAGTAAGCAATCCCCCTTTCTGTTAACAGACAAAAATGATCCAACACGTCACTTATAGGTTCTACAATTTAATAAAAAATATTGTGCAGCTTATGTTAGTTTTGCTAAAGTCTTTTTAGCACAGTATTCCACATAAGCTGTCTATTAGGATTGTCACCTGAATGGTTGCTTATATAGCAGTGCTTTAAGTGCAGTGGTCATCAGGACAGATAGAAAGAGTGCATCTGCCAGCAGCAGTAGTAGCAATAAAAAATATGATTTTAACCCTTCACCACTCTATCTAAAAAATAAAAAAATAAAGTTTTGGCTTTAGATAGATTTTAATAATGAAGTATGGGGCATGAGTGTTATGATTCAAATGTTTTGTTGTATCCATTTGTACAAATTTACCATTATAGAAAGCAACCCAGATACATCATGCCTGGGCACATGTGGTAATGTCCCCCTACATTAGTATGACTTGATATTTTCAAAGCGAGCAGTTTAAATCAGATTAGCGTGAATACTTTAAACCAGGGTTCCCCAACCCCCGGGTCGCGGACTGGTACCTCTCCATGGCCTGTTGATGGCCGGGCCTGCCGTGTGGCTGTGTCACTGAGCCTGTGTGTCTTCTCCCCCATCACCAAAGTTAACCTGTCAGCAGGGCAGGGGGTGGAAGGAGCTGCAGAGTGGGAGACTGTTAACATAGGTGTTCCATGCAGATCTGCAGCTCCTCCTGCCCCCTGCCTTGCTGACAGGTCTACATCAGCGGCGGAGGGGACCCGGGAGAAGATACATGGCTGAATCTGCCTCTACCCTGCCACAGGTAGAAATGTACAGGGGAGGCAGACACTGGAATGAGGTAGTGAGAGAGGAAAGTGGAGAGGAAAGCATGACTTCAAGGGGCACTTTGGCAGGGGGCTGTGATGGTAAGGGGCACTGTGACAGGGGGGCTGTAATGGTAAGGGGCACGGTGAGGGGAGCTGTGATGGTAAGGGGCACTGTGACAAGGGGAGCTGTGATGGTAAGGGGCACTGTGATAGGGGGGCTGTGATGATAAGGGGCACTGTGACGGGGCGCTGTGATGGTAAGGGGCACTGTGACAGGGGGCTGTGATGGTAAGGGGCGGGAATGGTAGTGTCGCGGGGCAGTGTCACGGGGAATAGTAGTGTCGGGGGGATAG
>BLSH010241805.1:1696439-1709224 GCA_018402905.1 Glandirana rugosa
GGAATGGTAGTGTCGTGGGGAACAGTGTCACGGGGAATGGTAGTGTCGAGCACTGTGACAAGGGGTGCTGTGATGGTAAGGGGCACTGTGATGGGGGGTTTGATGATAAGGGGCACTGTGACGGGGGACTGTGATGGTAAGGGGCACTGTGACAGGGGGGCTATAATGGTAAGGGGCACTGTGACAGGGGAGATGTTATGGTAAAGGGCACTGTGACAAGGGGAGCTGTGATGGTAAGGAGCACTGTGACAAGGGGTGCTGTGATTGTAAGGGGCACTGTGACGGGGGTTGTGATGGTAAGGGTCACTGTGAAAGGGGGGCTGTGATGGTAAGGGGCACTGTGACAGGGGGGCTGTGATTGTAAGGGGCACTGTGATGGGGGGCTGTGATGGTAAGAGGCACTGTGACGGGGGGCTGTGATTGCAAGGGGCACTGTGATGGGGGGTTGTGATATAAAGGGAACTGCAGCGTAAAGGGACAATGCAATCATTACAGTGCCCCTTTACAGTGCAGTCCCCTTTATATCACAATACCCCCTTTACTGTGCAGTCCCTGATACATCATAGTGCCCCTTTACTCTGCAGCTAACCTCTAATTTGCTCTTACATTGTGATTTTTTAAAGTGTTACTAAACCCAGGACCCTGCATTCACTATATCTGGTCTACCACAGTACACAGCACATAGAAATGCAATTATTTTAGTAAATATAAACTGCCAAAAACCTTTTCTCATCAGCAGTATATAGCAGTCTTGTGACTTTTTTGAGTGTCTGGTTAAAGCTTGTAGGAGGAGTTTTCATTTTACTCTGACTGTCCTATGAGGTTGCAGGACCCCTGACCCTCTGTCTGGACAGTGCTGATTGGCCCTGTGCCAATCACATGCATCCTCCCAAGAAAAAAACTTTCTAGCAATACACACCAAACTGAGCATGTGCAAAGTGACTCCAATGGCTCTGTCTTATCAGGGGACAGTAGAAGAAGGGGAGGATCAGAGAACATAGGATCAAACAACCTTTTTACACAATGCTGAGGACTAAACGCCTTAGGCTCCACAATGAGTATAACCAGCATACTTTACTGCATATACAGACTTGTATTACTGTTGTGGGTTTAGTAACACTTTAACCATAATCTCTAATATTTAAACCCAGATGCGCAATATAGTTTGGTGGTCATAAATAAAAACCTACAATGAAAACTTAACTTTGTTCTTTATATCTTGAGGTCTGTCTTTCTCCAGTTTCCCTGCTTCTGTACACACTCAATATATTATAAGTGTTTTAATTGAGATATAATAAGACAGGTACTGTATTAGGGAACCAAAGATTAATAAAAATGAACGCTTTATCCTAAAAGTTGCCAAAAAATTATTACCAGAAGTGATTGCACGCCGAACTGTTGGAACCATAATCCTGCTTTTGGCTTTAACTGCATAGGTCTTTTGGATTTTACCTGTGACGCAATAAATGGATGCTTAATTGCAGAGATGGCGAGTTGCCTGCTCTCTTTTTTGTACTGTCGTGTATATATTGAGCCTACAAAGGCTTTGGGTTTGTGCACTGGAGGTCTTTTTTCCTTATTTGGGATTTCAAGGTGGTAGCTCTGTATTGTGTGTGTTTCCACGGGTGCCAAAAAATTATTGTAACCACTTAAGCCCTGGAAGGTTATCCCCCTTCATGACCAGGCCATTTTTTGCAATACTGCACTGTATTACTTTAGCTGAAAATTGTGAGGTTGTGCGACGCTGTACCCGAATACCATTGATGTCCTATTTTTCCCACAAATAGAGCTTAATTTTGGTGGTATTTGATTACCTCTGCAGTTTTTATTTTTTACCCAATAAACAAACAAAAAACAGACAATTGTGAAAAACAACAATATTTTTTACTTTTTGCTATGAAACACTCAATAAAAAATGTAACAAATCAATTTTGTTTACCAATTTAGGCCAATATGTATTCTGCTATATATTTTTGGTAAAAAATATTCCAATAAGCATATATTGATAGGTTTGCGCAAAACTTATAGTGTCTACAATCTATGGGATAGATTTATGAAATTTTTTTTTTCACTAGTAATGGCGGCCATCAGTGATTTTTAGCGGGACTATGACATTGCAGTGGACAAATCGGACACTAAGTGACAGTTTTTGTTGACCAGTGACACTTATACAGTGATCAGTGAAAAAAAAATGCACTCTCATTGTACTAATGACACTGGCAGAGAAGATGTTAACATCAGGGGTGATCAAAGGGTTAAGTGTGCTCCTAGGGAGTGCTTTCTAACTGTGCGGTGGATGGCTTAACTGGTAGAAGACAGAAATCCATGTCTCTGCTTAGCAGAAACTCAAGATCTCCATCCTCCTCTCTGACAGAACGGCGGTCTGCCTTGTTTTACATAGGCAGACCGCCGTTCTGCCTTTCCTGTCAAGGATCGGCGAGTATCAGCGGTGATCGCGTCCACTGGACCTGCTGATTGGCTCCCACTGTGTCCAGCAGCGCGCTCACGTGCCCTAGACCCTGTGCACAAAATCACGTACAGGCATGCGATTTCACGCAGGAGGGCCACCCTGCCACAGTATATCTGTGTGGGCGGTCCTTAGGTGGTTAATAGAACTTTTAGCTGTGAATATTAAAGAGATTTTTTATTTAATTTAGGACTAGCTAACACCTTGCATAATTCCTATAGCTCTCTTGATTCCAATTTAATTAGCTTAATGTTAGAAAACATCGACTTATGGATGTGTTTATTCCAGAAAACTAAGGTGACCTTCCCATCACTGTCTGGTCAGACAGATACGCCATTCAAGTAGCGGAGAGGTTAACCATAGCGGAGGGAGTTATCTCAGAAAAGAAGGAATGTAAGCTTCAGCAGTGCCTTGTTAGCATAAGTGATCACAGCCTTTACTCTGCAATTGTTTTAATCAATAAGAGAACATTTCATCTCACTTGGGACTCGGGGCATAGATAATATC
Organism: Glandirana rugosa; assembly: GCA_018402905.1. NCBI lineage: Eukaryota > Metazoa > Chordata > Amphibia > Anura > Ranidae > Glandirana > Glandirana rugosa. The sequence goes on from BLSH010241805.1 coordinate 1,699,414, forward strand.
TCGGTGATGCTTTTGACAAAGGTTCACTAAAGCTCCTTTAAACTTTAATGTACATAAACACAGCCAGAGGGTCCCGGATTGACATTCTGGCAAGCATCCAGTTTGCTCAGACCGTGCTTTATAAATGGCAGCTGCCACAAAAAAAAAGCCTTTGCCCCATCATTAGCTGTAGCTGCAGCATGTACTCTCTGTGCACTCCTGACACATTCTGCAGCTGCTAATTTAGATTTCCATCCTACAAAGGTATTTGGTGTACCAGGCCTTATTTAAATGTTTTCATAGTTGTCTCAGGGCAAACATTGGGATTGAATCTGGGCACCACAGCCCACACTTTCCAGTCTGTGTTCTTTACTATACCACATTACAAGCCAGTCATTTTTTTTTATTATTTACGTGGCTTATTTGACAGCCCCCAATGTTTCCGGTAATGTTCACCTTTTATTTTGAAGGCGTTGTGAGAACAGATGTCCAGACACATCTACCGTTTTTTAATTTTATTGTCTATACTTTTTTTTTTGTGTAAGATTCAGCAATGTGGTATCTTAAGCCAACCACTTCTGCTGTTGATCATAAAATTGCACTGGTAGTTTCTGTACAGTAGCTTCTGATAATGTTTCTTCCTACTGCTGGTTAAACGTGGTGCAGATAAACTGGCCATATCATTTTAAAAAGGACTGGTATTTTTCTGTATGACAGATAATTAATCACTGTTTAAACTGTATTATATTTGTTATTCTATATCGAAACTAGTATAAAAATTTGCAGTCTCTAAATGAACTCAGGTTATATGGTTTTAGCACATTTACATGTAACGTAATAGCCGCTAAAAGATTCTGCTTCTAAATGCTGGGGCATTGATCACTAAGACCCCTTTCACACTGAGGCGGTTTTCAAATGCTTTAGCGCTAGAAATAGCCTCTAAAAAGCACCTGAAAACCACCTCCCATTCATTGCAGTGTGTCTTTTCACACCCAGGCGGTGCGATTGTGGGATGGTACGAAAAGTCCTGCAAGCAGCATCTTTGGGACGTATTGGGAAGGCTGCATACAAAACTCCTAAACTGCCCCTGCCAATTGCAATGAATGAGTAACCTGGAAAGGAAGTGCCGCAAAACAGGGTTTTTTTGCCGAAAACCGGCTTAAAATGCTGCTAAAGCACAACCAAAATGACCAGCGCTTTAGCACTGTTTTAACAGCCCTTCATTGTGAAAGAGGTCTTAATCTCAGTCAAAATAAAGGATAAGCTACAACTCTTGACTAGCCAGCCAAACCTAAACATCACTGACCTAAACCAGTTTGCCTGAGATCACATGACCAGTGCCTTGGCAGTTAGTTATGAGACCAAATCTGGAGAGAGATTAGAGCAGCAGTATGGGAAAGTATTACATGAATATAGAACAGTAGATCTCCAAAGAACCATTAACACCTCCTTAACAGAAACAGGTCCTATAAATAAGACTTTCCAAAAGGATGAACGTGAATTCTCCATGCACTATAGTATTAAATTATCAAGCAGCCTGTTATGAAATGTAACACTGACCAATGAACAGCAGTGTTTTGGCTCTCTGGACCTGATAAGCACTTGGCTGGTGCAGCTGGTCAGCAGGTTAAGTGCCATAAAAAGTTTAAAATGTTGATAGGGACAGTACAGAGTAACAATTCAAAGGTGCATATTTAGGCTTCTCTGTGCTTTAAAGTATTCTGATCCCATTGCACTGTAATAGTTATTGACAGTGTGCCTTAGATTTTGTCACTCTCAAACTGCAGTAATAACTACAAATCATATCTAAAAGGCTACAGTGGTTAGACTTCAAGACCACTAATACTATGAGAAGAGACCACTAGAAGAATGAGAATTCTAATGCTGGAGTACTCCATTCACTCTTAAATCATTACATGCATTTTTCAAATACCTTTTTTTCAAGTACCTGAATGTGATCTTGCATCAGCCTATTTCAACCCAATAGACTAGTACAAAATCAGCCTTATGTGTTGCATGCAGATGTGTTGACAAGAAACTAGCTGATAAGAGGGCAGGAAGATGCCCTCATCAATCTCCCACTGCTTTTCTCACTGTCAAGTCTGCAGACTAAGGCTAAGAACATCTCTTCTAATATCTAATACTGTAATAGAGAAAGTGGTTTCATCCTCCTGGATGCACTGTGTGGCAGGGAGTAAATCTGAGGAAGGCACGCAAATAAATACAAATACTTTGACATGTCCCGTTTTTATATTATTTTTTAATCAGTGTATGTAATACTAGATTAGTTGGGCAGTCATGTTGGAACAGGAAGGGGCCATCCCCAAACTGTTTCACACAAAGTTGGGAGCATGAAATTGTCCAAAATGTCTTGGTATGCTAACGCTAAGAGTTCCCTTCACTGGAACTAAGGGGCCAAGCCCAACCCCTGAAAAACAACCCCACACCATAATCCCCCCTCCACCAAATGATTTGGACCAGTGTACAAAGCAAGGTCCATAAAGACCTTGATGAGCAAGTTTGGGGTGGAGGAACTTGACTGGCCTACACAGAGTTCTGACCTCAACCCAACAGAACACCTTTGGGATGAATTAGAGCAGAGACTGCAAGCCAGGCCTTCTCGTCCAACAGCAGTACCTGACCTCAAAAATGCGCTTCTGGAAGAATGGTCAAACATTCCCATAGACACACCCCTAAGCCTTGTAGACAGTCTTCCCAGAAGAGTTGAAGCTGTTGAACCCTATGGACTAAGACTAGGATGCCATTAAAGTTCATGTGCGTGTAAAGGCAGGTGTCCCAATACTTTTGACTATATATATATATATGTATATATATATATATATATATATATATAGATAGATAGATATAGATATATATATATACATTTCTTTAAATTTAAATCAACTCTTACACTGTGCAAGTTATTTACTTGAAGCCAAGCAATCATCCAGTTTTTCCTGATGAGAAAAATATCCCACAATTTCATTGGTTTTTCAGGTTTGAATTGCACACAGTCATTTACATGTATTGCACCTTTTTAATACACGCATTTGCTTGTTCAAATATTTGTTCCTTAAATCACATAGGCAGCGGAAAAAGTAATTATTTTACCTAGAAAAATATTGGTGGCGTTCTTTGGGCTGCTGGAAGGCTTCATGAGATTGCTTTGGTCATCCTACACAGACATAAATATTTTCTGAACAGCGTGACATTTGCTAAGATGATATTTATTCAGATGTTGAGCCAAATTAGGTGAAACTCATGTATCAGGAACCCCAAAATGTCACTAGTGTCCGTGTTGCTTTTTCCTCGTTATGTTAATGCAGGACAGAGACCTTCAAATAAATGAAGACAGCTGGCACAACCCCTCTTCATATGCAGGTGATATTCAAACATAATTATCATAGTAGCAGTGTAGCTATTCAATCATATACTTAGATGACATGTTTGACATCTGGCACTGAGTCTTTAAAATATGTATAAAGACCCTTTTTTATTTATTAATTGATGAACTATATATTTATATGAAATAAACTAAACTCAGAAATTTTGATTTTTTTTTAAATATATCACAATTTTACCTTAACCCTTTATTTTCTGTACATGAAATATTACGTTTTTATAAAACTTTTTAAGGAGCTGTTACAGTTTAGATTAGTTCTATTATTACATCACATATTTGAAATAAACAAAGCACATTCTTTTTATTTTCTTATTTCTTGTCATTATTTCATAGCAATTTATTTTGTTTTCATGTCATCTCTCGACGTGCCATAGTTTTGTCTTCACACCATAAGGCTAGGTTCACACTGCTGCGGTGCGGGAACCCTGCGAATTCACTGCGGGTTCCCGCATCGCAGGTCTCTGATCGGCAGTTCACACTGCCATATGCGATCTCTGGGGAGTGTCAATACAATGTTAATGACACCCCCAAATGAGTACGCATATCGCACTGCGAACTGCAAACTCGCACAGGAATCGGATCGCATGGTGTGAACCACCATGCGATCCGATTCTGACCCTGCGAAAAAAAAGGGTCCTGTGCGAGTTTGCTCCGATTGCGATGCGAATTCAGCCATACAATCTCTATGGCTGATTTTGCATCGCACAGAGATCGCATATGGTTCACACTGCAGTGCGGTGCGAAATCATATGCGATCTCTGTGATCGGAGCAGTGTGAACCTAGCCTAAAACAATCTTCAAAGTTATTGACAATAAAGTTGTAACCTTTTTTTCCTACCCTTGCTTGCAGCTCGGTTGTTAGAAAAACATCACTTGCCATTTATATGCATGTAAGGAAAATTGTACTTACAGACTTTTTAAGGATAGGTCGCAGTTATATATACATTTACAAAATCTTGAAACATTTTCCTTATTTCAAAGTACCTTTACAGTCATTAATCTGATTTTAATAGGTGAAGTTCATGTACTCTTGTACCAATGTCTAAATCATTTAACTTTTAAAGTCCAGTGTAACTATATTTTGGTACTTAAAAAGAAAAAATCTCTTCTAAACATTTTACACTTTGTAAAGAAAATGAAAAGATTTTGTCTAAAGTTTTAACAAATTTGATATATCGTCGTATTAGTATTGTCTTTTTTGTGTTTGGATAGGTTACATTGCATACCAAGAAATGTGTGTGAGCCGCTCAGGCTGTATGGGAATGAAGTCCTGTGCCCACCGCTGTGAGTGCTGGCTGGGAAGGTGGGCAGTGTGAAACACGTTGGGGACATGGCTTGGCGGGAGTCAAGGCTAAGACTGCCACTCACCATCACACAGCAGGCTTTGACTTGATGCATTACAGTTCTTAAATTATTGATAATTAAATTACAGAAGGGCTTAACATGGTTAACACTTTTATTTATAATTCATTAAGTGGCATTTTACACTGATAATATAATATAATTAGAAAAGGAAAAAATGCAATGCTACCAAGGTTGTGTTCATTAACTACATAAATGGTAAACATCTATGATAGATACCCCTCTAACACTCTACTGAATGATATGTATATAAAGTATGAACAGTAACGTGTAGAAATGTTTTTTTTAAACTACGTAGGGCAAAATAGTGGTGACGCCCTCTCCATAGAGGTGTCCCAATGACCTTCTACTAATATACAGTAGAGTAAAAAGTCCTGAAATAAACTTTACTGTGCTGTCCTTAGAAGCTCTTTTGCTACTTCCATATATACACACAACCAAAATCCACAAAGTGCAGTTCTCCTTTAAATGTGCTCTACAATTCCGTGCAGTGGCCAAAATTATAATATGTAAAACACTACATGAAGCCTCCACCTTCATATGTGGATGCTTTGCCCTTTAAGTTGGGACCAACATAAGTAATGGCTGTCTATCCTTATGATATGCTCCTTCAGATGATGACCAGAACAACCAGCCCTCTCCAAAAATCCACTCCTCACAGTGTGTGATGTATAGTACTTACTAGGAACAAAACTTGGACCATCACATTTGAATGTGCACTGAATCTGGTGCACACAGATACACACATAAAAATATAGTCTCTAGCCACTTAAACAGCATAAAACTTCAGCTTCACCTCTCCGATTGTAGTTGACATCACTTCCAGCAACACGTTGAGTACCACGTGACTTTATCAAGGTGTGGGGACACATATCAATTTTGTCGGCTACCCATATGTTAACCTTTTGAGTATACTTAGGTGATTGCGCAGTTAGTCTTTATAATACAATATACTTGTACATTAATACCATACATATTTAATGTTTTAACACTCCTCTTGCAATTTTTGGTCATGTTGCTAAAATTGGCAGCTGCTTACTTCATTATAAGGCACACAAAACAGCTATAATTTAGGACGTAGAAGAGTGAATGTATGTCTATGCAAGGTTTATTGAAACATGCTTGGAGAAAATGCTTATAATGTACATATCTATGCATTATTATTATTATTATTATTATTACCATCACCCTGTGTTCTAGGACAATGAGAGACCCACAAGAAGTACTATCATCAAAGCCAACAATGAATACATGAGTAGCGAATACATAAACTATTCATACATGAACACAGAAAACCATGAATGATGTATATTAATTTAGAGTATATGCAAATGAAGGGTCCAATGGAATGTCCCATTTGGAAAAATAGCGATTTAAAGTAGATGTAAGCCCTAACTAGATGACTTCTAGTTTGATAAAGCACTGTCAGGGAAATTCATAAAGAGTGTCATAGTTTTAGAATTAATTTTAGTCACAGACAGGTAGTTGAATCTGTCTGTGTCTGCACTGATGAAGGAGTTTCCACACTGGATAATCCTTCCTCTGTGCCCTCCCTTCCTCCCTGACCCTGCACCTTCATCACACTGACAGGTGCATGGCCAGGGAGTTTTGTACAGGGGTGGGTGGAACCTAATGGGGAACTAAGAAACTAGTTTTGCTTTACCGCTGATTGGCAGCGCATAACCATAACCACTATTCAGACCTATAGCGGCCCCCATCAGGCTCTGTCCACCCAGTGATGAGTAATTTCCCAAATATGAGCATTGGCATATTTGGGTAATGACATCACCTGTAGACCTGGGAAACCCAGCTGACAGCTAAATGGGATCAGGAAAAGAGCCCTGGGTGGGAGGCTGTCACATACATAACAGGTTCCCAGCACAGGTAGGCCTTGCTCTGAGAACTCGTGTAACTCTGTATGCAGGCTCAGAGTTGGTCTTACTTACCACCAGTTTTGAGAACTGAAGGTAATTCTTTAAGAATGTGTTGCTACCATAACAACAGATTCTTAAAGTGGCTGTAGTAAGAACTACCTGCCTTTGCTGCATGTGTTTGTATTGTGCTCCTTACTGCAAAGGCCAGTTATAGGTGAGGGCAGGCTATTTTATTGTTTTGATGTGTTTGTAATGTTACTTACACTGGCGCAAATGCTTGTCTATATTAGGTGTAGGTAGTTATTAAGGGAACTACTGCCAGAAAAGTGCTATTAGGGCTATTTTGAATTCTCCTGAGTATATTAATAAAAATTGCATTTTATAAATAAAGTATTTTTTTAAATCTTTGGTCTATTTCAGCCCTTTTGATTGCCTGCGGCATTTCTTCGGCCACTTTTGTTTGCACATGCACCCACTCAAGCAATGGCAGCATGTCGTTTCCCCGTTTTTCAGAACTGGTTTACAGATGGGTGGCAGCATTCCTGTTCAGTATGTGATGGCACACTTGTCTCCTTGTGTGTGAATGTGTGTGTGACAGTGACAACGCAAAAGAACAATTAGGAGATAGCGACAGAACACTGTCATCCGAGAATGGAAGTTCCTGAACAAGCACCCTCATTACAGGATCACAACATTTTTTTTTTTAAATATTGTAAACAACTTTAAACTTATCTTAAAGCCTACCTGAACTTAACTTGAAATAGAACTAGACAGAAGCTCTTAACATTGTTCTGAAAGCTTCAGTTGCCAAGTGTTAGTTGCTCATTGGTGCTAAAAAAGTTGGTTAGCAGTATTGACATCATTACTCTCAAAGAAAGAAGAGCAATTCTTCCATGCGGCCTATTCTTTGGAAGTGCTGCTGGAGCTGGGGTGCAACAAAAACTCTGTAAGCACTAATACTTGACAATTATAGCTTTTAGAACAATGTTGTGCAGCAGCTGGAGGAGCGATTTGATCCTGTGCCGCACTCCTTTCCTCCTTTTACCCCCTCCTGCAACACCACAATAATAATGACAGACGGGGCTAAACTGCTCTGTGTGGATACCCCCGGGCTGTGACTGTCTGTCCCACTCTATCCTCTCATTCCTGCCCCCCCCCCTTTTGTCAGCTGGATCGAATCAAATCAAGCAACAGGGCTTGAACAGCCACTAAGAATGCAAGAGTCGCAAAGGACACTAAAACTTGTAGTTCTTAAAAGGGTGCAACATAATACAAGCAAATGGGGACAGATGAGCTATGAACTTCATTTCCGAGAGAGCCTTGTCTCGTAGGAGAAAACAAGAGGTATTCACCAGGCAAATTCTACTGGAGTACAGTGTGAGGGAGACTGTGAAAGGATTGTGTTCCGGGGTGCCTTCCCAGAGAGAGAGAAAGAGGCTGCGATTGTGTACTGGAAGCCAGACAGTGCAGAGCTCTGACCTGAGTGCTGAAGCCAGTGCCAGGATATTTACCATGCTGCGCTGCCTCTCAGAGTCACCACAACCCAGAGTGAGTGGACACCTGATCAGAGGGACCATTGCTGTTGGGTCTGGTGAGAAGTCCTTGCAGCCACTATTTGCTATCACCGTTAAAGACTGAGCCATTAGGAACTACCTAACTAGCTACCTTATAGCTATAGCAATGCCTGCAGGCCTTTTGGCTGTCTTAAAGCACACCAACAGTTACTGGGCCCCAACATTTAGCTGACTAAAGTGTCAGGACTAAAGACTGCCCCTAACAGTTGCTATGCAGAGACCTTTTGCCCCTTTTGTTAGTTAAAGAGGTACCTCTTAGGAGATGCTGCACCTTACCCCAGCCAATCCCTTAGAGTGCACTTTAAACCAGTGTAGTATCAGTAACATTCACCCAGCATTTAACGTTTATGTACATGGTTTATTAGTCATCTTAGTCATTTAGTGTAGTTATTACTCATTTATGTTCTACTGCTAGTTATTCTCAACCTGTTTAAATATAAGGAGTACATTTATTACTAAGCGGATGTGTGTCTGTTTTCTGATGATATGTCACAGCCAGGTAAAAGGTATTTATACCTGAGTCTCTATATGTCTTTGTGGTGACATTTATTCAACCAAGTGTGTCAGAGAGGCTAAGGTTGTTCTTGGAGTCATGGGGCAGAACAGATCACCCAAAATTACTAAGCAGCTCATTCGGGGGTGGTGCTACAGTTAAATACTATTTTGAAGTTGTATTCAATTGACCTTTAATATACTATGAGCCTTGCGAGATTTTAGTGATTGTGTTTACATCTACTTTAACACAAGATCTCTCTCTATAGTTCATATTAATATATCTATGTCTGCTAACACTGCAAAATTTGCTTAATATAGTATTTGATATATTGAGATGTGGTGCCAAATTCTATAAAATGTTTACTTTTGTGCAGTGTGACACACAACTTTTTAACACCATCCAAAGTTTTTACTACTCTGGAAAGTGCCAGTGCTTCTAATACCACTGCAGAGGTGATGAGAAACAAAAGAGAGTGTAGGATTACAATCAGACACAGTTCCAAATTGCACATGGAAATGTTCAAATGTTCATATGTGTTGCATTACTAAATAACATTGGGGTCACTCTTTGTTTGCTTACATGCTTTAATCAAGATCAATTATATGCAAGAGTCCTTACTGTATATAATTTATGGCAAAATATTCTGAACAATGTAGAGCATTGGTGGTCAACTTATTTGTTAAAGGTGGTCATAAGGGGCGTGGCTTGACGGCGCATGTAGGAAGACGTGCAGACAGACCGCTCCGCTGAAAATCCTGCCTTTTATCCTTGGGTGACCGGCTACAGACACCCGCGGACCCGCACAAGTGATTTTAGAGCGTTCCGAGTATCATATAATTTCCAGTTAACTTATGTTGAAGTTTTATCATAAATTGACATCGTGGTGGGGGCTTACTCGACGAATCATTAAAACCCACTAGACAAGACGGGGTACTGAGGTTCTTGTTGGAATCGGAGAGACTGTGTGAACCAACTTATTTACAGTGGTGTTTCTGTATATCTCTGAGTCCATATTTATGGAAAATGGACCGACACTGTATAGTAGTCTTTTGTCTGTGTGTAGGCGAATCATTATTTACATGAGGAATATAAATTTGTCCAACTCTTATTGATCGTCATCTTG
>BLSH010241805.1:1713776-1730934 GCA_018402905.1 Glandirana rugosa
ATGTGTATAAGAGACAGGGCCTGGCTCCTAGTGGGTTAGTGATGGAAAGACTATTAGAGGGATGATATAGCCCATACTTCAAATGGAATAAATTGTTATGATATAGAGATTAATGCAGGAGATGGTATTCTCTTTCTCTCTGAAGTTCCACTTTATGTTTCTAGTCTAATCTTCTTTCTCAACTTTTCTTATAATGCCCTGGGCCTATTGTGTAGATTCAGGGTGACTTTCCTATCTATTACTCTTTACTAGCCCACTCTTGGGTTTTCCCCTTATCTAATTATTTTCTTTCAAAAATTTTTTTTTTTTTTTTCCCTCTTTTCTTATTTTCCTCTTAATGTTGATGATGCAGTTCACAGGACAGGCTCTAGAGTAATGATGTGACATATAAAACTTCAGATGTACATATGATCACAGGTTATTATTGTATTGCACGAGTTTTATATGCGATACACAATTGTGTTTTAGTGAAATTTCTTGAATATCTGTGTACAGGTCAATGTACGATCTTATCTTGCATACCATGATATATGTGTACCATATAATGTTAAGATGTAAAATTCTCCTGTCTTCTGCAAAGAAAAGAATTTGATTAAAAAAAAAGGTGGTCATAAGGGCAACCCCTGACATCACCAAAGGACCACACTCAATATATGTAATACTACAGAAAGCTGTCAGAGACCACAGACATGTAACAGGAGATGGTCATAGCCTACTAGCATGCTACAAGACATGGTCATGTTATAGGAGTTGTTGAAAGCTGGACACAATTTTCAGGAGACAGTCATGGACTGAAGACAAATTAGATGAGGCCTCTGGAGATTACTGTTACAATTTCTTAACACATTTATGCTTCCACGTTTTTGTTCCCTAAAGCCTTCTTAAACAATACTTGTGTCATAGTTGATATTTTCCTAAGCAAGATTCATTAGAAAAGGTGATTGGGAAAACATGTAAAAAGAGAAAAGAGATGGACAGCACATATTTTCAACAGTCTAAAGTGTATCTTTGGGCAAGATTTAAAATCATATTTTCATTTCCACGGGTAGACAATTGTCTGCCCCATCTTCATATTTCAAAGCTTGGCTTTCCTCCTGTTTTAGTTTTTTCCCTGCTACATTTTCAGGTTTTAGGGTGGCTCTTTTGTCTTGTTCTGTGGAGTCACTCCTTCACGTGTACTTCCTGGAAAAAAAAATGGGTGCTCATTGACTTAGCCCCATACAGCATGATGAGGTCTTTGTGTGCTTTTCTGTCCTAGTGTTGAGCTGCCTGAAAGCAGCCCATTTGATATATATAGTTTATAATTCCTTGCTGTAATGATGCATCCATGTAAATATTGGCTTATACATTTATTAGTATCTCTTTACAGCTGAAGAAACTTGGTGAAGCCTTTAGTAGAATCTTTGTCTTTTAACTGCTGAACAATTTTGCTTACCACTTAAGCTAATATGAGTTTTTAAATGCTGTATGTGACATCTTGTTCTGGGCTGTATTGCTCCCCCGCCCTGGCTCTCAGAATTTCCTGGCAGTGTAGTGGCACAGAGTAATCACAGTCTCTTCTATAAGACACAGGGCAATAGTAAGAACTTGAGTTGCATCCCAGCATGTACCATGTACTTCTTAGCCTCCACTCTTGCAGTTTTAGTTATTTTTTTCTGGGACAGAGGAAATAATGTGCATTCCTCATAAGATGCTAAATAAGCTTAGTAGTTTTGTTAATATATTTGGGAACCTTTTATGCATGCCATAGCATGAAAAAATATCAAATACCATTGGACCTTACATACAGTAGGTAATCCATAGGTAAAGAAAGTGTGTGTTTTACCTGCAACTGTCATTTTCTCATCAGAGCTGCAGAAAATGTGCTCAAGATCCCAACTGGTTTGTGAGGACCATACCTTGGTCTATAGCCATCCTTCAATTTATATTATATGTAGGGATTTTGGTTTTTGTTTAAGTTTTAAATAGACCTGGGAAGGTGGCTGTGACCCTATTACAGAGATTTTACCTCACATCCTGTATCAATGACAAGAGGACAAAAAATTAAATGAGAGGTTGCCACTGGGGCAGAAAGACACAGAATAATAATACTTGACTGGGGTTCTCACCATTCCCCATTTAATTAAAAAAAATAGTTGCAGTCTGTGTTTCCAATGGAGAGATTCTCTATCACTTCCTGTCACGACACCTTCCCTTCCCCACTCCCCAGTTTTGGCTGGAGTTGTGCTCTATCCTATCATGTAAGCTGCTCCTGTCCAGACCAATACAGTTTTTTTCCAGCTGAAGCTTAGTGAGAAAATCAGAATCATCAATATATTCAGAAACAATAAACATTTTTCTGTGTGGGGAGTGACAGCAGAGGCTTGTTAACTGGACAACTGGACATGTGGGACCCCATGATTTTCTACCTGGTCACAGAGAGGCCATTTTAGCTGCTTTTGAATAATTTTTCCAACCCAGCAGTAAAATATTCACATAATTGTGAATGTATCTTGTCAGCAAGGAACTTTTTCAGACAAATGGACGGGCTCCGCTGCTCAGCCCATCCGTTGATCCCCACTGAGCCGGCGGATGACAGGACCGTCTCTGCACTCTGTGCTGAAACAAACCTGTCAGTGCTCCGCTCTCCTCTCCTCTATGGGGGATCAGATGAACACGGACCGTCTGTCCATGTTCATCCGATCTGATCCGCCAGACGGATGGAAAATAGGGTTTCCATCCGTCTGTGTTTAGCGGTTCAGAGCGGATTGTCACCGCTAACATCCGTCGCTCCATAAAGGACAATGGAGCGCCCATTAAGGTCCACCTAAAAAAACTGACAGGCGGACCTGAACGGTCCGCTCCTGTGAAAGGACCCCAAGGCCCCTTTCACACATGCAGACCATTCATCAGTTCATCAGTTCCGTCACATCAAAACGGATGAAGTGTTCATCCGTTTTTCATCAGTTTTTCATCCGTTTTTCATCTGTTTTTCATCCGTGGTCATCAGTTTTTCATCAGTTTTTTTACATCCACTACCAATGCAAAAACGGATGAAAAACTGACCATTCGTCAGTTTACATCTGTTTTTTCGTCCTATCCGTTTTTTTGATGGATGAAAGATAGGGCTTTCATCTGTTCAAAAAAACGGATGTTATAAGTTGGATTGGAGGAAGATATTTTGAGCCTGAAATTGAGATCCATGCCGTGGGTTACACCAATAAATCGCCCTAAAGTAGTAAATATGCCATCCTTGGTCCTTTCTACTTTGAAGGTATGGGATGTGCTTATAAAGAAGGGTATCCTCTCCCCCCGGATTGGGTCTATGACACCTTTGTTTTCTAACCATGATTTTCTGCCAGCAATGGAGGCCTCGGACTTCCTGGATTGGCAGAGACAAGATGACCCTAGATCCAGGTCCAGATCCTGGTGGATGGGGAGATTTCCACACTGAGTACATTAAGAAGCGAAAAGGCAAACAAAAGGATACAACATCAACAATTGACAGCATATGTTCACTCATTGGGAAAATTCTCTGAACTAGTGAGAGCACCTACAGAATTTGAGAAAGTCCTTTTACAGGATCAAAAACCAGCCCACATGCTGTCAAAGTTATATAAGGAGTTACTCCCTAAAGGCTTGGATAGAGAAGTAATATATCTAAATAAATGGGAAGAAGAGATTGGGTGGACATTATCCATACCACAATGGGAGAAAGCACTGATGCTAGTACATAAACTGTCTCCTTCAATTAAGCATCAAGAAAGGAATTATAAAATCATATCTAGATGGTATCGGTACCCTGCCGATCTCCACAAGATAAGGGAGAGTGTCCCTGAAACATGCTGGAGGTGCAAAAGAGCGGTAGGGAATGCGTCACATATTTGGTACTACTGTCCGGAAGTCTGCCAACTCTGGACAGACATATTTGAGATATATAGAGAACTCTCTAACTCCACAATACAACCGGATATAGTAATAGCGATATTATCAATTATTCCTGGCTTATTGAAAGCCATCAAGAGAGACATCTTTTGACACATGTTAACAGCAACAAGAACAATTATTGTCCACTCTTGGCGAAAAGAGACGGCCCCCTCAATTACAGAATGGATCTGTGAAATGGGTGAGATACGATTAATGAAGGAAACAACTAGTACCGAGATTGGCTCTAGTGAGCATTTTAGAAAGATATGGGATAAGTGGGATAATTATCGCACCTCAGGATCACTATTGAAATACTTATAAGTAAAAACCTTCATGGGCCCATATATAGAATATTGTTGTGTTTTTGTTTTCTCTTTTTTTCTTGTTTCTACCTGTGTGAATGGTCTATTGTGGGTTGGGAGCATTATGGTCCTAGTTCTGGTAGGCCTTATGGATATGGGCAGTACACAGAACGGGAATGGTAACTAAGATATGATAATACAGATTTAGATGGGTAGTTTATATGGGATAGAAGGAGGAATGCATTTTCTTTTTTGGAATTGAGGGGTGCATTTTCTTGATCCCACAATAATTGTCTACTCCGTGAAATGTATCCTTGACAATGTAAATTGTACTCTCCTACCCATGATACAGTTTTTGGACTCCTCCCTTGAATGTATGATGTAAAAAATAAGAAATTTAATAAACATAAATTGTAAACAAAAACGGATGTTGACGGAAGCGGATGAAAATGGATGCAAATGAATGATCATGCGTTTTTCCATAGAGATGCATTGATGTCCGTTTTTCATCCGTCAACGAAGATTTATCCTCCCTATGGGGTTGATTTACTGAAGGCAAATGCTGTTTACTTTGCAAAGGAAATTGCACTTTGCAAAGGAAATTGCACTTTGCAAAATACTTTTCTCCAAATAATTTCTCCAGTCATGCACACGGTAAAGAATAAAACAGAATGTTTGCTTTAACATGACTGAATGATGGAAATAAGCAGAGCTTCACCTCATTCATTAAGCTCTGGGGCAACTTTTCTTGCAAAATGAACAGCCTATGTGCCTTTAGTAAATTAACCTTTATGCATCCTATGACCACTATCAATGAGATAGGAAGTGCATTTTTACAGTTGTAACCAGAACAAGAGTGAGGGTAAGCCCCCATTACATGAGCATTTTTCTACTGGTTTTCCTATTCCTCACTACACTTTACTACACGTAACATGCAGAATCCCATTCTGTCTAATTTGTCCTGTTCACATGTATGCTCAGTCACCGTACGCTCGTATGCTCAAAAAAGTATGTGAGCTTTTTTTTTTAGTGTGTGTGTGCATTTAGGCATTTTTGGTCCCATGTTTTTACACCTGAAGAGTTCCTCTCCTCCTATAGAACTGCTGTCCTCCCATTGCCCAGCCCAGGAAACAAACCCCTGAAGCTTGAGCTTGAAGCATGAGCAAAATGCTTGTAAATGCCTGCAATACGTCTGTGAAACATCTGAAATGATGCATCCGAATCACCAGGAATGCAGTCTACTTATGTTGTACTCAGCTGTGAATGCAGGCTTAGGCATCTGATTGGGACTTCTGTTCCAGTACCAACTGTCTTAATGGGAAACTCCTATATTTGGAGAGATTTACTCTCATTTCTTGTTGCATTTCTGAGACAGGAGGTGAAATAAAATCTTCCTAACAGGACAAAAATAGGAACAATAAACAGCTTTATCCAAAATTATTAAAAGAAGTTAAGGCTATAAATACACTTGAAGAATTGTGATTACTATGGGTTACTGCAGTTTCTCTTTAGGCATTTGGGTTTTGATGTCCAAGTCTTTTCTTTAACATGTAATGTTTTTACAATAACAGTTTCCAGTTTGCTGTCACTATTTAGCCATCATCTGAAGCTTTTACATTTGCACAGGAAGCAGAAGCAATGTGAATAGGAAGCTGGGGCAAGGTCACAAGAAAAGGTCAATTCAATAAGATAGTAAAAGGAAAAAACAAGAGACTTCATTATTTTGTTTTCAGATAAATGTACATTAACTCAGAACACATCAGGGTTTCTAACTGTTGGGCTGTCATGGAATAGTTTGTTTATGTAGATAACAAATGTGCCTTTTGGTGTGAAGATATAATATACAAAACACTAATATAATTTTATAGATACTGCACGTCACTGCAACAAATGTTGCCACCTTTTTACTTTACATGTTGCATTTATGCCACGTGTAATAGATGCCCCATCGCTAAAGGTTCTACGAGATTGTGCAGAGATATGGGGATTTTGAGCACAACTGAAAGCAGATCTTACAGTAAAAAGCAATATCTTCTAAATATATGCAGGTCCCTCCCCCATTGTAAATAGCATGAATGTGTAGTGCTTATCCCCACAGGAGCCACTAGTGATGATGAGATCTCTGTTCTACCATGACTCAGTAAACTGTGCCACCTGTGTGACTTAAGCATTAGTATACTTGCACTCTATATCAACACACAGAAGGTGAGCCACCAAGAACCCAAAGATAGATTAATTAAATGTATTTTATCAAGGCAGTTAAAGAATGTGTAAATTTACAAACATCAACAGTACACTTTAAAAATGGCAAAAACTAGATAAACTGAACACTGACCTATAGCAGGGGATTCAACTGAACTGCAGCACTGTTAAATTAAATTTAACCAATGTAAACAGTAACCGGCAGAGTCAGAATCAGCTAACACATGTGTGGATTCACGGTGTATAATAAGGGGTACCTTAGAAGTTGACAATACAAGGCCGGATTAGTCAATGACAGCCAGCTTTTGGTGGAGCCCTTCTGTAGTTGGTGCACGGCCCCTTTAGGAATGTGGATGGTGAGTAACAGATAAGCTCCTAGATAAGGCATACAAGTAGAGGCGCAACACCAAAGTGTTATACACTTCCCACAAAGATGAAACAGTCCATAAAAAACAGTTCATAAATGTCCATATTTTGCTGGCATATATATACCAGCAATAGTAATTAGTACAAGCACAAAGGTCAGCCTCAGAAGGGACCAGAAGTCAAATCCCAACCAAAACTGAAAGAAAACAAAGAGAGGAGAGGCGCCCCTAAGTGCAGACCAAACACACTTTTATTATAAAAACCAACAAATTGGCAACTCACATGGAGGTGGTGAATTAGGGCACATCAAACGGCAATGGGTCCTATGAGAAGTATATCAGTTGGACGTCCAGAAGCAGGAAACCATCAGCGCAGCCACAAGAGCAGTGAGTGATCCCTGTCAGGTGGAAATGCCGGCCAGAGACTGGGGAACTCAGAGCAAGGCTTGGTTCTGCAAATGCCGAGGTCCTGGATTGATGACGTCACTGGTATGCGTTATCCAAGCCTGCACACTGCAAGGGACATGGCATCCGCACTCCTTTTTCAAGCTAGATAAGAGCAGTCTCTATAGCATGAACTGTGTGTAGCTAAAGTTTAGGATGCATAATTCAGCTTACCACTCCTGGCAGGCAGTAGATCTGGCCCCATGCACTTGGCTGTCAGCTGTTCCAGTCCTCATGAATGGGCCCTCTCTAGCCCTCTCTAGTACTCCTTGACTGTAGGCTGGGGTCCCTCGAACTTTGGGTTTCGGTACAGCAGGAGAAGTCTTAGTGTCTTAGTCATTTTGCCCCTGGCATGCGTTCAGACCCCCAAGCGATGGGTCTGCACTGCTCCAGGTCCTTGCACACCGGAGGTTTGCAGTCACTCTGTCTTTTGGCCTTGTTACTCACAGGGAGCAGCAACTCTCTCTCACTCTCTGTAGGACTCCTCTGGAATAAGGCACAGACCTGACAGTTGGTCTGCACCTCTCACTCCCCTCTCCATAAAGAACTCTCAGTATCTTCATTTGCCTGGGAAAAGCAGTCCTGTCTCTCCTCCTCTGTGTCCAGGGAATTGGGTGATATCGTTCTGCAGCCATTCAATTATATTGTACAGTCCCACTTTAAGACTACTTTTCTAAGCATCCTCTGGTGTCTGCATACTTTGGTTCCAACTCTCCTGCTCCTTGATTGGCTCAAGTCTACTGACAGGAGAGAGGGGGGTGAAGTGGGGGTGAAGTGGGAGATTTCACACAGATCCACTTCTTAGCTACAAGGAGAGAGGGGAGAGACAGTTGCACACACACCCTTAGCGCTAAGGTACATTGTACCAGAGGTGGTGGTGGGGTGGATTGGTGTTGGTGGTGGGGTCAACTAGAGGGAATTCCAGGTAGAGAGCTACTCAGCCCTGTCACTGACCACAGTGGTTTGGGGGGGGGGGGTGAGTGGGGGATCACACAGCAGCTCCAGCCACTGCTACAAATATAAAGAAAAAGCACTCAAAGAGAAAAATTTATAAAGAAGACATACTATAGCCCTGGCTTCTGTAATGCAGGGTACTGAAATCTTGTGAGATGATGCCCCAGCGGAGTGCAGAAACCATCCTGCTGCAAGGATGGTGACATTGTCCTTACCTATGTGCTGCGGACAGAAGCTGGGAGGAGAGGTAAGTATATTTACAGTAATAAGGTGTTTTTTGTTTTTATTTTTACGTTCATGCTGCTCTTTACAATGAGGGGCACTAATATATTATGTGCAGGGGGTATCAATCTCCTGGGCCTCCCACAACTCTAACTGATTCCTTCTACCAGCTTCCATGACACTACCATTCTGTCACGTACCTGGTGGATGAGTCTGACTTATGCAGTAGGTAACCTCCCTTACGACCCTGACTCGGGAACCCCTGGTAGAGTAGACAGGTGGCTCGGGAGTGCAGGATGGCATGAGGGTCGGACTGGGTCACTGGTGTTGGTAGGAGTCCGTTGATGCACAAGAGGAGCTGGCAGATGGACGGTCGGGTACAGGTAGGGTCATCAACCGGCGGGTAGGCAAAGTACAGGAGGGCTAGGCAGAAGAGTGGTCGTAGACAGTCCAGGGGTCGGTTTACTGGCAGAAATCAGCAAAGTCAGTCAAGCCGGGTCACAGGAACAGAGAATCAGATACATGTTGCTCAGGAAACACACACTATACGCTGTAGATCAGACAGCACTTGCTGCAGGGTCTGCTGGGCTGAAATAGAGGCATTTGGCACCGTCTCCAGCACGGGCGCGTGCACGCGCACGGGAATGCACGGGAGCGCTCAGATAATCCCAAACTGTGTCTTTTTGCAGGGACTTCTCTAACACATTCTCTGTAGTGCCCTATGTAGAGGAAAGAAGTCATTTTACCATGCACTTTTCGTAATCTCGTATAGTTCCTATAAGTCTGATAAAAATATTCATAAACAAGCCATTTCATGTCAAAAGCATGTTCACTGTGCTCCTAGGACCATATAAAAGATACAATTTCCCAGCATACCCCACACAGTACTGATTGGCAACAGAACAGTCACTAAGACAGAGAAAAGGAAAGAAGTAAACATAAGAGAAAGATAAAGGAAATCGCTGGTATTTGCAGTATTCAGTGGAAAAATGTTTGCATCATAAGCAGAAATGTCTATAGTAAATACTGAGGACATGTATTTCCTGAAGCACCTGGTGTTTCTTGGATGCCTCCCATAAATGTATTGGGTTTTCCTTTCCATCCTATCCTTAGAGAAAACAGGGAGATTCTGTGGCAGCTCTGAATTTATGGATGCTGCTGTCACATGCTGCAGTCATATTGGATACTCTCTCAGCGAGAGGATGCAGCTGTTTAGTTCATGTCAGGTTGCTGTCTGCAAATAAGATGTTGAATACTGTAATGACAGATGATGTAACATCAATCAAACATATCACTGGACTTTTTCCCATCTCAGCCTGGATTTTATAAAGGTGAAGCACAGAAGAAATATGAGAAATCGATCTTCACAGTAATGAATTATCCCTAGATCACCCAGACTGCGCTACTCTTGGTTTGAGTGCCGATAAGAGTTTTAAAATATATGTAAACTCTCACAATGAACTTCTTTTTTTTGTTCCCTTTTGGTTTGTTAATTATACCATTGAAAGCATTTGTTGCATCTCTTTAAAAGGAGCAATAAAATACCCAGATAGCAAGCAATTGAGCTGCAAACTATTTGCTAAGCTGTTGCTAGACTTGCCAGGCTTCACAAGTGTGTTGCACAATCGCAGCAAGTCCACATTGCAAGACTCCAGATCAATTTTCTTTGCAAACATTCTGCAAGTCTGCTGCAAGTTCTGGTTCAGTTATGTTGTGCAATAGTCATCCCACCACAAGGTTCACTGTGGCTGAATTATCATACTGCAGTCCATATGCTCCCCCAGGAGGGGTGAGGTGCAACATCCTCTGACTCCTTCCTTGCTCTCCCAGCCTACCCGGCAGCGATGTTCCTGGGCCAGCATTTACCATGTATCAATGGGTTAGACTCCCTGCTTCCTGGTTGTAACCTCACAGCTGCGCCATTCCAGCAAGGTGCTTCCCAATAGTTTCATTGACTCGTGGTCACCATACACACATGCAGGTCCATTTCCCAGATTTCACATTTGGGCCATTCATGTGTAGACCTCACAAAGTCCCTCATCACCATTGTTCCCAATTTTTGCATTCAACACAATCAAGCGTTCAGCTGCGATTTTATAGTGATCAATTTACAGGTGTTATGTCTTTTTTTTTAGAATAAACCACTTGCTATCAACTTTGAGTTCTACACCTTGTTCATGATTCTATAGCTGTCTTAATCGCTTATATGCAACAGTTGGCACTTTCAGAACAATTCTATCTATGCTATGGAGATTAGGAGAGGAGGATTTCTGTAGTCCTGACTAACTTCCTCTCCTTGGGTGACAACGCAGCTCCTATGTGTATATATATATATGTACAGTACGTAAGTGCTGTCACTCTAAAACAGAAAGTGTATTACTAGCAGGACCACTGGGAGAAAATAAAGAAAAAAAGTTCTAAAAAGATATTTAATGCAACCACGTCATGTAAGGATTGGTAAGCTGCAATATATTACATATTTGTTTTTTGAGTTTAGATACATAAGTACAGTATCTTCATATATCTTTTAATGGTTAAAGTGGATGTAAACCCTTCATATACCCAGTGAAGTGGACAGCCTCAGATGATACACAAAAATGACACAAACCTCCCTATACTAGTCTTACATGTAAATCTTCTGTCTTCACTTTGATATACTGTTTAGAAAGTGCACATTCTGTTTGATTTTTCCACTTCCTCATTCCTATCTAGGAGGAGTTGATTGCTAGACACTGTAAGATACTATGAGAAAGCTAATTGGAGGAAAGGCACACACCCCCTTCCCACACATGCAGAGGTTGCCTGTGTTTTGTTTGGCAGCCTGCTAATCTATTTTTATCAACCTTCTTCGACTCTAAATTTTCTGTACCGTCTTCCAGAACGATTGAGAAATTATAGGTGTATAACAGAGCTATGGAAGAAGAGACAGCTACGGGACATAGCTATTTGAAGAGAGATAAGAAAACATTACAGACAGATGTGTCCAACTCAAATTTTATGAATTGGGTTTACATCCACTTTAAGATCCAGCTATGGAATTTATTGGAAGACCTAAAAATCACATACTGGGTTTTACATGTACATATTCATTTTATTGGTAATGCTGTATGTCATATTGTATGTCATATTGAATCAAGCAATCTGACCACATTGGCAGGCTCCAGGTGAACTGTTATAATATATACTCCAGTCTTATCTTTAAAAAAAATATTTATTTAAATAATATACGTTGCAAATAAATAATACAGGAAAACTGTATCTTGTTTTTATACTATATTCATCTGCCTTTAGTAAAGTTTAACCACTTGCAGACCGCTGACAGTAAATATAGTGCGAGCGGGCAGCAGGTACAGGCACAGTCACGCAGAGGCGGCTCTAGACTTTGTGAGGCTTTAATAAAAAATAAGACAGGAGGCCCTCTCACGCTCATAATGGGAAGAATAATTAAAGCGATAAAAATAAATACTACATTGCAATGTACAGTGAACTGATGGCAATCCACCCATGGCCACTCCTCAAGGACTCCGGCATGTTATTGGATCATATCACACCAGTGAGCTCACCCAGACCGTCCCTCCCTTTCCCCTGCTCTCCCCTGGGTGTGTCTTGTCAGCAGATCGCCATTTGTGTGTGGCATGTAGAGATAACATTGACATTGGCAGTGCCATCCTTCTGTCCAATGCTGAGCTCTCTCCACCAGTGGCGTAGCACGGGTTGTCAGCGCCTGGGGCAATGCAAGTAATTTTCACCCCCTAACCCATGGACTTTTAGCTCCAGCCTGATCACATGATCCTCTGTGTCAGTCAGCGTTGGCTGCAGGGGAGAGGAGAGAGCACTTGACAATGGCTGGTAAAGCCTAGAGTGGTGACATCACCCACAGTTTCCATTGTCCCATCTGTTGTTGGCAGTTGTATGGTCACATACCTCAGAACCCCTAAACCTTGGGTGCTCCATTATAAAAATCTTGACCAGCCACTGTTGTAGAATGCTTGGGCCCGCCCTCTCCACCCTACTGGTAAAGGAGGCCATTCATCAAAGTGCCCATGAGACCCCATGCTTCTGGTGTAGAGGTCTGTGGTCTTTACACAATACATGACCCTGGAAGAGGAGGGAGAGGGGAGGGGGCAGAGGAAGGGGAGTAGAGAGGATGGGGGAAGGGAAAAAGAAGACAGAGGGAAGGGGAGAGAGAACATAGATAGGGAGGGGGAGAGAGAACAGAGAGGGAAGGGGAAGAAAGGGGGGCGGACAGAGAGATAAGGGAGGGAGACAGGACAAAGAGAAGGAGGGGGGCAAGAGGAGGGAGAGAGAGAAATGGGGGGGTATGAGGGCTAGAAGGCAGAGAGGGAGAGGGAAGGGGAGGTAGGAGCTGACGTGATTATTGGGATATGTGGGAAATGTTGTACCACTATAGGGTTGCAGATATATATCAGGGTGTTTCAAGCTCCTCCTCACACTACAAAGCCATCTAGACACGTGATCTCACCTACCTAAGTGGGACTGATACACCATGCTTTCACCTCCAGCCTCACACTAAGTGCTCCTCCTCCATAGACATGCTGGAGATTGTAGTCCCTCAGACTCCCCTCTACAATGGGGTGCACAGAAATCCTGCCCAGCCTCCGCCTCTATTACACACAGCCCTCTACTTACCATGCATGTACATCTTCCAGGGCTCCCAAGTCTCGCTACCCCCTCCCGCAGGCCCTGTTCTCTGTGTCAGCACTTTATGTGACGTGTTGGACAAAGAAGACTTCGCCTGACAGGAAACTTTGACAGAGAATTGGGTAGCCCGCTGCAGCGGGGAACAATTACAGGAACCATGTTCTGTATCTGTCCCACCAGCGGGGAAGGGGGACACAGCTGCTGGAGGGACACAGATACAGGGCATGGTTCCTGTAATTGTTCTCCATTGTAGTGATCCCCCTCACTGCTCAGTGCATGCAGTGCTGTCAGTAGTGTCCCGACTCCCACAGTTGTCTGGGGCATCGGACCCAGGGACAGCGCGTGTCCACTGGCTGCCCACGCTATGCCAGTGCTCCCACAGACTCCCCTCTACAATGGTCGCGAGGCCTTAGGTGACCGCCTAATTTGTCTAATTAGAGAGCCACCTCTGCGGTCACGTATATGTACATTACCAGCCTTCTTCCGGGTTTGGGGTGAGCACGCGTGCCCCCCTGCCCACCCGTGCTGTGATTGGACACAGCACAAGTTTGCCAGTAGATTTCAGCCAATGATTTCGCCTGATTGGCTGTGTACAATCACACACAGGGTTCCGTGTTTACAAACACGCAGAACTCTGTGTACATAGGAACAGCGATCTGGCTGTTTCTTTTCACTGAAAATCATAGAGAAAAAAACAGCCAGATTAGTAAATAAAAGCAGCACACATTACACATTAATAGGCACACAGGTAACCCCTTGATTGCCCCTAGATGTTAACACCTTCCTAGCCGGTTAATACAGTGTCAGTGTACAACATTATCATGGATCAGTGTATTAGTTTTACTAGCGACATCAGGGTCAGTTAGTGACTCTCCAGGCTAGTATCTGTTAGCGCCAGATTGCCCGCCACACTATCACAGTAACGCCATAAGTGGCTGATCACTGCCATTACAGTATAGCATCTATAGCAGTGTAAATTCCAGTATATACTGTATACCTTAGTTTGTTGACGCTACTAACTTTCACATAAACCGATTAATATACGCTTATTAGGATTTTTTTAACAAAGGCATGTAGCAGAATACATTTTGGTCTAAATTTATGAGGATTTTTTTATATATATTTTTGTTGGATATGTTTTATAACAGAAAGTAGAAAACTATTTTTTTTTTTATTTCCAGTCTTTATTTGTTTCTATAAAAAAAATAAAAAAACATTGGTGATTAAATACCACCAAAGAAAGCTCTATTTGTGTGAATGCAATTGGCAGTTAAAGCAGCACAGTGCTGAGTAGCAAAAACAAATTCCCTAGTCAAGAAGGGGGTAAAACCTTCTGGAGGTCAAGACAGTGCAACACTTTTCTTAGTTCCATGCGTTAAAGTGGATCTGTCAGGATTGAATAATGGGAGCCTGAAAATTGTGAGCCGCCATTGCTGCCTTATATTTAAAGATGCATATTCGAGGACTGTGATTTTGATCCTTGCCTTACTATCCAATAAGTCACAGAAAAAGTGAAATTTATAAATTCTAAAGTCCAACATACTTGTTGGTAAAGGTGAATGACTCATTAGGTGGAGAAGCAAGGACCGGTATGACAGCTAATCAGCATTCTTTAAATAAATGTCAGCAATGGAAGCCCCATATTTCTTTATTACAGGTTCTCTTTAAATATATAACTTAATTATATTATTTGAATAGTAACCCAGTACAGCAGATATGTGGAAAGATTTATTGTATACCCTCAAGTATTGCTGAAAATTTATAGCAACATAAAATAGAATAGAATTTAACCATTGGAGGTGTGGTTTCTTTTAAAGTGAGTACACATAATGTGCACATTGACATCTAGCCAACACTTTATTAACTCTTGAGAAAGCAGTAAAACAGAGCCCATTAATGCATGTACTGTCAGCAAGGCAGATTTTCGCCTGTCACTCATCTCCACTCTTTGAACTGTATGGAATAAACCATAACTGTTTAAATATTTTGGTGACATGATAGATGGTTCTCCTCCTGACAGCAGAAATATACTTCACTCACATACACATCCAAGCAGCTGCTGCTCTGTTAGCCCAAAAGGTGATTTTATCATGCACCGCTGTCTCAGCTAAGAACTATTATAATTCACCAATTCTTTTTTTTAAGCACATCTATACATTGAGTCCATGCCAATTGCATGAACTGAAAATAATGGTACCTTAGGTGAACTTTATATGCATATAGGTTAATATATTGGAATTTTTTTTTTTCATGTAGCAAAGCCGTTCCATATAAATGACTAACTATGCTATAAAATATTTTTGAAAAGCATACAAAATATAATTTAACATAAAATTGAACAATTGTATCATATAAAAACAAGAAAATACTTAATAAAAAAGCTATTTTAGTAAACGTAGGCCCTATTATATTGTAACATCATACTTATGTATTGAAAACCTAAGTGCAGCCAAAATGAAAACCAGAAAAATCAGCACAAGGGACAGGGACATTACTTCAGTCATAGGTCATGTCTCTTGCCCAGATGCTCCTTCTTCAGTAGAACTAAGGGGCTGTCAAGAGTGCTTCACTATGCTAGCCCTTTCTGCACAGCTGCTCCATATATGGAAGCTGTACTACAGCCTCTATGAATAAAAAAACAACCTATGATGGAGGACATTAAGATGATTGCAAGGTCTATCTCCTCCCTTCATAGATCCAGATTTTTCTGTTATATTTTGGCTGCATGTAGGCTTTAAAATGGGCTTGAACTCAAATAGTGAAGTTCTGCTATGTACCTATCCTTTCAGCCCTAAATACAATCACTGTCCAAATCTTGTAGACTTCACCTCCATAACATCTCCAAAATGCACCACTTTTTAACTGTTGAAACCACTAAGCAACCTATTCACTCCCTTGCAATCTCTCGCCCTTGCTTATTATAACCCCCTCCTCATTGGCCTACCTCTTCACAGGCTCTCCCCTCTTCAGTCTATCATGAATGCTGCTGCCAGACTATTATGAATGCTGTTGCTGCAGAATGTTGCTGCTGCCACCTTACCAACCATTCAGTGCTTGCCACCCCTCTCTGCCAATCCCTACACAGGCTTCTCATTGACCAAAAATGTAAAATACTAACAATAACACACAAATACACTTACAACTCTGCCCCAAGCTGAATTATCTATCTTGTCTCCAAATATCACCCAAACCATCCTCTCTGCTCCTCCCAAGACCTCCTGCTCTCTAGCTCCCTTATCTCCTCCTCCCATGCTCATCTCCAGGACTTCTCCAGAGCCTCTCCCATCCTCCATCCCTGACCAAATCTGTCTGGCTATCTTCTACTCTGTCAACTTTTAGGCGATCCCTGCAAACTCATCTCTTCAGGGAAGCCTATCCTGCCTTCAGATAATAACTGAATCTTCTATTCCTCCCATCGGTTCATCCCTCACAGTTGTTACCTTTTGTTTCACCAGACTCTCCCTATTAAATTGTAAGCTCACAAGAGCAGGACCCTCCTAACCCTCTTGAATTGAATTGTATAGTTTCTGTATTGTCTGACTTTATATTGTAAAGCTCTGTGCAAACTGTTGGCACTATATAAATCCTGTATGATAATAATAATAATGTGTATAGCAGTACCCTGAAAAATGTACCATACCTTTTGTCTGCAATTTCTCCTGAAAAATGGCAATGCACTTTCTATTATATGAGCGTGCCTGGTGTCACTACTGTGCTGTCACTCTTGTGCTTACTGGAGGTTCTGACATGAGGAAGCAAAGCACTGTCTTTACTAACATGGCCACCTCAACGCATAGACATAGTAGAAACGAAGGAGTACAGTCTTGGAGGTCATTCGTGTTCTCACTGTCGTGTCATCACTGTGGTCCGTGCGAGTATATTATCTTTCACGTAACGGTAAAAAGTCCTCTTTAACGTCTGTTTTCCATACCATGTAAAAAGTCCCATGACGATATGTGTAATAATAATAATAGTATGTCCTAAATATATCACGGTTGTCAAACGTGTCTCGAAATGTTATATTTCAGTCTGTTATGTCTTTGATATGTTAAGTTAAGTTCTCCCAATCCTCCCAGGACGAGAACACTCGAATGTTAAATT
>BLSH010241805.1:1746396-1758133 GCA_018402905.1 Glandirana rugosa
CTGCACTTTGATCCTAACCCCTGGTAACAATATAAAGTATGTTTTGAACTCTCTTGTGGTCTTCCCTACGCATTACAAACCACATGAATATTTAATTTTCTTCACAACATATTTAAAGACACACGTAATTCTTTGTGTTGACCGTGTTTTAGCCTCATCATGTGGTGTCTGAAAAAATGTTCAAAGCTGATCTCAATGAATGTTAAGCAGTGTAAACATATAGAATTCACTCACTCTGCTTCTCTGAAAAGATTGTGATGAGGTAATAGGAAGCCACAGTTCTCCCTGGGAGCATTCACATTCAGGCTGATAAAATGTACCCATCACCTACACAAAGCGGACGTAACCAATGTAAGTAGGGTGCATTCGTAGCTCTCCTCCTCTTGGGGTAATGTGGCAGGTTAACAGTTCCATCTCAGAAGTGGATTCTTTGTGTGTAGTGGGGAAAAAAAATAAAGTGGGTGCCAGTCATTTTATTCTTTTTATTGCTGAACTTAAAACAAAACCAAACACTTTGATTTACCTGTTTCCCAAAAGGGTTACAGTTACAAGGCAAGACGTGAATGATGACCCTCACATCTCCTTGTGTTCTCTACTAAACTGTCAAACTTTGGTACGGAGGGGGGTACCTACTTACATGTATTTTGGTCATCTTCAGCTCTACAACCTTTGTGGAAAGGTGTGGTAGATACAGTTAATGATGTGGGTGGTCTCTCTCTTCTGCTGGACCCAGTCATTTGGCTAATGGGCCTTGTGGAGGGGGTTGGACCTGTCAGACACATAACGTTTTGTATTTTATTCTTGCAATTTATGCACGCAGAGAAATCCTCCTACACTGGAAAGCTCCATCTCTCCCCACTGTGCGGGGATGGAAGATGGCTATTAATAGCACACTTCCCTTATACAAGTTAACCTACAGTGTCTCACAAAAGTGAGTACACCCCTCACATTTTTGTAAATATTTTATTATATCTTTTCATGTGACAACACTGAAGAAATGACACTTTGCTACAATGTAAAGTAGTGAGTGTACAGCTTGTATAACAGTGTAAATTTGCTGTCCCCTCAAAATAACTCAACACGCAGCCATTAATGTCTAAACCGCTGGCAACAAAAGTGAGTACACCCCTAAGTGAAAATGTTCAAATTGGGCCCAATTAGCCATTTTCCCTCCCCGGTGTCATGTGACTCATTAGTGTTACAAGGTCTCAGGTGTGAATGGGGAGCAGGTGTGTTAAATGTGGTGTTATCGGTCTCACACTGGCCACTGGAAGTTCAAAATGGCACCTCATGGCAAAGAACGCTCTGAGGATCTGAAAAAAAGAATTGTTGCTCTACATAAAGATAACCTAGGCTATAAGAAGATTGCCAAGACCCTGAAACTGAACTGCACCATGGTGGCCAAGACCATACAGCAGTTTAACAGGACAGGTTCCACTCAGAACAGGCCTTGCCATGGTCAACCAAAGAATTTGAGTGCACATGCTCAATGTCATATCCAGAGGTGGTCTTTGGGAAAGAGACGTATGAGTGCTGCCAGCATTGCTGCAGAGGTTGAAGGGGTGGGGGGTCAGCCTGTCTGCATGGCTGTCCTCCCAGAAGAAAAACTCTTCTAAAGATGATGCAGCATTTTTTGCCAGCAGTTTAGACATTAATGGCTGTGTGTTGAGTTATTTTGAGGGGACAGCAAATTTACACTGTTATACAAGCTGTACCCTCACTACTTTACATTGTAGCAAAGTGTCATTTCTTCAGTGTTGTCACATGAAAAGATATAATAAGATATTCACAAAAATGTAAGGGGTGTACTAACTTATGTGAGATACTGTATGCTAGTAGAAACTGCCCACACAAATTCTATAAAATCCGGACCTGCTGGGTTGATGCGCAAGGTGTCACAGTTTAATGTATGCCTGATATTGACTTGCTTAACCAGTTCAGATCATTAGGACGTCCATGGACGTCCTGGGATTTCACTGGTGATATCTCAATGATGCCGGCACCTGCAGGCATCATTGAGGTATCGTTTTTTAGAGCAGGTGATTCCCATCACCGTAAGAACAATCATAGCGCAAGTTCAGACGCTTGAACGTTCTTACAGGCGACGGGATGGGACACCCCCCCTTCCGTCGCCCTCCGGTGCTTCTCCCGACTCACCTGAGCGATCAGTGACCGGGAGAAGGAATCGCCTGCCGCCAGAACGAGATACCAGAGATTTCCGAGGGACAGATGGCCCTCGATCATCTCTATGGCTCTCGGAGGCCCGGGCGCACGTCATGACGTCACATCCGGGTCTCCGAAGTAAACAATGCAATTTAAAGGAGAAGGAAAGGCTGAGATTGTCCGTTTTTTTTTCTGATCTCAGCCTTTCCAGTCTAGAGGAAAGATGTAGGGTCTTATAGACCCTGTATCTCTCCATAAAGAGGACCTGTCACACACTTTTCCTATTACATGAGATGTTTACATTCCTTGTAATAGGAATAAAAGTGATCAAAAAAAAAAATTAAAGTGAAAGTGTAAAAAAAAAAAAAAAGTAAAATAAGCAATAAAAAAAAAAAAAATCAAAGCCCCCCATCCCCGCGAGCTCGCACACCGAAGCGAACGCATACGTAAGTCGCGCCCGCATAGGTAAACGGCGTCCAAACCACAGGACCACAGTATCACTGCGTGCGTTAGAGTGTGAGCAATAATTCTAGCCCAAGACCTCCTCTGTAACTCAAAACACCTAACCTGTAAACATTTTTAAAGCATCGCCTATGGAGATTTTTAAGTACCAAAGTTTGTCGCCATTCCACAAGTTTGCGCAATTTTAAAATGTGATATGTTGGGTATCTATTTACTCGGCATAACATCATCTTTCATATTATGAAACAAATTGTGCTAACTTTACTGTTTTTTTTTTTTTTTAATTCATGTAACAGTTTTTTTCCCCAAAAAAACAGGTTCGAAAAATTGCTGCACAAATACCGCATGACATAAAAAGTTGAAACAACCGCCATTTTTTTCCCTAGAATCTTTGCTAAAAAAACATATATAATGCTTGGGGGTTCTGAGTAATTTTCTAGCAAAAAAGTGATGATTTGTACATGTAGGAGAGGAGTGCCAGAAATGGCCTGGATATGAAGTGGTTAATTTCTTAATCCCTTGCGGCCTTAGGGTAGGAGGGTTTAGTTCTGCTTAAATTCTAGGAGAGAGGGTTTGGTGCAGGATACCAAAAAAGAATAGAAAATTTGGACTGATATTCTGAAAAGTAGCAGGGCCCCATGAGAGTAACCAGGCAGTTATAAGACCCCATGAGAGCCGTCACAATCTTTCTTTGTTGCAGTGAATCTCTCCTTATGCAACCTTGACCCCCTGATTACAGTCAAAGAACATGATGTGTTGGCAATTAATCCTTGCAATTTCCAGCAGTAGTGTCCACCCAGCAAGTGTATTCCTGGTGGTTTTGAAGGGTTACTTGGGGGGGAGGGGGGGTTGGGGTGTTAAAAAATGATTTAACAAGATTAGTGCAAACATCTTTGTTTTTGCAGCATGCATCAAGCTTCAGGCATTTGTTTTGCTGAGCTGGGCAGGTGGAGGGGAGCAGTTCCAGAAAAGAAAAGTTCTTCAGGCACAGAAACACACTCAAAAACATGTGAAAATCTGTGTGTTGTACATTTACAGGAGCTCCCACTGAAGTCTACAGGGCCAAAAGGCCTGATTACAATGTAATGTGAACCGGCACAATTATAAATAACTAGATTCTGCTTGCTGAGTATAGTCAGGCATAGAGAAACATACTATAGAATGCTCAGGTATGAATAGGGGCCTAGGCAGAAAGATTGCTTACAGATTATTCCTCCAGGCAGCCATCTCTTTGCCTGGCTTCCTCTGGAAAACACCCTCCAGGGTGGCAACTAAAGTCCTGGACATATAGATATATAGCACACGAATGAGGCAAGTTCCAAATAGAAAGCGCATTCCATACTGACATTCTCTCCAGGCACCAGCCTGGGGGGAAAAGAATACTCCGTAAAGATTCCCTAAACATGTATTTCCTCCCCGAACTGTACCACTAAACATAAACCTCAGGGATTGGTTAGGTCAGACAAATACTGTACTTTCCACACTGATTACTGGAACCTCCTCAACAATAGCAGGCAGAACCAATCAATGCACTGAGCTTAGGGGAACTGCCAAAGGCCAGAAATACTGTATGTAATCAAAGCTCAGGCTTGTTACAGCAACAAACACACTAATTAGTGACACTCCAGCATAGGATAAGATCCTTGCACATTGCATAGATAAAAGTGAGTGTCATAAGAGTGCACACAGGGTGTGCCTAGTGTGCCTGGGCACACCCTAAACACTCCATGCGGCGCAGATCCCCCCTGCTGCCTGGGACCCCCCTCTCCCTTGTAGTGCTTCTGGCTTCCCTCCTCTTGGAGAAGAGGCCAGCCAGTATGTAATTTAACAACCCTTTCTTTTTCTGAATGATTACAGTGAATGATTGGTCCTGTGTCCATTCATAGCGGACACTGTGTTTTCTATGCTTTAGTTTGTGAATGAACAAGAAGCTGCTCAGCACAGAGCACTTCCCATTCATTCACTGTTCAGTGCAAATGAAGCTGCAGAGAAAGTGATAGAAGAATCTGTCCTTCTCTTTCCCAAAAGTGAGACATCAGGGGTTTGTTCACCCCTGATATTACACCAAAGCCGGTAGAGCTCCTAAAAAAAATGTAAAAAATATAAAAAAATAAAATTGTAAAAAATTGTAAAAATAATACACATAAAAAACTACTGACGCCAATATTTGCCCTGCTGACACCATCCACTGCTCCACTGATCCCGTCCTCTATCCCACTGACAAAGCCCACTGCTTTACTAACACCATCCACTGCTCTATTGATTGACACACATGCATGTGTTTTTGAGCTTTGGGGTGAGTGTTATGCTGTGACATGTAAATTTAATGACTTTGGATTTTTCAGAAAAATGAGAAATACTACCTCACATTTGTTTTTAATTTTTTCACTTAAGTATTCATTGCCCAATACATACACATCATCATGAGATAAAATGTGACAATAGTGTAGTTTCTCAGTGGCTTAAAAGCACTCTTTGCCTACTTTGAGTGGTGAGATCTGATTCATCAGGCTGCAGATAGTCTCCCCTTAGTCTGTAATAGCATAACGCTAAGCTTTAGGAACCATGCATGTGATGTACATGCCAGCCAAGCATCTTAATCACATGGGTTTGTTTACAAACAAACCCGTTGGCTGAGCCGTCACTATGCTTCACATAGAGAGATTACATTTATATACCAAACTCCCCACGCCAAATGCAACGGCTTGGATCCTGACACTGAACACTATTTCACTGGAACAAATGACTTTAAAAAAAAAAATAGACAAATAGAGAAGTATGTAAGCCTGCACCTCCATCAATAATACTGCAGTGAATAATATGCTTCAAGTGCTTCATGAAAAATGTCAGCTTTGTTTTTTTTTTCTTTTGTATGATATGTCAGTAGATTAAGAATAGCTAATCAAGGGTGTGTCGTGCACATGATGAAAAATTCCTCCATGCAAAAAACTTTATGGAAATGGTGAATATGCTTGGTGCTGGTCAATGGACCAAAAGTTATACTTATGAATACTTGTAGAATGGTAAAGAATATATAGAGAAAGTTATACAGCTGCAACATGCAAGGAACTATGAATAATATAATCAGTTCTATACACAGTTTAACCACTTCGGCCCCCAAAAGGATTCCCCATGTTAGGACCAGAGCACTTTTTGCGATTCAGCACTGTGTCGCTTTAATTGGCAATTTCGATGTCGTGCGACGTTATACCCAAACAAAATTTATGTCCTTTTTTATGTCCTTTTTTTTCACACAAATAGAGCTTTCTTTTGGTGGTATTTGATCACCTCTGCGTCATTGCTGATCACCGCTATAAACAAAAAAACTTAAATTTTGCAAAAAAAACTATATTTCTTCCATTTTGCTAAAATACATATCAAAAAAATATATAAAAAACAAATGTATTCATCGGTTTTGGCCAATTTATATTCTTCCTCATATTTTTGGTAAAAGAAAATCGCAATCAGCGTTTATTGATTGGTTTGTGTAAAAGCTGCCAAGCTTACAAACCATGAGAATTAATTTCTGGGGTTTTAGCATTTTTTTTTTACTAGCAATGGCGGCGATCTGCGATTTTTACCAGGACTTTGATATTGGGGCGGACATGTCGGACATTTTTGACGCTTTTTTGGGACCAATGACATTTATACAGCAATCAGAAATTTAAATATCCACTGATTACTGTTTAAATGTCATTGGCAATGAAGGGGTTAACCTGGGGGGCAATCTAGGGGTTAACTGTGTTCCCTAGGTGTGTTCTAACTGTGAGGGGGCTGGGCTGTCAGGGACACCAGAGATCTAACTGATCCCGAGTACAGGGATCAGTAGATCTCTGACATGCTGCCTGACAGAGTGGGGGACTGCCTTGTTTACATCGGCGGTTCCCCGTTCTTTTGCTCTGTCAAGCAGTCACGGCTCGCCGGCGGAGATCAAGTCCGCCCGAGCCGCGGCCACAACTCTGCAGAGTGCGGTGGGCATGAAGTTGAAGCCATTGAAGTGAATGGGAGCCATCTTAGCGTCGCTCCGACTTCAAGGCAACTTCAGAAAGGGTTCCTGTACTACTTCAAGGCGACTTCTATCCAACTTGTGCCCATAGAATTCAATGGAAGTCGCCTCCAAGTCGGATCCCCCATCTATATTGAAGCAAATTCACAGTGAAAAGAATAGAATTTATTCAGGGCAACCCACTCCCTCCCTTCTCTAATTGGCCATAGCAAAGTCGCCTGGCATGAAGTCGTGGTGTAAGTCACGCTGAAGTCGCTCTGAAAGTCACGTTGAGAGTTGTCTAGCAGTCGGATGGCCCCTGTGTGAACGGGCCCTTAGGGTTGCATACACCTGTTAGAAAACAAGTGCTGGCATGTTATATTGTTCATGATTTGCATTTTCTAAAGAAAGTAGGAAGATTCTTCTCCCTCATAGCATAGTTTCAGCCTTGCTGTGTACACATTTTAAGAAATCTAATTATATCTAACACAAGAACATAAAAGGCTGCACATTCTACAATAGTATTTAAAATGCCTCCACATGTTATTTAATACTGAAAAGAATTGGCCAATGTTTTCAATCTGTATATTGAATTAGTCCATTGAAAGTAATGTACTGCATACCATATTTAAATTCAAACGTTTCCTGGTTTGGTCCTTCTTGGAATTCTATATTAATAGTTTCTGTTGTATTATTGAGTATACTGTAGTTAAAACCCTGTACTTGACTATGTGAATAATATATTCATGATGAAATTAAATCAAGTGCATGTTATGTCCTGTGTGCATGAACTCTGCAATGGAAAGATGAAACCGTTTTTCAGCACATTTATGGCCTATCTCTTGGGCTGCAAGAGCTAACTGCTTGTTTATACCTAGGAAAACAGGAAAAGCACATTTACTTACCTGATCCCTGGCTCCAGCAACAAGCTCAAATCCTTTTCTTCGCTCCTCGGTCCTAGGGCTGTCCATCAGCTTCCTCACATACAAAGCAGGCCTATCAGTCATCAGGGATGAGCCGGACGTACCTGTGTTTGGTTTGAGGCAGGAACCCCATTGAAGTTCTTCCCTGCTAAACATATGCCTATAAAGCAAAAAGGTCATGAAAAAAAAACAGTTTGGTGGGGAGCAGAAATTTTACTAATGCTCAAAGGGCAAAAATAAAATGCAAACTCACCTATCTGCAGAATGCCCTTGGGGTATTAGTTTTGTTTTTTTCTGGCTTTCTCCCTTTATTTTCACTTGGTGTCTGGCCAGTAAGATACTTCCTGTCTTGGGAGGCTCCACACCATGAAGTAGCAAAGGAGAAACCTTTTGACAGCAGCATTGGCATTCTGGGGAGAGGGTAGTGTTAGATGATCCAGCAGATTTAGATATTGGCTAAATTATTAAAACTGAATTCCAGATCACAGGTTTTAAAGTGGTTGTCAACTCGTGACAGCCACTTTAACCTACAGGTAAGCCTATAATAAGGCTTACCTGTAGGTGCCCTGCATATCTCCTAAACCTGCACAGGTCAGGAGATATGCAGTGTACTAACTGTGCCGATGTCATTTTGGCACCTGCGCAGTGAAGAAACGGCCTTTGTGCCATTTCTTTACTGTGATCGGGCCGTGACTGGCGGCTCCCGTGCGCATACGTGGGAGTGAGCCAGAGATCGCGGCTCCAGTAGGAAGATGGGCTGAAGATGGACGCTGCCAGCACAGGGGACAGTGCTGGACGTTGCTGGCTTAGTTTTCAGGTAAGTGGCACATAATGGGCTACTATGCATATGCATAGTAGCCCATTATGCTTCTACTTTACAGGGGAATGTAGAGGAAGTAAACCCCATCAGGGTTTACTTCCTCTTTAAGCAGTTACAGCAGTTCCTTTCAATTAAAATACAGCCTAAGAACAATTGTTTGTTCGGATGTTAGCAGCGCTTCCTTAGTTGTTCTCTTTACCCAGAGAAAAAAAAGTTCAGTCCTTGAGAAATTTTTGTGCTGTAAGCATGCTCCCAGTGAAAGATGTGTGCTGCTTCAAAGATAATCTTTATGAGCTATACTCCTCCACCTTTGTCACCACGTGCACATCCCCCCTAATGGTTATGCACTCACCTAAAACTCAATTTGTGATCGCCTTTGGCTTAGTCAAATCTGGTCATATAGGTGCTCCCTTCCTAGTAGCTATGTGAGATTGTCCAATCCCGATCGAGATGCTATCCTCAATGGTTACTCCATTAAAGAGCAAATATTGTATCCATGTAAAGAAAGGGGGACACTAATAGTATAAACCTGTATTTTATTATTAAAATTCCTCCCTCCCTAAAATCTTGCTTACATAGTAAACATCCTTTAACCACTTAAGGACCAGAAGGATTTCCCACTGTAGGACCAGAGCACTTTTTGCGATTCGGAACTGCGTCGCTTTAACTGAC
Source organism: Glandirana rugosa (assembly GCA_018402905.1). Classification (NCBI taxonomy): domain Eukaryota; kingdom Metazoa; phylum Chordata; class Amphibia; order Anura; family Ranidae; genus Glandirana; species Glandirana rugosa. The sequence goes on from BLSH010241805.1 coordinate 1,755,422, forward strand.
AATTGCGCGATCGTGCAACGTTGTGCCCAAACGAAATTGACGCCCTTTTTTTTCCCCACAAATAGAGCTTTCTTTTGGTGGTATTTGATCCCCTCTGCGTCACTTCTGATCACTGCTATTAACAAAAAAACAATTTTGAAAAAAAAATTTTTTTTTTTTTTACTTTTTGCTATAATATATATCCAAAAAAAATATATAAAAAAGCTAATTTATTCATCAGTTTTGGCCAATATATATTCTTCCTCATATTTGTGGTAAAAAAAAAAATCGCGATCAGCGTTTATTGATTGGTTTGCGCAAAAGTTGCCGTGTTTACAAACCATGAGAGGTAATTTATGGCGTTTTTACTATTTTTTTTTTTGTACTAGTAATATCGGCGATCTGCGATTTTTATCTGGGCTGTGATATTGCAGCGGACATGTCGGACATTTTTGACACTTTTTGGGTACCAATGACATTTATACAGCGATCAGAAATTTAAATATCCACTCATTACTGTGTAAATGTCATTGGCAGTGAAGGGGTTAACCTGCGGGCGGCGATCTAGGGGTTAACTGTGTTCCCTAGGCGTGTTCTAACTGTGTGGACACTGGGCTGCCCTGGGCATAAGAGATCTAACTGATCCCAGTGACAGGGATTAGTAGATTGCTATTATTAAGGACCGCTGATCCAATGCCGTTCACACTCTTTTCTCCTTACTACTGGTTATATGCTTCGTTATAGCCTTTACTGCTATAAAACTTTCCTCGTTTCAGACTAATATTTGGCAAATATCTTTTTACTATTTATTATGTGTGGTGGCTGTTGGATCTGTGCATTTTCCCTAGCCATTTGACATATGGCTCTACTTCAATAAGAGTGAATGTAGATAAATATAAATAAAACTAAAATTTAAAAATTCAAAAATTCCTATTCCGACAAAGTATTGCACTTAAATAACGAAATAAAATCTCAGATGTTAGCTATTAGTTGTTTGTTTCCCCCTAAGAAGTGTACCATTGACCACAATGATTCCTTATGAAATTAATTGTTACTTGCTCTTATCCCTAGAACCCCTGGCAGGCGTTCACCTTATTCTTTATTCTATAAGCTTCTTTTTATTTTGTTATTTATCTGGGGGTTTCTCAGTAGTTTATCTCTTACTCTTTCCAGCATTATGCTTGATTTTATTTTACACTAGATGCCCTGTAGGTGGTTTATTCTGTCATCATCCATCATTCCATCATTATGCTTGATTTTATTTTACCCTAGATCCCCTGTAGGTGGTTTATTCTGTCATAATCCGTCATACCTTAATCCATCATGATCTAAAAAATACTTAATATTGCTAAACCTGCAGGTAATCCCAAATGGTTTGTTATTTTAGTAATAGTCGCTAATGAAGCAATTCACATCTAATTCGATATTCAGTCCATTAGGATATAATGTATTGGCCCAAAATATCCATCAGGTTTTACATTTGGATATTTCACGCACCATGTTGGCTCCTCTCCATTAGTGTTGGATTTTATCTATCCCCCAAAATTTTAATCCAGATGGGTCTCTGTTATGCTTTTGCCGAAAGTGCAATGACACGCTATGGTCCCTAAAACCTTTTCTGATGTTTTCTATATGCTCAGAGATTTGTTTGGTCAGAGTACTTTTGGTCCTGCCAATGTACAGGGTGGGCCATTTATATGGATACACCTTAATAAAATGGGAATGGTTGGTGATATTAACTTCCTGTTTTTGGCACATTCAACTGCCCACAATGACCAATCCAGTTGAATGGCCCCCAAGGTCTCCCGATCTGACCCCCTTAGACTTTTATCTTTGGGGTCATCTGAAGGCAATTGTCTATGCTGTGAAGATACGAGATGTGCAGCACCTGAAACTACGGATACTGGAAGCCTGTGCTAGCATTTCTCCTGCGGTGTTGCTATCAGTGTGTGAAGAGTGGGAGAAGAGGGTTGCATTGACAATCCAACACAATGGGCAGCACAATGAACACATTTTATAAGTGGTCAGAAACTTGTAAATAACTCATGAAAGAATAAAGTTACGTTAAAACCAAGAACACCGTTGTTTTTCTTGTGAAATTCCCAATAAGTTTGATGTGTCACATGACCCTCTTCCTATTGAAAAAACAAAAGTTGGATTCAAAATGGCCGACTTCAAAATGGCCGCCATGGTCACCACCAATCTTGAAAAGTTTCCCCCCTCACATATACTAATGTGCCACAAACAGGAAGTTAATATCACCAACCATTCCCATTTTATTAAGGTGTATCCATATAAATAGCCCACCCTGTGCATTAGCCCACAAGGGCACTCCAAAGCATATGCCACATATGTAGATTGGCATGTGATACACTCCTTGATTTCAAATGTTTTACCATTTGCTGTAGATTTAAACTGCACTTTACCTCTATAGTGTGTATCAAACTGTCAGCATGATTTACACCTCCTACAGGCATGGGAGTTCTTTTTTCTTGGAGCTCACTGTTTGGGCCAAATGGTGAGATAATCCCCATTGTCCATACATTGTAGTTGATGATGTCCCAGAGCCTGCAACTGCTGGGATTTGAGGGAGAAGAGGCTGTGTGAGTGGAGGAAGTCTGCAGGAGCCAGGGATCAGGTGAGTTGAAGTCTTATTTCTGTTCTCCTAGGCATAGACAAGCATTTTACCCTTGCAATGTGGGGGGGGGGGGGGGGGCTATGTGGAATTATTTT
>BLSH010241805.1:1758143-1769360 GCA_018402905.1 Glandirana rugosa
AGGTAGGTCACCCGGGGGGGGCACCACTGCATGGAGAATATTTTGTTTTGCCCAGAGTTCAGCTTTAATTAAAGCTTAATGCACTGGATGGATGGCTTAAGGTAAAAAAAAGCTGCATTTTTTTTACCCTCTCTGCATACCATTTGGTTAATTTTCATTCACTTTCTGTCTCAGAGACACAACAGATAATAATGTAATTAGCCGAATCAGAGACAGAGAGTAACTGTTTATGAAACAGGTGCAAAGTTAGAAGCAATAATGCAAAACAGGTTCAGGATAGAAAGGAGTACACATGCACTGCATAACAATGAGAGCTGCACAGACATGGACTCTTCACAGTAGCATCTCTGTGACCAGGGTACCATTTGGCTGTATAGCATGGTTGTTATAAGACTCTATAACAACCAAGAGTCAAGCTGACAATCACTATTTCAGTAAAACAGTTCAGAACACAAACAGCTACCAGCTACTGGAAGACAAAAGCACCACATTGAGTACCTGGAGTACTCTGATAGTAATTGAGGAGGGGGTTGCTGGGTCTTTTGGAGAAGCTACATTCTATTATGTTCTGGCCTGGCTGCCAGCATGCTGGTTCTGGCATTGGAGTGCATCTCACCTGGCAGAAGAACACTTGCCTAGCTACATCTGCCTTATTAGGTGTGGCCTCTCTGAACTGCTGAGGGAGGGAAGCAGAGGAACATATCTTCTCTGTACGTGTCCAGGAAACCAGTATGCTGTGGGAGTTAATGCAGCCTGCACCTGCATCATGGCATGGTGATTAAGTGGGCACACTGCTACAGTGGTAGAAACTTTCAGACAGTAGACACTTTTCACTGGAAAAGATGCAAGGTTTCCCCTCACATTCTAGTATATTGTCATCTGTAAACTTTTGGATTCCCCATGCCTTTGTGTCTTAGTGACAATGGTCCCAAGGACAAATAGAGAGGGTCCTTTTAAGAAATGTCAACATCCAACACAGATCTGGATATTATAGATGCCCGGCCCCATTCTCTAGCCCCTACATAACTATAGCACACAGACGTGGCTTTGGTCTCCACGGAATAAACCACCATACAAAAAGGGGGGAGGGGGGTCGGGGTTGGATCCTGGATGTGGGTTGGGTGCTGAAGTTTTCTTCTGCAAGCCTAGTTCTTCAAAAGAGTAAAGATCTCTGAGGTGGGCAGCAGGACAGGTAAGTATTTTTTGACACTTTAAATGCTTAATGAACCTTGATATGTTCATTTGTGATAGGAAGTAGCTTTAATTTGAAGAAAGCAATGCTGTACTTTATAGCATTTTTTTTCAAAACATATACAGTATATGAATTGGTGGCATACAGTTCGATAGTCATGAGGATATCATAGAAATTGTTTGCTGGATTTGGAGTGTATGATTGTTTTTTTTGTTACATTATGTAAGAGTGCAGAAGAATGCAGTCATAGTACTGCTCCAATAATATAAAATGTTCTCCCTTTGCTCTGTTTTGGTGAAGGTGGGACACCCAAGTTGATTGAAGATTGAATAAAAGCATGTGGAATTGCAATGGTCTGTAACCGGAGGGTTCAATGGAAACAATTTACAGAAATGTTTTTAAGAAACCACCTGGATGGTCGATTTGGTTGAAAAAAGGAAGAGATGTTTCTTTTCTGAATAAAATGTAATAGTGAGCTCTTGTTTCTCCTGCATGTGAGAGTGATTAGGGTTTATTTAAGCCTGAAATCATCTCCCTGGTGCATTGCTTGAGGATTTCTTTTTCCCTGTGTCCTGAAAGGGCACGTTATTCATTTGTGCCGTACTGGCTGTAATGTACTTGAGTGACTACAGAACTTGCTGCACCTGCTGCCATAGCCATACATGTCACAAGGGCCAGTGATGAGCAATCTATTGTCAAACAACATATCCCAGAATGCCCTACAGGCTAGAGTTAGGACTTGTAGTTCATTAACAGCTGAATGCTGTAATTTTGTGTGATCCATTGACTTCAGTATATAGTCCCAGAAAACCAGAGACACTTCACCTTTAGGCTTTACCCATAATTTCTTTAAACTGAAATTTGATTGCCTGATATGAGTTATGACACTTTGCCAGTGTTCAGTGTTTTTTGTACTTCTTTATATTAATCAGTCATATCATACCCATGGAGGGTTTTTAAAATTGAACCGAGAAACCTATCTTTTTGCCCAGTTGCTGCCATGAAATGTCACCCAGGAATGTTCCCTGCAATAGCCCCCATCTAAATAATCAGGCTTTTAAGTGAGGCCCATTTGCTTTGATGACAGGGAGGCTTCATTTAATGAATGCAGTAATGTGTTTCTAATGTGGATTAGTACATGTTTTTGCACAGTGTTATGTGTTTTGCTGAATGTTTTTTTTAATTTGCCAAATGCTTCCCCCCTCTCCGTGTGTGACTCTGTATGACAAAGCAATCTTCCGGACCTCCTGCATGGTCACCCTGGCACTCCCAAATGCATTCCCATCCCTTCCTTTCCCAGCCTTATTTATTTATGCTGATGCGTTTCATAACTCCCAGTAGTGGCGGCTGGTGCTTAATATTTTGGGCGGGGTGGCAAACTAACAATCCCCCCCCCCTCCCCCATGAGAGATGGATGGGAAAGTGGCGATCGGCACCCCCCCAGGGGAAACGGGTGGGAAGGCGGCAATCAGAGTACTCCTTACCTTGGGAGGCAGGGGAAAGGAAGAACCAGGGCCACCGATCCCAACGGGATCGCACCCACTTCCCTGTCCCGGTTCCTGGACGGAGACTTCTAGGGGATGAAGAATGATCTGCGGAGGCAGATTGAAGAGAACCCCCTCAGAGGTACGGAGAGGGCTAGGACTGCAATGGCTGAATAGCGAGTGAGTCCTGAGACTCCCTGTCCAATCAGATCTCAGGACCCCCATTCTGATTGGCCATGAGGAGAATCAGGAAGACAATAGCGAATATTAATTCGCTATTGTCACACAACTGGGTGGGCTCCCTGCCTCAGGCTCTAATCATGTGCTTAAAAAAAAAAAAACATCCATGCATCCATGCATACGGCACCCTGCATGTAGATTTGGAGCCAGGCGCATGGATGTGGGGGGGTGCCCCTGCGCCCTGCATGGATGGGTCGCCACTGAATCCCAGGTTACGTGAGTGTAACCTTTGGGGTTTTAAACCAAAAATGTGCTTTTACTACTTTACCCCAAAACGTGAAATGAAAAAAAAGGTCCTTTATTAGTACACTAGTATGCCCAAAGTTTTGTTTGGAGGAGGGCTTTAACACTCTGAGAGAAACTGGTATCTCTTCCTGACTGTGCTCTCTGACAGAGGTTTATGAATCACTAAAGTTGTTGCATAGAATTGCAAATACTTTGTCAGGTAAGACAGTTTACATATGTATATTCCATATGTCTATTTAGTTATTGACTTGGAGGTCATCCTTATGTGTTAAAATGCATGAAACTCCATAAGTGTGAATGCGGCCTGACTGTTTTTTTCCTTCTTTTAACAAACTATCTTTCACATGAGTTGGGCTACTTTTAGGCTTAGGGTGTAACATTTAAAAATACATAAAGAACAACACTGAATTTCATCCTCATTACGCACTTTTAAGTGGATGTAAACACAAAAAAAAAATGTATTGCCACTTCTACCTTGTACAGGAGAGGATATCATGGGGGTTAACACTAGGGGGCGATCAAAAGGTTAAATGTGTTCCTTGTCAGTGTGTTCTAACTGTGTGAGGGCTATCGGGACGTCCGCCTTTACATGTACATGAACTTTAATGGCATCCCAGTGTTAGCCTGTAGGGTTCAATATTGAGTTGGCCCACCCTTTGCAGCTATATAACAGCTTCAACTCTTCTGGGAAGGCTGTCCACAAGGTTTAGGAGTTTTTATGGGAATGTTTGACCATTATTCCAGAAGAGCATTTGTGAGGTCAGGCACTGATGTGGACGAGAAGGTCTGGTTTGCAATCTCCGCTTTAATTCATCCTGAAGGTGTTCTATTGAGTTGAAGTCAGGACTCTGTGCAGGCCAGTCAAGTTCCTCCACCCAAAACTTGCTCATCCATGTCTTTATAGACCTTGTTTGTGCACTGGTATGCAGTCATGTTGGATCAGGCAGGGGCCATCCCCAAACTGTTCCCACAAAATTGAGAGCATAAAAATTGTCCAAAATGTCTTGGTATGCTGATGCCTTAAGAGTTCCCTCCACTGAAACTAAGGCACCAAACCCAACCCCTGAAATAAAAACCCCACACCATAACCCCCCCCCCCCCTCCACCAATGATTTAGACTAGTGCACAAAGCAAGGTCCATAAAGACCTGGGAGAGCGAATTTGGGATGGAGGAACTTGACTGGCCTGCACAACTCGATAGAACACCTTTGGTTGAATGGGGACTGTGAGCCAGGCTTTCTCATCCACATCAGTGCCTAACCTTACAAATGCACTTCTGGAATAATGGTCACACATTCCCATAGACACACTCCTAAACCTTGTGGACAGCCTTTCCAGAAGAGTTGAAGCTGTTATAGCTGTAAAAGGTGGGCCAACTCAATATTGAACCCTACGGACTAAGACTGGGATGTCATTAAAGTTCATGTGCATGTAAAGGCAGGCATCCCAATACGTTTGTTAATATAGTGTGCGTGTATGTTTTTAATCTGTTCAGCTGTTTGGGACCTTACCTTAAAGCAGTAGTAAACCCATCCATTTAAAAGTTTAAAAACCAGTTCCATTTGCACATGCCGGAAATGTAAAGCTCTCATTGGTTGTGCTCTAAACCAAACTGTCAAACCATCCAATGGCTGGTGTCATAGCTGATCACATGTACAACAACATGGCAGTTGTAGATTAAACAGAGGCCAAGGTGGCAGCTTCCTTGGCTGAAAACGATAGGAGGGTTTACTACCACTTTAAGGTTATATATAATGTGTAGTTTTTCTAGTAGTACCCCAAATCAGTAAAGTGTCGTGCAAACACTATATTTGGGGTATCCACTGCCTTATTATTCTTTTTTTTTATCATTGTCTCATGTGCCACCTCAGCTTCCACAAGGCTAAATTCTTCTGTGACACTTTGAACTTCAGATACACCAAGCAGCTGCTGTGCCTTGTCACTATTCCACAGGGAAGTAAAATAAAAATGTGATAGTCCCCCAGTGCTTTGTGACTTAGTAGAAATGCAGCTGGATTGTAGTTCTAGATTGCATTTATGAATGCTTGATGAGATTAGTTGCAAGCCCCTTCTAGTGTAACAACACAGGGCACTGTAGACAAAACAGGCATTTTAATTGACTTAAAGTTCCTTAAATGCAGGATATTGCTTATCATTAACTGGTGACAAAAAGTAAATGAGGAAAGTATGTCTTCCTGAGTAATGTCAAATAGGCTGTTTTACAGGCTTTTGTTTTCTTCAAAGCTTTGCTGAAGGGTCATATCCTCAGTAGATCTTCTTGAATCCTGAAAATGATTTGCTTCATATAGAATAATAAATAAATAATATAACATTTTTTCAATTAACATATTTAAAGATAGCAACTGAATAAGATTATTTCCCATATTTATGAGTTATATTTGCAAGAGACAAGATATACAAAAACATGATTTCCGGGATGGCAACAAAGATTGCCCATTTTTATTCATAGCATTGACAATAGGTCCCATTTTCACTGGCCAGACTAGTAAAATACCAACCTAGTAGCAACCCTAATGGAAACACGCAGTGACATTTGTAATTGTTATACTAGCAAAATATGTTGCTGCTTTACAACACAAAAAAAGGAAATGCATTCTGAACATATAAGGCTAAGGCTAAAATTGTCCAATAGAAACCAATGATCACCAAGTGATTTCCCCTATAAGAGCAGAGGTAACTGGGCTTTCTGTAATTTGCTGAAAAGCTGGACCTGATCCTCTTCTGATCATTTGTAAGCATTTCTAGTCATCAACCACAAATAGGGGTAGGTCCAGAGCCTGATTTGTCATTTACACAACAGGCATGTGCCTATGGTCATCATCCTAGGAGGGGTGCCTGCGATTGGCAGGGTCCCTTGTCATTTTGACAGCTTGCACTGCTCCAGTAAACACAATCCTATGGTTTTGTTTACATGTACATGGGATTGCCATTATTATAGGCTCCCTTTATAAAGGAGCCCGAACCAAATATGTTTAATTTAACCCCTTGACCTTGGAAGATTTACCCACCCCCCTTCATGACCAGGCCATTTTTAGTGATACAGCACTGCGGTACTTTAACTGACAATTGCACGGTCATGCAATACTGTACCCAAATACAATTTGTGTCATTTTGTTCCCGCAAATAGAGCTTTCTTTTGGTGGTATTTGATCACCTCTGCATTTTTAAATATTTGCACTATAAAAAAAAAAAGACCAACAAATTTAAAAAAAAGCCCCAATATTTTTTACTTTCTGCTATAAAACACATCCAGTAAACAAATGCAAAAAAATCAAATGTCTTTATAAATGTAGGCCAATATGTATTCTGCTACATATTTTTGGTTAAAAAATCCCAATAAGCGTATATTGATTGCTTTGCGCAAAAGGTATAGCGTCTACAAACTATGGAATATGTTTACTTATTTTTGTTTATTTATTTAATTACTAGTAATGGCGGCAATTGGTGATTTTAGCAGGACTGTGATATTGTGGCGGGCAATTTGGACACTAACTGACACTTTTTGGGTGCCAGTGACACTATTACAGTGATCAGTGCCAAAAACTATGCACTGTCACTGTGCTAATGACACAGGCTGGGAAGGGGTTAATATCAGGGGCGATCAAAGGGTTAAACATGGGCCTAGCTAGTGTTTTTCTAAACTGTGGGAGGTGCTTTTACTAGGAGAAGGCAGGAGCACGGGATCCATATCTTCCCTGCTGACAGATCTGCCTTGTTTACAAACTCTCTCCTCGATGATCGACGGGGCTCCGGCTGTGTGTGATCCCGGCATGCGCACGCCCTTCCCGGAAGAGCCGGATCACGTATATATACATGATCCGGCACACAGGTACCACCCTGTAGCAGTAACACTGCTATGGGGCATACCTGAAGTGGTCAAGTGAAATACTTGTTTAGTGCATGTTCTATAGTCTTTGGTGCACTGTTTGGAAGAAAAAATAATTTTCCTTAAATATTTGGGTTGGGAAATGGGATCTGCTTCTATTATTTCTAGATAGAAACATAGCTATTGTGCAGAATGGCCACTCTTTGGTAGTACACTGGAGAACTGGTGAATTAAATGATATGATACCTCAGACACTCAGGTGTAAAAATGGAACAACCATTTAGTTACTATATTTCCATCATTCAGCATTCTGGACATAATTTTGTATTATAGGGTACTGTAGCGTCATGGGTAACAGTGAGGGCTGGTTCACACATAGGCAATCCGACTTCAGGGGCCACTTTGCTAGGTGATTTGAGTGCTACTTCAAAGCAACTTCAGTGCGACTTTGGGTGACTTATAACGCGATCTGAAGCGACCTCCATGTCAGGTGACTTTGCCTGTAGCCAATCAGAGAAGAGAGGGAGGGGGTTGCCTGGGTGATTCGGGGGGAGTAACTGTGTTAATTATTTTCTTTTTCCTGTAAAGTTGCTTCAATATAGATGGGGATTCGACTTCCATGAATTCTATGGGCACAATTCAGATAGAGGTTGCCTTGAAGAAGTACAGGAACCTTTTCTGAAGTCGCCTTGAAGTCGGAGTGACTTCAGTAGTGTATATTAAAACAGCTCCCATTCATTTCAATGGGATTTCAGATGTCAAGCAACTTGAGGCGACTTGGGGTGACACAAGTCGGATCACAAGTCACCTATGTGCGAACCAAGCCTTATAGAATATGTTGTTAACAAACCTTCTTTTGAAGTACAAATTTTGATACTAACGTATATAAGCAGATGCAATATTTTGGAGCTTTAAAGGTCTCCTTCATAAAAGCATATGTAAAAAAAATAGCACTCATCTAGTGTTTCTATGTCCTTGCTAAAATGTTTACTTGATAAGAACAGGAGTTTGAATCTTGTAAACATAGGTGTCAGAAAGGAGCACCCCGCAAGTGTTGCCCTGCCCAGGCAAAAATGTTGCTTTGGGAACATCAGCGTTATTCACTGCTGTTGTGCTTCCTTATTTTTTATTAAATAAAAAAACAAGAAAGAGACTGTTTTGTCAGTTTATCTTGCTTGGGGTACCTGAATTAAAAATGATCATTAGATTGTTTGATGGTTAGGTGGTGACCAAGCCCAGTCAGCTATTTTAAAATTCAATACAAATTAAAGTACAACATTTTACAATTCATAAAACAGTCTGAAGGAAACCGCCAAGATCCCCACCAGCTACTCAATCAATTCCAGTGCATGTACTATATATAAAAATTAAACACAAACAAAAAAAATGTGACAAAAACGCTCAGTAAATCAATATATACATTCAAAACATCCAGGTATTGTATCCAAATCCAAATGTTCACCCAGCCGGTTCAATAAATCAATGAATCAGATAATCCTCCGTGTTGGTTTATTTTACACATGGGACGGACATTTGGATATGGAAATAGAGTACAGGCGATAAACAGGGAACAGGTATATTTTTAAGGTGTAGCTCCAGCCAAAAAAAATATTTTTAAGCTTTTTGGATTTTTGGATTTTGGGTTAACATCCCTGTAATGTTTGTTTTGCTGTCTAGGTTCTTGTTTAGAATATTTCACTTCACTCCCTGTCCCAATGATAATTGGATTTTGAAAATTTTGGGTTGTTGGGGAAACAAGGATTGACGATAAAGCCTCAGTGGAGACACCTTTTTCCCATAATAGCTCTTACAGGAGTGAATTTCCCTTCCTAGGGGTAGATTTCCTCTCACTTCCTGTTGTCTCCCTCCGTTTGTAAGTAGGAGTTGTTCGTAAGTCGGATGTTTGTAACTAGGGGACCGTCTGCATTGCTTTACATGTTTCATATATGGACGCTATATTTTAGGTTCATGTACTTTATGGACATATTTGAATGTATATATTGATTGATTGATTGAGCATTTTTGTCATATTTTTATTTGTGGGTGTTTCATTATTATATAGATATGCACTGGAATTGATTGGGCAGTGCTGTACCAGGTGGGGATCTTGGGATTCCATGAGCTTCAGTTTTTTAGGGGTATTTTAACTATGGCAGTTATTCTTAGGGCTATACATATATTTATCTATTCATTTATTTTTTTCTGTGATAATATTAAGTCACCATCCTAAAGCGCAGAAGGGTTGTGTATTGATTTCTTTTTTTTAATTTTACTTATCACGGTGAAATAAATAATACCTAAATTCTTTGTATCAAGCCCCGCTGCCAATGTTTTGTTTTTTTATTCTTTAAATACTGTATGTGACTTGAGGTGGCACATGAGGTCACCCATAGATCTTGCTGGTTTTAGCGACTTGACTAGCAATAAAAGCTAAGAGTACCTCTTCTGTTGTATTTCACTGAGTAATAGCGCTAAATTCTCCAGAAAGGGGCTTTCTCCTGGTGAAATATTGACTTAATAAATTACATTTAATAACCACAATGAAGGCGCCAAGTTTTGTCTTTGTTGTATAATTCAGCAACATGTCAGTGTTGACTTTTATTCATGATAAATTAAAGAAGGTCAGCGGGCGAGCTCAGATACAAATGAAGTATTCTGACAGTGCTAACACCTGTATTATTTAGAACTGGGACAGACCAAGGCAGCAGAAACTCTGCAGCTGCTTTAACTATTAAAATGCCTGTGATTAGGCCTATTATGCTGTTCTGCCCCACCGGGCTTATGCGCAAATGTGAACGCATACGTTGCTCCCGCGTGCATATGTAAACGGTGATCACACCACACATGTGACATATTGGGAACGTCAAAGTGAGAGCAATAATTCTAGCACCAGACCTCTTGTGCAACTCTAAACTGGTAACCTGTAAAGGCTTTTAAAGCGTCGCCTATCAAGAATTTTAAGCACCGTAGTTTGCCGCCATTCCACGGGCAGACGCAATTTTAAAGCATGGCATGTTAGGAATCTATTTACTCTGCATAACATCATCGTTCACATTATAAAATAAATTGGGAAAACTTTAATGCTTTTTTTTTTAAATTCATGAAAAACCACTGCGCAAATACCGTGTGACATAAAAAATTGCAACACCGATCATTTTATTCTATAGGGTTCCTCATAAATAGAATATATAATGTTTGGGGGTTCTAAGTATTTTTTTAGCAAAAAAAAAAGTTGATTTTTACAAGTGGTTAAAGAAGAACCATCACCAGAAGAAAATAAAACTTGTTAACCCCTTAAGGGGATCCTCTGAACCAGTGGCGGCTGGTGTGGGAGGGGCGCTGGGGCGCCGCCTCCCCGCCGGCAAAAGAGGGAAAAAAAAAGTCAACCCCGCCCACCTGCAGGTGGCGCCGGTACATTGACTTTCTCTTTTTTTTTTTTCGGCTCCTTGGCTGTCACATGACAGCCAAGTAGTGAGCCTATTGGTTGGCCATGAAAAGCTATGAGTGTGTGCTGAGCAGGCGCACACTCATAGCTTGATTGGCTGCCCTGAGCCTCCGCTCAGGGTGATTGGATGAGGGGCCGGGGGCGGGTCACTGTGCCTTCCGCTCCCACAGAGACCCTGACCGCCCAGGGACCGACGAGGGGGGGACAGCCGCTCTCCGTGTGCCGAACTCTGCAGACTCAGCGCGCTCTCGCATGCCGAATCTCTGCAACAAGAATCCTGCCTGCTGGATGGGGTAAGTGCGGGGGGGCGGGGGGGGGCAATGTCACTGGCTGCAAGCTGCCCCTCCTGTGTCACTGGCTGCAAACTGCCCCACCTGTGTCACTGGCTGCAAACTGCCCCCACCTGTGTCACTGGCTGCAAACTGCCCCCACCTGTGTCACTGGCTGCAAACTGCCCCACCTGTGTCACTGGATGAAAACTGCCCCCACCTGTGTCACTGGCTGCAAACTGCCCCCACCTGTGTCACTGGCTGCATACTTGCCCCCACCTGTGTCACTGGCTACATAACTGCCCCCACCTGCGTCACTGTCTGCAAACTGCCCCTCCTGTGTCACTGGCTGCAAACTGCCCCTCCTGTGTCACTGGCTGCAAACTGCCCCCACTTGTGTCACTGGCTACATAACTGCCCCACCTGTGTCACTCGGTCACTGTGTCCACCCCGTCAAACGTCGGTCACTGTGTCCTCCCCGTCGAACGTCGGTC
>BLSH010241805.1:1769370-1784024 GCA_018402905.1 Glandirana rugosa
TAAACTGCCCTCACCTGTGTCACTGGCTGCAAACTGCCCCCACCTGTGTCACTGGCTGCAAACTGCCCCCACCTTTGTCACTGGCTGCAAACTGCCCCCACCTGTGTCACTGCCTGCAAACTGCCCCCACCCGTGTCACTGGCTGCATAACTGCCCCACCTGTGTCACTGCCTGCAAACTGCCACCACCTGTGTCACTGGCTGCATAACTGCCCCCACATGTTTCACTGTATGCTGTGCCCTGTGATGCTGAGCTGTATACTGTGTCCTGTGATGCTGAGCTGTATACCGTGTCCTGTGATGCTGAGCTGTATACTGTGTCCTGTGATGCTGAGCTGTATACTGTGTCCTGTGATGCTGAGCTGTATACTGCGTCCTGTGATGCTGAGCTGTATACTGTGTCCTGTGTTGCTGAGCTGTATACTGTGTCCTGTGATGTTGAGCTGTATACTGTGTCCTGTAATGCTGAGCTGTATACTGTGTCCTGTGATACTGAGCTGTATACTATGTCCTGTGATGCAGAGCTGTATACTGTGTCCTGTAATGCTGAGCTGTATACTGTGTCCTGTAATGCTGAGCTGTATACTCCTGACACAATATGTGGAATACAGGGGACAGAGTGGGTGGATTCTATAATTATTAGAAGTAGGAGGGGTCAAAAGGAAGGGCGGGTCCTGGCGCCCCCCCATCAAAAAACTTCACCAGCCGCCACTGCTCTGAACATAACACATGCAGAGCTGTGGTGTTGAGTAGGTAGCTCTGCCCTCCCACCTAGCCATTCGAAAATACTGACAAGGTCAATGAGACAGATTTCAGCTCAGGAGGAGAGGGGCATGATTGGATGATAGAGCCCACATAGCCTCCGCCACCTTCTTTTAAGCTGCCAGATGAAACATTGCTGTGCAGTGCTGTCACCTCATCTCACCTGTTTAGTTTACACTGAGTCCAGACCTGCCTCTGCCACCAGCTACTTAGGGCACAGAGAGAGTGGAAACTGTCAGCTTGTGTTGCGAATGATTGTAGCTAAAGAAGGGTGCTATCATTCACAAACACACAAGCTGACAACAGCACACCCTGGCTACTACACTTGTCCACGGCATCTTATTGTAGTAGCCAGTGTGTGCTATTATCAGCTTGTGTATTTGTAAATGAAAGGGCTCTTCTCCAGCTGCAATCATTCACCACAAAAACTGATGGTTTACTCTCTGCGCCCTGAATAGCAGGCATCAGGTCTGAGCTCTGTATGTACTCAACAGGAGAGATGAGGAGGCATGTCACTTTCTGATAAAGAGGGGGGCAGGGCTCTTTGCTGGCTGTAACTCCACCCCATGGGAATGTCTATATTTTTATATATTTATGTTTACATTTTTTTAAACGGGGAAAAGGGCTCTGTGTGTTAACACGTTTTTTTTTCTTGTGATAGTTTCTTCAACAGACCCAATTCCACAAATTTTCTTCATTCTGTTTAAAGTGGAGAAGAGAAGTATTGGAAGCCCAGTTGTTTTGTTATTGTTGCCACTAGTTTGAGGAGATTTCGCTCCACTTCCTGTGAGATGTCAGACAGAATAGGGAGTGTGGGGTATTCTTCCCAACCGGCATTCAAACACAAATGAATACTATTTTATTTTGTAGGGTATGAAAAGGAAACAAATCTCTTTTGGGGTTTTTGTTGTAGCTTATGTCCCCATTCAGAAGTTACCATAATTTCCTGTCTAGGCAATGGGTGTCAGACAGAACGGGAAGTGAAGAGGATATCTCACACAGAAATAAAAATCAAATAGGCTTTCTAATCAGTTCCAATGCTACCAAATAATGTAAACATGTTTCCTTGGTTTAAGACCCCAAAGTACACTTGAACCCAAAAAAGTAAAAATTTGCTATGTTATAGGGAACAACTTAAAATGTTAAATGTACCTAAGAAATACCATAAAAAATGTACCTTTTTGTGGAATTGCTCCTGAAAAGTAGCATTGCATTTCCTGGGATGTGTGTACCCTGTACCTACTGCCTCATAGTTGTGTATCCGCAATGTGAGATCTAAGACACTACTGTCTCTAACTATTCGTCTCAAGGGATTTGAACTGAGCCCTGGTTATGCCCTGACGTAAGGAAGCAAAGCCCTGAATCTATGAAGATGGTTGCTACCACGCAGAGACACAGTGTAGAACAAGGTATGGCAGATCAGTAATGTGTAAGAAATTAGTTGCAGGCAGAGCACAAACAATACTGGTGACCAGTCCTTTGCCTTCTACCTGCTTTTTTGGTGCACAGGTTCTAGAGTTCAGTTCCGCTTTATATGATTAATGGCAGTGAGCATTATTTGAGGCTTCCTTTCCTAAAGTGACAGGACTAAGAAATTTTAAGTAAGGGGGGTATCTGTTTTCTCTTGCTGTCAGTTTTCTTTTAACCTAGGGTGGCCAAGCAGATTTCACTGCTAGGTCAGTAGATCTCATCAGTAATACTACCCAGTGCTTCTTGCTTTTCCTTCTATTATTCTTTAGGACAGGACAGTGCCGAAAACAAACTTGTATATGTGTTATGCATTCTTATACCCCAATTGGTGGGGTTGCAGTGTTTGATGTATGAGTAGACTAAACCCCCACCCCCCCCCCCCACCCACACACACACACACACACACACACTGCTCACCTGAGAACCACAGATCCAGAGTGCACATGTACAAAAGTGTTCCCTTTCTGGTTGCATGCTTCTTCACAATGGAAGGTATCAGTTTGTTAACTCCCCATATCCAACCCTCATATTTAGACATATAGATCCCCCCATCCATGCTAAATAGCATGAATGAAGGAATCTCCCCTGCCAGCTACTGTATTTTGACAGCCAGAACCTATGGTCATTAGCTGATGAGATGCAGTCACTGTTTGGCCCACAATTTTTAACCTGGCTTGAAAAAGAGACTGTTACTTTGGGTGGTGCTGACAAGGTCATCCGTGGCTTGAACTTTGGCCAGTTCAGTGGGAATGTGTCAAATTTGCCTTAAATTCTTACATTATTTATTATTATTATACAGGATTTATATAGCGCCAACAGTTTATGAAGCGCTTTACAACTTGAGGGTAGATAGTACAAATACAATCCATCTAAATATAGCAGGAATCAGAGGGCCCTGCTCGTTAGAGCTTACAATCTAAGAGGGAAGGTCAAGGGATACTATAGATAATAACTGTGGGGGATGTGCTGATGGAGAAGATAATTGTACAGTTGTTAGGTGGGAGCCAGATGAGTTTTCAGGGATCGTCTTAAGGTGGACAAAGTGGGAGATAGTTGGACAGATTGGGGTAGAGCATTCCAGAGGATGGGAGAGGCTCGGAATAAGTCCTGAAAGCGAGCATGGAATGAGGTGACAAGGGAGCTAGATTGCAGGAGGTCTTGGGAGGAGCGAAGAGATCGATTTGGTTGGTATTTTGAAACCAGGTTAGTGATGTAGCTGGGGGCCAGGTTGTGGATGGCTTTATAAGTTATTCTTAGTATCTTGAATTTAAACGTTGCATAGGCTTACATAGGCTTTGCTATCATTTTAAATATGGAGAAAAACACCAGAATTGCAATATGTTTTGAAATTGGTCACAGACAACAATATTTTCTCAATAACAATTATGTATGTCATACAAGAATGCTTTTAATTAGTGTTTTTGGCAAACGGTTACTACAACTCTACAAGACATGTGAAATATATGACCACCAATCAGGTAGAGATCGTGGAATAGAATATTTCATTTAGTGCTGAGCATGTTTTATCATCTACTCTGGTCATATAATGACGTTATCTAGCTATTTGAAGTTAATTACTCAGACCTATATCAAATACAAATCAGTCAACAATGAGGAATTAATCCACCCAAATGTGTTTCAGTGACTACAGATAAAATATACTGCGGCGCCAGCAATAATAAGCCATTCACCTTATATCCCTTACCCTTATATCTCCTTGATTTTAAATTACCCAGGATGGCAAGTGCATCTACTACACAAATTCACAAAGGGCATCACCTGACAATAAACTTCATGTCTGTACAGTGGAGTGGACTTTACTGAGCTTTTACCATCTCTTAATTGAATTAGACACGTATTTCAGAAAGACAGGAAAGCATAAGGGATGGGTTTCAACTATTTTTTATGGCCTTGTCACAGTGCTGGAGTCTGGACCTCGGCAGGGACCTTGTTTAATCATATCAATAAACTAGCAGAAACGGGAAATATATGATTATCCAATAAGATAGCCAAAGCGTGCACCAACATGCATGGTTAAATGTTTTTTTTCTGCACTGATTATCAGCTGAGAATGTGAAGATAAGTTTGACATTATGCGTTATATTTAGTTTGTGTTGTCATATTCATCTTAGAGTGATTTAATTTATTAGCGTATTATTGTAGATGTTTCAAGTTTGGGTCCAAAGATGAAGTTACCCTTTGACTTCCTATATCGGAACTGGTGACAAGAGACCTGTACTGCTCATCTGCTGCAGGGTTGTATTGCCTTATCTTTTGAAATTTCCTTTATTTTATATTATGCAGAATGCAGTAGAAGGAACCAGATTCTCCTTGCTCTAGCAGGAGGAGTGATAACCTATAGCTAGGACAGGAGCTACGGCTGGTAGGTCTGCACACAGGATATCCAATAGAAAATAAGTAAAGTCAATGAGTGATTCAGATCATAGTCCACCTTTAGTCCACCTTTACATGAAATTCTAATTAATGGGGGGGCCTGATACTTTTGCATAATGATGTTTAGGTGTTTGGTAGATATAGGTAATAGGTATACAAAGTAATTAGACATATACAAATATGAATGCTCCTTGTCAGACATTGTATTCCCCTGGGACATTGAAAACCAGGACCATTTGCAGACATTATGCTGCCCTAGTCACACCTGTACGATGTCACTTTTTTGTAAAAGTTCCACAAATAAGAATAGCCACTGTCTATGGCAAATTGGGTTTAAGCATATAAAGTTCCCAAAGTCATCTGATAGAGGTCTGAGAAAAGATTATGAAAAGATTGCTAACGTGAAAGATTTTTTACAGATGAAAATCTCCAGAATGATTAACCTGTAAGACTGGAATATTTCTGCTGCTATTAATTGGACGAGCAACATTTTTGCTTATTATAATTGATTGTATGTAATAGGCATGCACTTTTCCTTTATGGAAACATCAGTTCTATATTTTGGCTCAAGAGGGCCATAAATGGGCAAATCTTTTCTCAGCAGCAACATGAAATGAGAGACTTGGTCATCACCACAAATGCAGTCACCACAATGCCAGTTTAGTTAAATCATGCCAGGTATTTTAACCTGGCTTGCATGGCATTACATCCTGATGCATGTACAATTAAAAGTCACTCCCTTTCTACTGAGAATTTGAGTTCTGCTTCAATAAACTATGTGGCTATAGGTGTGTGCATGGCAAGCTAAAAGCCTGTGCATAGTCAAAAAGTACTTAATTGGCAATAGGTATACAACGCATACACCTAATGGTGTCTAGATGCCTGTACTTCCTTTTCTTTTTTTGTGAGTACCCAGAGTGTCCAGAAACCCTTGACACTCAATTATGCAAATATCGACTACAGCTTGGAAGTTAGAGTTTTGGCCCATCCCTTACTGTCTCCCCTCCCTCACTATTGGACAGTGAAGCCACCAATTATAATAGTGAAATGTGGGATGTGTGGACCAGAGTTCCAAACTTAGAAAGTGAGGTCACAACTTGTACAGTTGTGTGACCCATGCCTAGGGTTTCCCAGGATACCCATACAGACGTTAAAGAGCTGGAACCTGCAGATACTTTTTTGCATCTCTATTTCCAGTTCAGTGTGTTTAAACTATGCCCAGGTTTGCTTTAAAGGAAATGCATGCTGGTTTTGTATATCATTTGTTTAATAATTTGGGTCAGGAATTAGTCATAGGAAGAGAAGAAAGATACGGCTGCACTCCACCATGAATCCAATAACGATTTATTATATGGACACAGACATGTACTGCCACCAGGACGCAGGACGGTTTTGAAGAAGCACAAGTTAAGTGCGTCACCTCTTTGCTGTGTCCTGCGTCCTGGTGGCAGTACATGTCTGTGTTCATATAATAAATTGTTATTGGATTCACAGTGGAGTGCAGCTGCATCTTTCTTCTCTTCCTATATTACGGTGGTGAGCCGGGGCTAGCACCCAGCCCAATTAATCCAATTGGATCATCATCACCTGGAACGGTGTTACCTTTTTTTAGATCAGGAATTAGTCATAATAGTGATTTATTACAATGACGTATCCTTTTATGGCTTACAGAGTTTCCATCAGTCGACCGACAGCCTGAAAACAGGCAGCAGGTATCATCTGCTGTACTGCCTTGGAAGCTAACCTACAGTGCTACGGGAATCCTTTGCCATGTATTTAATGTGTATTTGTAAAAACAATGATTGCATAAAAAACAGATATAAAACATCAGTTTAAAATCATGTAAACAAACAAACAAATAAAATTGGTCCAAGACCATTACAATTTCCCTTTAGAATGGCTCTTTTCACACATTGTAAAAGTAGTAAAATAAGGCTTTCCTGCAAACAAAAGGTTAATACTTAGGCATCCCTTCTCAAAGTTCTACCCTTGAAAAATCTTCAGAACCTTACGGTTCTAGAAGTGTACTGTGTGATGCTTTATCCCCATCTGTACTCTGTGGTTTCTTCTTTTAGCCCCTACATCACTACAAGACATACTAGAGATGTAATAAGGGAGGGTGGTGATATATATATAGACAAAAATGCTGCCACGTCCAATATGCACAAGAATTTGGGAAATGGGACAGATATCCCAAATGAGGACTATCCCCCTGGACTTTAAAGGCAGACGTAGTAACAAAGGTACATCAAAAATAGTGGAAAAGGAAGTATAGTAAAAAATTGTACATTTTATTTATACATTGTAGATGAAAATAAAGTGAACAAGAACATTGAGACACAAATTTGTCACTTTACCAATGCAAAAACAAGGACAGAATACATTATATGATATATAAAAATACAGATGACAAACGTATGTTAAAGGTACCACAGTCAACAGCATAGAAAAAGGTTGAACTTGATGCATTTGAGATTTGCACACTCAGATGAGCACTGTGATGGCAGGGTCCTGGGGCAATGTCACAAACGTTCCAACATGTTTCGGTTAATCCTTCTTCAGGGATAATAGGCATCAAGTGAGATAAAGAAGTGCTGTCTGTAAGAAGTTAAATCATACATGACATAAATATATGGAGTATACAGGTTGTACAGACAAATCAAAAGTAGGTCATTGGTAGAAATGCGCCCACCGGGGAGGGTGGGTGTACCACTTACGTGTGGACTGGAGGCACCCACAAACCAAATATGACGGCAGCCCGGAAAGATCTGAGAATCAGGTCCAAAATGACCGTTGGAGGTGTGAGCCCCAGGGGAGGAAGCATGAGTTGTTGTGCAGACATACTAGAGATGTAGGGGCAGAAGGAACAACAGCACACAGATGGGGGTCAGGCATCTGACACTCCCAGAGCTGTGTACAGTGAAAAATCCAATGTAGCACTTAAAAACAGCAGAAATCAGCAGAGTGGGCAGCAGTGGTAAGTATTAATATTAGACTTTGTATGCAAGCGCTTATCAAAATTTCAACGTAATGACAATAATTTTTAAAGTAGTGACAGTCTCTTTAACAGTGGGTTCAGCCTAGTCATAGTCATAACTGGTGATATTTGAAGCTAGTGGTTTTAACCTACCAGAATACCACTGGCAGTAGTTGAATTAGTCCCACTACTAGCGTTACCCAGGCAGCGTATGGCTAGTCTGTGTCTGAAGGTGATTAGGCCACTGACACAATTAGTATGTAGTGTCTGGTCACTATACCTGACTGTTATTCCTAAATCCAAATTTATCAAATCCAAGGCTATATTAAAATAAATTATATTCAGTATAATAGTTACAGCCATATTGGTAGGATAACTGTACTGTACCAACTGAGACCGAAGTGTGAACTACACTTACACTAATGGAATAAAAATCAATCATTTATGAATTGCTGCAACAGTTTTGTTTACCTACTTGATTGGGAGGAAGAGATGGCAGACATGAGAGGTAATGTTTGAGCCATAAGACTTGATGGTTTACAGCTCTCACACAGCTCCATTGAAATATAGAAAACAGAATGCTATAGACTCCGTTATGTATGCAAAAATAGATACATAGAGACGTTTTTAAAAATAAATTCCTTCAGTTGAGTTATACATATTGCAAGCTTGATTCCTACTTTTCTGTGGTTACAGACAAATACATTCCAGTCCTGCCATCCTGTGTTCTAAAAATCTTCCTAATACCTGAATTTACACTGATAAACATGAACTAGTAAATGGTTCAGAGGATTAGGGTCATAGGCATTAATAAAAACTTGACATAAATATTTTCACTTCCAAGTCTAAAAATCTCCATGTTTTGGCTGGAGTTGGACTTTATCCACTTCAATACCGGGCACTTACCCCCCTTCCCACCTGGACCAATTTTCAGCTTTCAGTGCTGTCGCATTTTGAATGACAATTGCTCAGTCATGCGACGCTGTACCTAAACAGTTTTTTTTTTCATTTTGTTCCCACAAATAGAGCTTTCTTTTGGTGGTATTTGATCACCTCTGTGGTTTTTATTTTTTGCGCTACAAATAAAAATAAAGGCCGAAAATGTTGAAAACAAAAAGTTTATCTCTGTTTCTGTCTTTCACTTTCTCCTTCACTGATGGGCACTGATGAGGCTACACTGATGAGCACTGATGAGGCAGTACTGATTGGTACTGATGAGGCGGCACTGACGGGCACTGATAATGAGGCACTTATATGCAGCACTGATGGGCACTGATAGGCAGCACTGATAAGCAGTACTGATGGGCATTGATAGGTGGAACCGGGCACTGATAGGTGGCATTGATGGGCACTGGTAGGTGGCACTGGTAGTTGGCACTGGTGGGCATTGGTAGGTGGCACTGGTGGGCACTGATAGGTGGCACTGGTGGGTGGCAATGACAGATTGCACTGTCAGGTTGTCATTCCCTGGTGGTCCTAGGTGGTATCTGAAATTGGCACTCCATATTGGGCATTGTGCCCCTTACCGGGTGGTTTAGGGTGGGCTCTCTGATCGGCACCCTGGTGGTCCCTGGGCGGGCTCTCCCTGGTGGTCCTGGGTGACGATCCTAGGGGGGGCTGCACTGATAAACATTCAGCACAGACCCTCCCCCCGTCAGGAGAGCCGCCGATCGGCTCTCCTCTGCTGACATCTGCAGACATGAGTAGAGGAAAAGCCGATAAACGTCTTTTCCTGTTTGCACGGTGACCGGCCGTGATTCGTCCCGGCTGATCACGTGGTAAAGAGCCTCCGATGGAAGCTCTTTACCAAGATCGGTAATGCGGTGGGTCAGACTGACACACCGCACCACCGATCGCCACGATGCGCATCCCCACGGGCATGCGATCGTGGGTTATCCTGAGGATGTCCAGTCAGGATAACGGAACCACTTCCCGCCCGGCCTACAGACAAATGACAGCCGGGCAGGAAGTGGTTAAATCTAACTAATCTAATCTAAAAATTTTGTTTGGTTACAGCGTTGCATGACCGTGCAATTGTCATTCAAAATGCGACAGCCCTGCAATCTGAAAATTGGCCTGGGCAGGAAGGGGGTGAAAGTGCCCTGTATTGAAGTGGTTAATATGTTATAGTTCTAGTTCAGTTGAGTTTCCCTGTGCCTGTTTTCAAATAATTGAATCCCAAAATTGTAGCAAGTAGATACTTTTCTGAGCCTTCATTTTTTTCGTTGACAAATATGTTCACTGAGCTGAAAATACATTAAAGTGTAATGAATGTGTAATAACCAGTATAACGTTGTGAGCAATAATGGCATGCAGCACTCTCTAACGTAAATGCATAGGATGTTTTTCTATAGGTGTGACAGTTCATATAATATGATGTTCTTGACAGCTGCTTGGCATTCTTAAGGTGGTACTGTTTCTCTGGATGTTTATCCCGTTTCCAATGGCAATTGCACCACCAAGTTTGGAACTTCGCCTAGGCCTGTTTTGGTTACATTGAAGTTTTTTTTTATTTATTTTTTTTTTTATTTGCAGCTCTGCCAGATTTAAATGGTGACTTCACCAGCACTGAGCTAAAATGAGAAGGAGGGGTGGTGTGCACAGAGAGAGAGAGAGAGAGAGAGAGAGAGAGAGAGAGAGAGAGTGAGAGAGGGCCAGAGCATTACATCACCATCTGGAGGGGAATCAAATGGGAAGGATATGACTCACACAGGCTAGTTAAGCTTTGGCTCTGGTTCTACATACACTCATTCCAGGGCTCTCGTGTTCTGCGCCTCAGCAGGGAATACAGAATCAGTGATGTCCATGAGGTTAGTTGTTCATTTTTCACTTTTTTTTTTAAATTATGATTTTTTTTCATCTTTCAGAATATTTATTGCATGCATGTTATAGCACCAGGGACACTTGTCAACGTACTTTACTAGAAGTTTTATTGAGTAGCAGCTAATAGTGTTAAGAGTATTTAGTGATCAGTTCAGCTAAGAACTTGTGATTGCAGTGTGCATTCCACTTTAGAGATGAGTAGTCATTAGTGGGTTAATGAGCAAGGACCAATGGTTTGTAAGTGATGTAATGTTGGCTCCGCAGCCCAGTTAAGTAACGTGAGAGTGAAAGAGGTCATAGTTACAAAGTAGTTACCTGTTCTCCTGGGGGCCATAGTTTATTATCAGTATCTTGAACATGATGAACTGGCTTTAGCCTGCCATCACTAATTATTCACAGACTGCTTTTTTTATCTGTTATTAGAAAAAAAACATGTAGTATAGTTGGTTTGGAAAAAAAAAAGAGAGAGTGCGGGGATATTATCACAGCTGCAAATTATTTTCTGCAAGTACCGAGAATATTAAATGGTTGAAAAAAAGTTGGGCACCTTATCCCCACGTCAAAGAGGGGAGAAGGTGAAAGTTTAACTAGTTAATTGAAAAATGAGCTTTCTGCAAAAGGGTTCAAGATTGTTCTCATTTATTAGAAGAAATTCTATTTGCAAAAGAAATCCTGAGAGTGCAGTAATCCTACAATGACAATGTGTGATCAGATTTCCACTCTTGGGTTAGTTTGCAGAAACTTCCTTCTTTTATTCCACACTATGTTTTCAGCCTGAGCACAAAGTTTTCTTGTACATAACAAAGGCTCACCTGAGCAAGAGGAAATCTCGTAGTATACTGCCAAAAATACCCTAAATAAGATATTGCTTTTATGAGCCAATGGAGCATTCGTTTTATTCCAGAGATAAAGCATATCACCACTTTTGTATGGAGCAGTTTATACAGTTTAAGCTGCAGTTTTGTCAGCTTTTAGACTTAACAATGTAATAACATTTTGAATAGATACAGTATATGCAGTGTCGGGCATAGAGAAATGGAAAGCTTTCCTCTAACACTTGGTGATTTAAAGAGTATCACAGCTACTGATTTCCCACTGCTGTTTACTCAGCAATAGCAGTGTGCGTTTTGAAGTGCGAAAGGGATTTCTGTAAGTCTTATCTGCTTCACATTTTGATACAGATGGCACAGATTCTCTTATTTGTGTGTTATACTGATATCTAGTAACTGATGCTGAAAGTGGTTTAAGTAGGTGCAAAAGTATCATGACCCATTATGCTAGGGAATGGGGACCATTGAATATTAAGCTCTAGAAATGAACGGGTTAATCTCCAGCAGAGATACATAAAACTTGTTGTAACTGGCAGAAAGACAACCCTGTGTCTTATGTTCCCGTTGATCAGGTTTTCTTTTCTCTTTGCTGCATGTTTCAGTAATTTTATGTAAAGAAGTCAGTGTAAAAGTGTCATTCAAACAGAATGCTCACCAGCTAACAGCAAATCGGGGTAAGGCAGTGTTGTGTTTTAAATCCAGTAAAGTGGTTTATGCAGACAGTGGCTGGATTCCACAAAGCTCATCTGCGAGATGTCTCGCTGGCCTGACAAGAGCACAACTTGTAGAGAGGGAATGTATTGACAGGCAGGCAAGCTGCTTCATTCATTTCTGGTCCTGATCTTGTAGCCAGTGTCATGACACAGTCCGCTGCAACAACAATGAAAGCATGGAGGGTGCAGGGGTGTGACCTGGAAGGCGCAACTTGCTTGACTGTCGCTTTTTAGGTTGTTGTTTATAATGGAATAACTAACTAGATTCATAATTAGGTATATCCTAAGGCATTTTATTAAACTCAAACAAAGCTGTGACCTTGAACATAGATCTGATGGGATGGTTTATATGATCTGATGCTTTCAAAAAATATACTAGAGACCTTGCGGTCTTTACTGGTACCAGAAAAGGATAATAATACATTGGTTAATAAAACATTTTATGTTTATTACAAAAAAAAGTTAAAACTTGTAAAGAATATAATGAATATATTCTTTACAAGTTTAACTTTTTTGTAATAAACATAAAATGTTTTATTAACCAATGTATTATTGTCTTTTTCTGGTACCAGTAAAGTCCGCAAGGTCTCTAGTATATTTTTTAAAAGTCAATTATGGATGAGGTACCAAAAAATATAGCCCAAACTTAAGTGTATACATGATCTGATGCTGTTGATGTACACTTACTTACACTTATTACACTACATTTTAATATACTCACTTTTTACTGATTTATTAAAGAGTTCCTATTTATGATAACCTAGCAAAACTGTGTTAATTTAAAGTGTCTACCTACTTTAAGGATAAACCAAAACCCAAATTGTTAAAGCGAATGCAGGCTAACTGAGCAGGCCTAAATGTGCACTCTATATAATGATTAGTACTAGAGGAATCCTTTGTATTTACAGTATATGTCTGTCATATCATATGCACACATACAATATACTACCAGTGCAGTGCCACAAATAATAAAAAAAGAGTATACTACAGGAAGCAGTTGGTTTCACATTAAGATTCTAAGGCCTGCTTTTTATGACTGAGGCCTACAGTAAATGATAAGATTAATCAGGAAAGGATATTTATGTGAAAATTAGTCTGGAAATATTGTGGAAGTTTGTATTGAACGGATATTGTCATATGCAGATTTACGTAGAACACGGCACAGCAAGTTTTATATTCATTTTAAGGTGACGACTTACTAAAGGCAAATAGAAACATAAAAGGTTGCAGGCAGTAAAAAGACCAAGTGGTCCATTAAATCTGCCCCCTTTTTATTTATTTTTTTGTACCTTTTTGTGAGTATAGATCTATGTTTGTCCCAAGCATGTTTGAATCCACTTAATGTTAACTAAATGACTACCTCTCCTGCAAGTCTGTTCCAAGCATCAACTACTTTAAAATAATACTTTCTAAGATTTGTTTTGAACTTTTCTCATGGTAGTTTGAGGTCATGTCCCCATGTTCTTGATGTTAGCTTCGTATTGAAAATACTACCCTCCTGAACCTTATTCACACTTTACATGTATTTGAAGGTTTCAGTCATGTCTCCCCTTTCCCTTCTTTCCTCCAGACCAGCCTTTCTCAAGCTTTTTACCCCAGAGGAACCACTAAAATTATTTGCAGGTGTCTGGGAACCCTTACTAAAACTAACACATTGAGGGTCAATAGGAAAAATGCTAATGTCACCCTTAGAGGCAGCTAAAAAGATCATTGCTATCATGATGCTGGCTCTACCAAGTGGCATTGAGCCAGGAACTATGAAGGCCCCATTAAATAGTAGGTCAAACCAGAAAATCTCAAGGAACCCCTGGCAATAGCTGGAGGAACCCTAGTTGAGAACCACTGCTCCAGACTGTACATATTAAGTTCCTAAAGTCTTTCCTGGTATGACTGTTCACTTTACAAGTGCAGTTGCACTCAGCAAGGGTATTATCCCCGGAGCTTAGTTAATGAGGTGAAGCTGTGCCAACAGCCATCATCCAATCATGTATACGTAAAGTTTTTTTCCTGCACATGATATGGGTATTTTTTGCAAGCTAAGGAAAAGTTCCTTTGCAGAGTGCAACTTCACTTGCAAAGTAAACAGCCTATTAGCCTTTAGTAAATCAATACCCTAATATTATTTTAATTGTTGTGATGTTGGTTCTAAATTAATTAATGAAGTGTGCATTGCTTTAAGCGCGGTGCAGCACATTAATTCATTTATGTATGCACACATTAACCACTTGCCGACCGCCGATCGGCATCTGACGGCGGCAAAGTGGCACGTTCCCGCAAATCGCCGTCATACGACGGCGGCTGCGGGAACGTGTATAGTGAGCGCGCGTGCGCCGCCGGAGGCGCGCCCGCGCGCTCACTGTGTCCAGGGGGGGCCAGGGAGTGGGTGCGGCGGCTTCGATTGCCGCCGGCCACCCGCGATGCCCCCCCCGGAGCGAATGGAGTGATATGTGCAAGGGCGTCGGCGGCAGCATACTGCCGCTAAACGCCCTTGCACGGTGAAACGGCGGCAGTCTACGGCTAGCCGCCAGCCGTTCACCAATTACACACGTATGTATTTACTTAATTACACGACGTGGCGCGAATTTCGTTACGTGTGAAGTAATTAATTAAATCTTGGTTGTAGTGTTGTTAATTTTATTATAATCCCATAACTAAATGATTTCCGATTATCCGACAAATGAAACGT
>BLSH010241805.1:1784904-1798915 GCA_018402905.1 Glandirana rugosa
CGCAGCGAAATTGACTGTTAACGCGCCAGCACGCTTCAACATGGGTTTGCTTTAACCGCAGGAAAAAAAGGGTGTTTGTCTCGAAAGAAAACCACCATAAACTAGTGGCGACGCAGTAAAGACTAGCGGCGATATTTGTTTTCTTCTCGCGGTTAAAACGTTTTTTTGGGTTTAAAGAATGAAAAAGGATTTTATGTTTATTTTTTTTTTATATTTTTTTCTTAAAAAAAGTGGCAAAGACCGGCTAAATATAAGAAGGAGTATAAACGCTATTTTTTTTAGCGTTAGCGGCAAATAACTAACCAAACGCGTTTTCACCAGCGCAAATGCCTACTACTACCCCAAAAATGAATTCTCATCATCCGTAAACGCGACCACTTTTGCGCAAACCAATCAATAAACGGCGATTGCGATTTTTTTTATCGCAAATATGAGGAAGAATATAAATCGGCCAGAAACGGTGAAAAAAATTCTTTTTTTATATTTTTTTTTTATTTGTATTTTAGGAAAAAGTAAGAAATTTGGGTTTTTTTGCAAAATTGGCGCTCTTCTTTTGTTTATAGCGGCGATCAGAAATGACGCAGCGGTGATCAAATACCACCAAAAGAAAGCTCTGTTTGTGGGAAAAAAAGGACGCCAATTTCGTTTGGGTACAACTTCGCACGACCGCGCAATTGTCAGTTAAAGCGACGCAGCGCCGAATCGCAAAAAGGGCTCCGGTCCTAAAGCTGGAAATCCTTCCGGGGCTGAAGTGGTTAATATGGGCATGTGTTAGTGCAAGCGGCTTCAACAGTATTACTATTTCCCCATTTAATTTTTACTATTTCCACTAGTTGCTCACAAGACTATTTTTTCATTGTGATGTTGGTTCTGGTGCATAATTATTATTATTATCATTATTATTACTATACAGTATTTATATAGCGCCAACAGTTTTTACAATGTGAGGGCAGACATAATGAAGATATATAAGTAATGTAAGTGTAATATATAATGTAGGATATATGGTGACACATCAAACTCATTCTGTTAAAAACATATACTGGTGCTGTGTTTTTAGCAAGTGAAAATGTTTTACAAGGTAGATTGCAGAGAATGTATTAATAAAACAGCAAATAGCCAAGAATTATGTATCAGAAAGCCACAGAATCTTGTTCTTTGGATATCTTCTTCCTTCACAAAAAATATATCTTCAAAGTTCCAATGTATTTCACGTGTTTGGGTCTTACTCCTCAATCCATTCCAAAGACAATGATTTTCCTATCTGACCCTTCATAGGTACCACTTAGAATGTGACTATTGTGTGCGTTCCCATCCCACCACAAGGAGGCCTGAGACTTCGTTACTTTTTAATGACAATGCCTATTCTGTGATTTTAGTCACTGATTACAGTATATCTCATTCATTAATAATTGTAAATTCTTTCTGTATGTAGTTGAGATAAGCTTATATGACTAATATACAACAACCAAATTTTCTTTTTTATTCAAAGTGACAAAAGAGCTGTATATTTAATAAGCTTGTAAATAAATGTATTGTCAAACATGTTAACGCTTACCAAAAAGTACTGGGACTGATTTCCCTTTAAGGAGTCATTTCCACATCATGTATTCATCTCTATTATCCAAACAGGTTCAGAAGAAGATTGTATTTGTTTGAATTATCCTCAACATGATTCGTTATTTGAAGAGTGTGAACCCGTGCTAGGGTGAACAATTTTCCCGTAGTAATACAAGCCATGATCATTTACACTACTCCATTGAAATAAATGAACGAGTTGCCGTTGGTGGCCATTGGACATCTCTATTAATTAGTTGCCACGTCTTGAGAAATACATATGAATTTGATAGAAAATAATGGACTTTAAAAGCACGTATCATAAAATGTAACAATTTATTGATCTACATATAAGTTTTCCACATAATACAAAAATAATGAACAAAAACATCTAAAATATTGTTGGACAACACGTGGCTCCCCTCGAGGATATAGTACAATATAATATAGTCATATAGATCTTAACTTATAGTCTTCACTTATGTAAATCCTCAAAGTCACAGAAAACACTTGTCCTCATGTATGTCTTCCTGCTAATATGTCCCGCTCAACATGTTTTGCGACCATAACGTCGCTTCTTCAAGAACTTTGATACATCTATTCAAGTAAAAAACATGCATTTATTACAAGTACAAAAAATCCAAACACAATAATTGCATATGCTTGTTCCATATACTGCAGACACTCACTTGCATCACTGACACTATAATGTACGCTACTCCATAGTAAATTTAAAGTGCTTGTAAATGCATTCTCTGCATTAAGGTAAAAAACCTTTCATGTTTTGCTCCCTACCAGCCCTCCCAAATACTTACCTGAGCCCAATCTTGATCCAGCGATGTGCCAGAAAGCAGCAGAGCTGCTGCCTATCTCTCTCCTCATTGGCTCAGAGACATTGGCTCCCGCTGCTTTCAGAGTATCAGGGCGGAGCTGAGCCAGGCAGAATAGCTCAGGATTGAGCCCGCAGGTGTGCCATTATAGTTAGCAGCTCCCTACAGTGGCACACTGAGAAGAGGAGGAGCCAGGAGTGTAGGCGCAGTACCCGAGAAGAGGAGGATTGGGGCTGCTCTGTACAAAACCTTTGCACAGAGCAGGTAAGTATAAACCTGTTAGTTATTTTTTTTTAATTTTTTTTAAAAATTACCTGTTACAATAACTTTAAAATTATATTCCTTTCTTCTTAAAATTGTTGGGCTTTTAAAAAGGGTTAAAGCTTTTTGGAAAACTTCATTAATAAACAAATATTCTTTTTATTGAATATTGATTTAAACATAAAAACCTGTCAAATGTAAAAATGATAATTTAAGACCCCAAATATTTAAAAAACAGGTGAAATACTCAAACTTCCCTTTATTAAAACAGATTATGTGGTCAAAAAAATGCCGAATGTACACAAATGTATTGAGCATCATAATATCAAAAAGCACTATGATTCCATGAGCCAAACAATTACCTTATCTTTTTATATAGTACAGACACTCATAAGTCAGTCTGATGTTTAATCCAATCATTGTATTCAGCTGATCAAATATCACAAATCTGCTTCTAGTAATGGATGTCACATTTAGTTCCCCCTAGGCCTCCTTTACTCCCTATCACATATCCATGCACCTGCGATCATAGGTTTTTACATCCCCCAGCTTTCAATGCTTCATAAGTAAAACAGACGTACATAAATGTATGGAATGAATTGTTGATGTGTAACTACTTTGTTTCAAGCTTAAAAAAGTTAGGGAAATTAAAGGATTATAAAATAGTCCGCCCTATTTTAGGCCACAGTCTATGTGGCATTTTTTTGGAAATCCTGGCCTGACTACTTAAATCACTTTATAATTTCTGTTTAGAAAAGCAGAAAAGCCTTTAAAATACTCATAAACATTCACTGGGTGACACCTCAGCAGACATCCTGGCTGACAGATCTCAGGGATAGAAAGCTCTCAAATGGATTGGCTTATTTTGGCTAATACACTATTGTGCCTTTTAGGTGCTGTACCAGGGCTGTCTGCTAAGCACAAAGATATCCACACAGAAAACCACTTACATTTGATATGATCAGGTATAGCTCTGTGTATGTTATACATTGTTAAAATATAACATTTCTATGTTTAGTATTTGTTTTATCTTCCCTTCTTCTTAAATGCCTTTATGCATGTTTTTTTTTTTTTTTATAAGCCAGCAAAAAAAAAAAAAAAAAAGGAAAAAACACGACTGCCATTTACAGGGGAATTCTTAGCATTCAAAAAGAGTATAAAATAATCCAAATGCAATATCGGAAAAACAACAATCCTTAGTTTTAAAAAATATTTCCAATTTTCTAAAGTGGAGCAGACACACTAAGGGTAATTAATGTGAGTAAAATTATGCTTGTACAACATACCATGTTATGCTGGTGACATATCATGATATGTGATATTAATAATCAATATACAATTGTTTCGTTTCAATCCTTTACAACACATCATTTAAAAAAAAAATAACATCGGTACGGTGATATGTTGAAAGCAGTTGTAAGAGGTCAAATAAAAGCTGCAAAACATATTTCTGATAAGAAAAAAAAGTCCTTTCCATTTACCAATATTTTAGAATACCTAGGTTGTTTAAATATTCAGAAAACAATAGTATGTTAGCAATATAAAGCTCAGAGGAACGGGAAGGCATTTACATATCTGTCAAAACCCAAAAAATAAGAGGATTATTTCTTATTTCATCTAAGTGAGTAGTGTTTGTTCATTTATGCTTTGTAGTCAACTGTGGATTCAGAACCACTGGTTTACAAAACAGATACAGACTAATAAAGGGTAATTTATTCCAAACTGCATAGAGCACAAGATTGGATATTATTTACAAAGTCAATTTTCACCAAGTTTGGTAAGCTAAGTAAGCATTCACTTTGCAAAGTGGATATGTTTTATCCGTTTAATAAATAGGGGTAATTGACTTGAAGAACAGCATAGAAGATGACAAGACCTGTTGTGTTATGCTTTAATGGTACTAGTATGCACCTGTACACTTATAATTAATATGTAGTACTTAAAAAATATATATTTTCCAATTTGAATGTTTACTACACTTTCCATTGCTTTCAAAATGTTCAAACTGTATAGTTGTTAGAGCACATTCGCAACTGTTCACCATTTGCGCACTAGGCAGTGACTTTTCCCACAAATATTTCAAAGCTATAGCAGCATACAATCACGTGGGCTACTTGGGTGCTAAGGGTGGCAAGATGAATCTTAAAGTGATTGTAAAGTCTCGTTTTTTTTTTTAAATAACAAACATGTTATACTTACCTCCTTTGTGCAGTTGGTTTTGCACAGAGCAGCCTGGATCCTCCTATTCTCGGGTCCCTCATTGCTGCTCCTAGCCCCTCCCTCCTATTGAGTGCCCCCACAGCCAGCAGCTTCCAATGGGGGCACTTGAGCTGAGTCAGAGCTCTGTGTAATCATTCAGACGCGGAACCCTGCCCTAGCCCGCCCCCTCTCTCCCCTGAATGGTCGATCAGTGGCACTGCTGCTGTGTCTCAGCCAATCAGGAGGAGTGTCCCAGGAGGCTTAGACATTCGTGGACATCGCTGGAGAGAGATGGGCCTCAGGTAAGTAATTAGGGGAGTGCTGGGGAGGCTGCTACACACAAAAGGTTTTTTATCTTAATGAAACAAAAACCTTCTGCCTTTACAACCACTTTACTTATTATTTTGTTTATACCCAGATTGCACACTACAATTTAACATAAAATACGTATTCCAATATATACTTAGTAATGACAATATTATCATCTCTACAGCTATATATTTTTTCATGTAAAATGCCAACAGATGCTGATTTGATTTAAATATATGGGATGCCACATTTACATCTTGTTGAAAACACGGTAATGACACATTTCCCCTTAATATATATCTCTAAATTTACTGTAAAGAAATCTAACTTTAAATTTACATTAAATCAATGGAGACGTGATTTGATTTCATTTGAAAAGTACCCTTTGCTTGCTCCTACATGATGCTCACTTGAATATAGGCTCTTATAACCATGGCGCTGTGTTAAAGGTTTCAGTGAACCCTCATGCATCTCATGCACTTTACACATGGTTCACTTGTACAGCTCTGACATATGTCACATGGCCATTTTTGTAGCAGCAAAAAATTGAAAAATTTGTCTCAATAATCTCAGTTTTTTGAAGCTCAGTCTGTGAGCAGATGACTTTTGGAGTTGGCCACAAAATCGCCATCTTTAGTAGTTACTCATGTTATCTATTACAATCTCTCATGATCCTGACACACTAGTGAATTGCAGCTGCATAGACAAGCATTGTAGCCAGCTACAGCTGCAAATCTGTATCCAGCTACTAATCGCCAGAGAAAACAATCAGAGAGATTTGTAGCTGTTACAAAGTTACTTGTCTGGCATAACCCTTATTAAAGTGAGCTTATGGCTCTAGTAAATTGGGTCATTACTGTATACTGAGTCTTCTGCATAGAAAGGGAAAAATAGGACATTTGTGCTGCAACTCATGTTCCACAGCATGTCATAGCCGTGTAGATCTCAAAATAAATTATAATACATGTTGGCATTACAAATCAGCAGGAACTTTTTTTCTTTTTCTTCTAGGGTCAGTTATTCTAGTACAATGTGATTTGCTCAGACACAGCATGGGCAAGGCTGGTTACCTATGTTCTTAAAGCAGCACAGGCACAGGAAACAAATTACTTTGGGTCAGTGTTTACAGGATTAGCTAAATTGCCTATAAGCCACTCTACAGCTTCAAAAACGGAGAACAAAAACATCTAAAGTGATTTGTTAATACCAACTTTAGAGTTGTTTCAGTGTATGCAACTGTTGTCATTTAATACAAGCTTATTACATTGTAGTGTCTCCTTTTGGAACTTGGAATCAAATTGTCTAACTTGAACCTGTTCTTTGTCAATGCATGACAAAGCAATAGATTCACTTATTTGATACTTACTTTTCCTTTTGCTGTCCTACTGGGCTCCATTTTCCTGACCAGAGAGTAAAGGAAAAATGCTTTATGTATAGTAGGAATAGCATGTGGCTCTATCCCCTTCATCCCACAATGCAACAGTAGGTGTTAGAGAAGCCAATAACCAGACACCAGTGAGAGCAGAGAGAAAATCCAAAGCCCCTTGCATATGATTCATCTGGAGTGATTTGGAGCTTACACATGGCTTCTTTTCTTTTGCTTTCATTGCTGGTTAAATGGTAATGTGTATAAGCAACTGGTGGGACCAACAGCTAACTGAACTGGTTGCTTGGCACTGCATGGGCAAAGCACAAGCTCACTTGAAACCCTGCGTATACGAAAACCCCACCAGGATAAAGCACTTCAAAAGCTATAAATATAATTTATTGGCCATCATAAGTACAAAAAAACAGATCAAACCCATTGACTGAGTCAGTCAGCTACCCAAAGAGGGGAAACCCTAGCCCCCAAACATCCCCTGACCCCTGCATCCCTCCTAAGAAACTCTCCCACTCAAAGAGCCTTCCCCCCACTCCAGTGTCCCAGAAGGGGACCCTATCACATAATCTCCCCTCAAAAAAAACCCAATCCTCCCCTCCACTGGCCGGTGGAAACCTCCAAGGGCACTCAAAGAGGGCAGATGGCCTATAAAAATCCTGACCAGGCTAAAAAATGCAGTCTGATAAAAAACGTTGAAACCCTGAACAGAAGATTCTTAAGAGGGTGAATACAGCTGGCCATAAATGGATCAAAATTCAGCCGGCTTAGAAGGGACCAGCTGAATTTTGATCCATGTGTGGCTGTCCCTATTTGGCAGAAGTTGATCATTAGATCGATTTCTGTCAAACAGGAATGTTGGAAATGTTTTCTTGAGCAGTGGCTGCAGTCACTGATTATTATATTCGGACAGTGGAGAGTCCTCCTATCAGAATACAATTTCCCAGTGAGGAGGATTCAGGTTTTTTGTTTTTCATTCAGCCCACTGGTTGATCAAAAAAAAAAAAAAAAAGAGTGACCTATGGCCAGCTTAACTTTGTCTTAGAGTGCACTCACACTAGAACTTTTAAACAATCTCTGGTGCAGTTCAACCTGTTGGGCCGGTTCATTTGTGTAGTGCTCTGAACTGCGCCCAGGGTTGGTTAAACGTTCTGCACCCAGGACCACTTGGAGGACGTGGCCCCAGTTGCAGCTGGCTTGTGACCCAGTACGATTTGGTTCAGTGTGAGTGCCAACCTTGCCAGAGCACATTGCTCTCCACTTGTAAGTGCTCCCTTGTAAAATAACCCATTAAATTTAAAATAAAAAATGAAAGGCAAAATATTTGTGTTTGAGTACATATATACAGTTGTGCTCATAACTTTACATACCCTGGCAGAATTTATGATTTCTTGGCCATTTTTCAGAGAATGTGAATGAGAACACAAAAACATTTCTTTCGCTCATGGTTAGTGTTTGGCTGAAGCCATTTATTCTAAATTAACTATGTTTACTCTTTTTAAATCATAATGACAACAGAAACTACCCAAATGACCCTGATTAAAACTTTACATACCCCAGTTCTTAATACCGTGTATTGCCCCCTTTAACATCAATGACAGCTTGAAGTCTTTTGTGGTATTTGTGGATGAGGCTCTTTATCTTCTCAGATGGTAAAGCTGCCCATTCCTCTTGGCAAAAAGCCTCCAGTTCCTGGAAATTCTTGGGCTGTCTTGCATGAACTGCACGTTTGCGATCTCCCCAGAGTGGCTCAATGATATTGAGGTCAGGAGACTGAGATGGCCACTCCAGAACCTTCACTTTATTCTGCTGTAGCCAATGACAAGTTGACTTGGCCTTGTGTTTTGGATCATTGTCATGTTGGAATGTCCAAGTACATCTCATGTGCAGCTTCCTGGCTGATGAATGCAAATGTTCCTCCAGTATTTTTTGATAACATACTGCATTCATCTTGCCATCAATTTTGACCAAATTTACTGTGCCTTTTTAGCTCACACATCCCCAAAACATCAGCGATCCATCTCTGTGTTTCACAGGCCTTGTTGACTCCTCTCCAAATGTAGGGTTTATTGTTGTGGCCAAAAAGCTCAATTTTGGTCTCATCACTCAAAATGACTTTGTGCCAAAAGGTTTGAGGCTTGTCTCTGTGCTGTTTGGAGTATTGTAAGCAGGATACTTTGTGCCATTCGTGTAGTAATGGCTTTCTTCTGGCGACTCGACCATGCAGCCCATCTTTCTTCAAGTGCCTCCTTATTGTGGATCTTAAAACAGCCACACCACATGTTTTTAAAGAGTCCTGTTATTTGTGGGTTTTTCTTTGCATCCCAAACAATTTTCCTGGCAGTTGTATTTGAAAGCTTAATTGGTCTACCTGACCGTGGTTTGGTTTCAGCAGAACCCCTCATTTTCCACTTCTTGATTAGAGTTAAACACTGCTGATTGGCATTCTTAATTCCTTGGATATCTTTTTATATCCCTTTCCTGTTTTATACAGTTCAACTACCTTTTCCCGCAGATGCTTTGACTATTCTTTTGCTTTCCCCATGACTCAGAATCCAGAAATGTCAGTGCAGCACTTGATAACAGATGCAAGGGTCTGTCAGAAGTCCAGAAACTCATTGACCTTTTATACACACACACACACACACACACACACACACACACACACACTAATTACAAGCAAACAGATCACAGGTGAGGATGGTTACCTTTAATAGCCATTTAAACCCCATTGTGTCAACTTGTATGCATGTTATCAGGCCAAAATCACCAGGGTATGTAAACTTTTGATCAGGGTAATTTGGGTAGTTTCTGTTGTCATTATGATTTAAAAAGAGTAAACACAGTTTATTGATAATAAATGGCTTCAGCCAAACACTAACCATGAGTGGAAGAAATGTTTTTGTGTTCTCATTCATATTCTCTGGAAAATGGCCAAGAAATTCTG
Source organism: Glandirana rugosa (assembly GCA_018402905.1). Lineage (NCBI taxonomy): Eukaryota > Metazoa > Chordata > Amphibia > Anura > Ranidae > Glandirana > Glandirana rugosa. Next base: position 1,794,386 of record BLSH010241805.1, read on the forward strand.
CCAGGGTATGTCAACTTATGAGCACAACTGTATATATATACATATATATATATATATATAATTATAAATACCTTGTTTTTATTTTTTTATAAGTGATCTATATTCTCAGTTGCATAAGAGCCTAGGAGAGCTGGGGGTGGAGAAGCAACAATACACTGATCTTCTCGGTGAATGGCTTTTCCGGGTGGGGGTGTCAGTAGAAGTCTTATCAATGGAGGACAGGCAGGCTGTTCTCCCAGCACAACCATAAGACTGACCTCACTGGGAAGGATGTGCTCTCATACCTAGTCAGTTTGAAAGAGGAAAGCAGGAAAACTGGCAAGATCATCAGGTATTTCACCCAAAGGAAGCAATGCAAAGAGAACAGGATACTTTTTAACATAGGTACATGGTACAACAGACACATATCAGGAATATGAAATGCTGGGGTAACATATTCTTCAATAGTCAATGTGGATGCAGACCAGTGGGAAGGAGGGGAGAATCAAACTGGGATGCACCCTTAGAATGACTGCTGCCTAATGTCTACAGCCAGCTTCGTACAATAGGCTCATCTATTGACGTGGCATATAACAATACTACAAGGCTCACAGTTTTCCAGACTTTAACTTGGACATTTTATATCAGCATTTCCTCTAACAGTGATTTGTTTCTACACTAGTTATTCAAATCTATATTGAATCATACAGAACATAAAATCAGCCATAAATATGGTGATGTTTCAGCAGTTTTATTTCTGTTTTGTCTGGCTAAGAAATAAAATGCTAAGACAACAGCCAATAAAGAAAAAGTGAACATGTATTGTATTATTTTTATATAGACCTGACACCTTCCAGCAGTAATTTGTACTCAGTACTGGGAAGTATTTCTAGCTATATTTATGTGCAGTAAAAGTGAACTATCATTTACTTTGCTTACTGTTTCAACATTTATAAGGGTCCTTTTTATCAGCCATAGAGTTTTGTTTCCCCTTTCCAAATGAGGATCAGGATGTGTCTGTATGCTTTACAAAGGCTTTCTAGCAGTAAAATAGTTGAATGCATTCAAGTAATGTATTAGAAATGAGAAAGTATGCATGAAATGTGTTCTTAACATGCTATATATAACATGTAAGTCAGCCGAGGACACAGATACAGTGAACAGTAGTGGTTAGAGCAGACTGTAGAAAGTAACAGTCACTGGACATCACAGGTCCTCTTCTTCGTTCTCTGGAGGTATGCAGAGAACTGGTACATAATAATGTCAGTGCTGTCCCTTGCAGCATTCTCCTCTATGACCAAGGGAAGGAATTGATGATGTGCTGCCCAGTACTCTTAAGCCTGAAGGAGAACCAGGTCTGGATCACAGAGCCATCTGTCTACTATGAACAGTGCCAGGGATAAGCAGGGAGGGCCACTTTTTTATTTTTACACTTGACCTCCATATATACCCCCCTTCATGACCAGGCCATTTTTTGTGATATGGCACTGCGTTACTTTAACCACTTAAGGACTGGAAGTTTTTCCCACTGTAGGACCAGAGCACTTTTTGCGATTTGGCACTGCGTCACTTTAACTGACAATCGCGCGGTTGTGCGACGTTGTACCCAAACGAAATTGACATCCTTTCTTTCCCACAAATAGAGCTTTCTTTTGGTGGTATTTTATCCCCTCTGCGTCACTTCTGACCACTGCCAATTTTGAAAAAAAAACAATATTATTTACTTTTTGCTATAATACATACCCAAAAAAAATATAAAAAACAAATTTATTCATCAATTTTGGCCGATATATATTCTTCCTCATATTTGTGGTAAAAAAAAAAATCACGATCAGCGTTTATTGATTGGTTTTGCGCAAAAGTGGCCGCATTTACAAACCATGAGAATTGTTTAATGACGTTTTTTACTATTTTTTTTTTCTAGTAATGGCGGCGATCTGAGATTTTTATCGGGATTTTGATATTGCGGCGGACATTTTTGATACTTTTTTGGGACCAATGACATTTATACAGCGATCAGAAATTTAAATATCCACTGATTACTGTATAAATGTCATTGGCAGGGAAGGGGTTAACCTGCAGGGGGTGATCTAGGGATTAACTGTGTTAATTAACCTGTTAACTGACAATTGCGCGGTCATGCAACGCTATACCCAAATAAATTGTATGTATTTTTTTCCACGCACTCTTTTTATTTTATGCGCTTTAAACAAAAAAATGACAGACAAGTTTGAAAAACAAAAACAATGTTTTTTACTTTCTGCTATAAAACCTATCCAATAAAAAAGTTGAAAAAAAACTAATTTCTTCATAAATTTAGGCCAATATGTATTCTGATACATATTTTTTGTAAAAGAATACTAATAAGCGTATATTGATTGGTTTGCGCAAAAGTTATAGCATCTACAAACTATGGGATATATTTATTTATTTTTATTTTTTACTAGTTATGGTGTCGATCAGCGGCTTATAGCGGGTCTGCGATATTGCAGCAGACATTCTAACACTAACTGATACTTCATGGGGACCAGCGACACTAATACAGTGATCAGTGCTACTAAACATATGCACTGTCACTGTACTAATGACACTGGCTGGGAAGGGGGTAACATCAGGAGCGATCAAAGGGTTAACTGTGTCCCTAGTCTGCATTTTACTATACGGTGTGAGGTGATTTTACTAGGGGAAGAGATGGAATTTATTCCCTGCTTTGCAGGGACACAAACTCCATCCCTTTCCTCCTGTCAGAACAGTGATCTACCTTGTTTACATAGGCAGATCACAGTTCTGTGTCTCTGAATGATGATCGGCATGTCCTGGAGGAGTATCCTGCACCCACTGTAATCACGGAAGCAAGCCGCGTGGCAGTGTGCATTAGCACAACTTACCTGTGATCCGGCACACAGGTGCCGTCTTATAGCAGTAAAACTGCTATAGGGTGGACATAAAGCAGTTAATCACTGCTGTTCTGCCTCTCCAATCTAAGCATTGAAAGTGTGATCTCTGTAACTTACAGTTGTGTTGAGATATTGATAACCCAATCTTAGCTGAATAAACAGACAGTGACTCAATCCAGATGACACCTTGCAGATCTTGTGAAGTTTAAAATATAAACTGTGAGGATCTTACAACAATGAACATAGGATAGGTCAAAAGATCATACTGTGATCCACTCCGTGAGGGAAAAATGAGCAAAGGGTGGAGCAATCTATACAAGATAAAACTGAGCTAAAGGAAGAGGAGGAGCCAGAGAATACATATAAAATTTAAAGGCATATCCCAAAGCATGTGAAACATGACAACTGCAAAATGACATTCTTAAAAATCTAAGGTTAGGCTTTAAATATTGTAGGTAACCAGGATTTTCTTTGTTACAGATGAATAAATGCGTTGATGAGTGGGGAATGTGTACAGCTCCTAACTGTCTCCTTAGCTGTCCTGTTTATTGGTCTATTGTTTACACCTCTATAATACTGTACTATTTAACTATGAAAATTATAACATATGACACCTGCAATCCAACCTCTAAATTATTGCATTTATTTCTTTGAGAAGCCAGTACAAAGGCTAGTGAAAAGCACTTGTGGTTGCAATCATTTTATGCATATCAATTCTTCCTGGTCTGTGTAACTGGGGTTGTTGCAGGACTGCCTTTTGTGTATTCTTTGTGTTCGAAGATGGCTCTCTTTTCCCTCTTTATAATTTGGATTGTATTGCAAAATTTGTGAACCTATTTTTAATACAAATAATGTTTTAAAGAATCTGTGTTGCAGGCTGAAAGCATATATTATTATCTGCTACTGCAATTGTTTAAAGTTTAAAGTTAAGCATTTTAAGGCCTCATGCACACTGGTAGAAAAATGCCACTTTTATAGGCTTTTTTTTTTTTTTATGCCTCTGAACACAGGTCCATTTCAACCAATGTGTTGATGCACATTGTGGCATTTAGATTCATATGTTACAGCAGTGATCAGGGGCATAAAGGAAGTGCCCCAAATCTGCGCTTATTGACATAATTTATGCATATATGCTCATAAACGTGCATTGTCACGTAAATTCATTTCAGGGCCAGAAAAGATTAACACTCTGTCCAGTAGAATGGGTTTAGTTTCACTCATATACTTCCTGTAAATGCACATAAACATGTGTAATTACATGCCAAAACAATCACTTTTTAATTTTTACAATCCTGGCAAAATGATCCAATGTAGATTGGAATATTTTAATACTTGTTCCGGGGTCCGTGTTATTTGTAAAGATCTACAAGGGATATTCTATCGTTTAGGATTAGTATCGTGTACCCGTATAATTTTATAAGGTTAGATGTAACCTAGTAAAACGGTCCTAACATTTTTAATTTTTCACTAACAAAACCGTACATTAATGTGTACAAATACACGTAAATGTCCTTCATATACTCACTTTGATTTGGGTAAGATGACCTGTCTCACAATTAGAAAAGACCGGGACTTTACTTAAATGCACTGTTACGTGCAAATACTCGTATATACGTATTTAATACAGTTATTCGCGTCTAAACCCCGTGAAGGA
>BLSH010241805.1:1829326-1850147 GCA_018402905.1 Glandirana rugosa
TGAGATTTTACACGTCAAAATGACATAACCCCCCCAGACTTTTGTGAACACAGGTGCATTTTATTGATGGCATTTTTAATGCACAGGGATACTGTGACGAGATCCTGAGGCCCAGTGTTGTGCCATTCATCCACGACCATCACCTTATGTTGCAGCATGATAATGCACGGTCACATGTTACAAGGATCTGCACACAATTCCTGGAAGCTGAAAACATCCCAGTTCTTGCATGGCCAGCATACTCACCGGACATGTCACCCATTGAGCATGTTTGGGATGCACTGGATCGGTGTATACAACAGAGTGTTCCAGTTCCTGCCAATATCCAGCAACTTCGCACAGCCATTGAAGAGGAATGGACCAACATTCCACAGGCCACAATCAACAACCTGATCAACTCTGTGCGAAGGAGACGTGCTGCACTGTGTGAGGCAAATGGTGGTCACACCAGATACTGACTGGTTTTCAGACCCCCCAATACAGTAAAACTGCACATTTTAGAGTGGCCTTTTATTGTGGCCAGCCTAAGGAACACCTGTGCAATAATCATGCTTTTTAATCAGAATCTTGATATGCCACACCTGTGAGGTGGATGGATTATCTTGGCTCACTAACACTGATTTAGACAGATTTGTGAACAATATTTGAGAGAAATAGGCCTTTTGTGTACACAGAAAAAGCCGTAGATCTTTGAGTTCAGCTCATGATAAATAGCGGCAGACACAAAAGTGTTGCGTTTATAATTTTGCTCAATGTATATATATATATATATATATATATACAGTATAATACAGTACAGTATAAAAAAACACAAATCTTTCAATCTTCCTAAAGAATGATGAACTGTTAGAATTAGCTTCCACCACATCTATTGGCACATTAAAATAGCCCTGTCACTGAAAAAAATAAAAAAGCCCCTCCAAAAGTAGATGTTTTATCATTAACTGTCATGGTACCTGTCTATAGAATTTTTTCTCTGTTGCTGAGCAAAGCCACATGAAGGATCTTCGCATCCAATACAATACTAGATATGTTGGATACTTGCGTTCCCTGCTGCACTCTGTAGTATTTCCTACCAGCCTGTTACAACAGTAGATTCCACAAAAATTCTAAAATGGGGCGCCGGAACAGGTAAGTATAAAATGGTTTTGTTTTGCATGAGCTTTTTTGTTCCATTTTCTTTGTTGGGTTCACACCTTTGTGGGTGAGCAACTTGCATGAAATAGTGTGTTCCTGGCCCCTCAGAGATACACACTGCACTTTAACAGATGTACTGTACTGTAATAATTCTTAGAGCAGGTGCACAGATCCAAACGCACAGTGCCTGCATTCAAATCCGTGCTCCATTCCTGCCAAATGTCAAACTTTGACATGCGATTGTGTCAGTGCAGGTGCTGCAGGTGCATCCACTTCTATGGACTGCCCACGCGGAGCTCCAAGGTGGATGCACATGCCTCTGCCAGCAGCTCTGCACAGAAGATGGGACAAATCATCTGTCTGAATTAGCCCTTTTAGTGAAAGAGCTTATAAAGATAGATTAAATTTTGACTCTTTCATTTTAAGATATTTGAAAACCTTGGCGGCCACTCATGCAGGGCGCACGGGCGCTGCCCCCCCCAATCAATGTGCGCGGCCCCTAATCTTTATGCAGGGCGCCGGACACATTGATTTCAACAGGGTTTTTTTTTTTTAAAGCACATGATTAGATCCTGAGGCCCTTATTGGCTTCAAAAAAGGGTGGGCTCGGGGCACAGAGCACCACGCCCGGTGCCCATCCAATTGTGTGACAATAGCAAATTAATATTTGTTAATGTCTTCCTGTTTCTCCTCTTGGCCAATCCCGGCCAATCAGTGGGTCCTGAGAGCCGATTGTCCGGGTGTCCTAAGATCCCATTGGCCAGTTTCCAGGACTGCTGATTGGCTGGGAGGAGACCGCCGGGACTCAGGGAGAGAGACACAGGAATGAAGGTACGTGTGGGGCTGGCGGACGACTGGCGAGCGAGCGAAGCGCCGATCAACGGGAGGGGGGCAGTGGGTAGCAGTGATCGATTGAGAGATGGGGGTGGGAGTTGGAGGGTGGCTTGGTGGTGGTTGGATGGATGGATGGCTGGCTGGCTGGGAGGGGGGGTGGCTGGCTGGTTGGCAGGGTGGGGCCCGCGGGCCACCCCCCCCCCCAAGAAATTTGAGCACCAGCCACCACTGTTTGAAAAGCTTTCAAACACCTATAGTGTTTTTAGGTATTTAAAGTTCAGAAATCTTTTCAGGCAAACCTAAATGCTTAATGGACATGGAAACTAATACTTTTGAAAACAAATTGCTCCTCACTAATTATGAGTAGTAGGAAGTACAGTAGTTTACCTTGTATTTTATAAATGATATGTTTATGAGTCACAGGGAGAACTCCAGAAACACAAAAGACAAAAAAGCCTTCTATTAGTTCAAATTAAAGTGTTTGCTGGTAAAATGGTTTGAGTGGTTGCTGAGCAAGGAACACTATATAAGACTCCTGATTTAGTGCATCAAGGCAAAAGACTATACACTTTATTCTCTTGAGCACTGGCCTATCAAATAACACTAATAATTAGTTTTTTCCACACCAGCTGGGCTACGGAGCAGCTTGCTAGATAACCAAATTGAACTCCTTGTATCTATTCTTAGATCACTACTAGTTATATTGTAGAGGTAAGATAATCATTATAGTAACACAGTTCAGAGGTGTGGTATAGGTTATGTGAAGTCACTGGGAGAATATCTTGAGGTCATTATGGACATACTGTATCTAAGGTCTGTATATACATAAAATATGAGGGAGGGCAGATTAACCACTTCAGCCCCCCCGGAAGGATTTCCCAGTTTAGGACCAGAGCACTTTTTGCGATTCAGCACTGCGTCACTTTAACTGACAATTGCGCGGTCGTGCGACATTGTACCTAAACGAAATTTGCGTCCTTTTTTTCCCACAAATAGAGCTTTCTTTTGGTTGCATTTGAGCACCTCTGCATCATTTCTGATCACCTGCTATAAACAAAAAAAGAGCGTCAATTTTGCAAAAAAAAAAACAATATTTCTTACTTTTTGCTAAAATACAAATCCCAAAAAAAAACAAACATTTTTTTTCTTCGGTTTTGGCCGATTTATATTCTTCCTCATATTTTTGGTAAAAAAAATCGCAATCGGCATTTAGTGATTTGTTTGCGCAAACGTTGCTGCGTTTACAAATGATGAGAATTAATTTATGGGGTTTTTATTTATTTTTTTACATATATTACTAGTAATGGCGGCGATCTGCAATTTTTAGCGTTACTGCGATATTGCAGCGGACATGTAGAACCATTTTGACACTTTTTTGGGACCATTGGCATTTATACAGCGATCAGTGCTATGAAAATGCACTGATTACTGTGTAAATGCCATTGGCAGTGAAGGGCTTAACCTGGAGGGGGCGCCCTAAGGGTTAACTGTGTTCCCTCAGTGTGTGCTAACTGTATGGGGGCTGGCAGTGGGAGGGGAGTGGTCAAGGCTTCCATATACAGGAAGCCTGTGATCACATCCCTTCCCCCTCTGTCAGAACAGAGATCCGTGTTTACATACACGGACCTCTGTTCTCTCACTGCGGGGGAGCCACCGTGGGTAGCCGGCAGAGATTTATTCCGTCCCTACCCGCTCCCTGGCGCCCCGGAACACAGTGAGCGCGCCCGCTCACAATACTCGCTATCACGGCCTCTGTCAGATGACAGCCTTTCACGATAACGAACCACTTTGCCGCCGTCAAGCCACAGCGGGCGCTCGGCAAGTGGTTACGAGAAAAACGCAGAAGTTTGGCAAGCACTAAACAAAGAGATAGTAATGAAGTTATTGGGTTTACTTCCTCTACATTCCCCTGCAAAGTAGATGCATAATGAGCTACTATGCATCGCATTGTAGCCCATTATGTGCCACTTACCTGCAAATAAAGCCTGCGACATCCAGCGCTGTCCCCTGTGCTGGCAGCTTCCACCTTCTGCCCCTCTTCCTTCCGGGGCTGCGATCTTCGGCTCTGTGACTGGCCGGAGTCGCGAGACATCACTCCCGCGCGTGCGCGCGGGAGCCGCCAGTCACGGCACGATCACAATGAAGAAACGCCACGGAGGTCGTTTCTTCACTGCCCATGTGCCAAAATGACGTTGGCACATCTCTTACACTATATATCTCCTGAACCGTGCAGGTTTGGGAGATATGCAGGGCATCTACAAGTAAGCCTTATTATAGGCTTACCTGTAGGTTAAAGTGTTTGTCACAAGTTGACAGCCACTTTAGAGTTCTCACCAAAGCAGTTTTCTAGTTATGGGAAAAGTATGGAAGGGTTAGATATTTAATATGTTGCAATTTCCACTGGATCAGCAGTAGAGGAGAAAATCATCCAGAGGTAATATTTGTTCCTGTGACCACTGTTAGAGATTGCCCCTTACTTTAAGTAAATTCCCTGTCACTTTTTGTTGTGTCTTTGGTAGAACTGGCACTAGACAATGACATTAGAGAGGATATTGTATCTTTAATGACTGAACACTCTTAAGCCTCGTACACACGGTGTGACGGTCGTACAAGAATGGTCGTACAACAGCTTGTTGTACGATCATCCGACCGTTAGTACGCACGATTAGAACAGCCGACGTGCGACGGTTGTACAACGGGAGTTGGATGAGCAGACTAGAAAACTTTTGTTGTACAACAAGCGGTCGTATGACTGTTGTACCGTGTGTACAGAGAAGTTGGACCAACAAAGCTGTACGTGCAAAACACGCATGCTCAGAAGTCAGGAACGCCCAGAAGTGTCCGTTCGTATAAACCTACATTCCCAATTCACAAATCACATTCACCCGAACTTCCTCTTTATACGCTCGTAACAAGTCACTACGTTAGGCTTGGTCGCTTAGTGCACGTCAGTACGCAAGACACAACAGCCAACGTACAATTTTAGAAGTCCGGTCGTACAACCATCGCTCCGTGTGTACGAGGCTTTTCTTTTAGAAGTAACAATGGAAAATGCCATATGTACAGGGCACAGTTTGTAGAACCCTTACCTGTTATTGCCTTCGCATGGTGCCACCTTTTTTTCAGAACAGGAAATAAGGCAAAATCTCCACAGGGCTGACATGGACAGCAATTAAAATGTGACACACATTTTAACCCTTCTGTATTCCATCGGTAACTAGAATACAATTTGCCTGGAGTTTCACTTTAAGCAATATCCAATGCATGCAATCCCATGTATATGAGTTTTTTAGACTCCTGTCTCTTTGAGTATGTATAGAGTGGAATGCTGTAATTCTTAGTAAGTAGTGGAAAATTGCCATTAAGGACTTGAAGAATATCAATAGGTCCCCCCGAGGGGATGGCCTGCGATACCCCCAATTGGTCTGATTGTTCCCTTCATCTCTCTCAGCACTCGCGGTCTTTGTAAACATCTGTTTAAGGAAAGAATTCAAAACACAGGTAACTCGTGTCTAAACTCGTATGATTCCTAGACACACATCCAGGTTCAGGTTTGGGACACAGATGAATATAATACGTGTATTAGTATAAAAATATCAAAATTTGAAAGCGTAGTATAAACAGTAATACACTTATGCCTGAGCGTGATTTAATTTTTGGCACATTTTTTTGTTTTAGCTTTTCACTGGCAGTCTGCCGTAAATAAATATATGTGTTCAACTGCTGCTCGAAAAGCTGTTGTTTACGAGACTCTTATGACTTACCAACATAACAGAGACCAGGCTTCATACGTAGAAGTCTGCAATTAGGGATTCATCACCTAATTCCTAATTTAGAATATACACTATATTGTCAAAAATATTGGGACGCCTGCCTTTACACGCACATGAACTTTAATGGCATCCCATTCTTAGTTCGTAGGGTTCAATATTGAGTTGGCCCACTTTTCACTTATAATAGCTTCAAATCTTCTGTAAATGCTGTCCACAAGGTTTAGGAGTGTGTCTATAGGAATGTTTGACCATTCTTCCAGAAGTGCATTTGTGAGGTCAGGCACTGATGTTGGACGAGAAGTGCGAAGTCCGAAGTCTCCACTCTAATTCATCTCGGGTTGAGGTCAAGACTCTGTGAAGGCCAGTCAAGTTCCTGCACCCCAAACTCACCTATCCATGTCTTTATGGACCTTGCTTTGTGCCCTGGTCCAAATCATTTGGTAGAGGGGGGATTATTGTATGGGCTTGCTTCTCAGGGGTTGGGCCTGGCCCCTTAGTTCCAGTGAAGGGAAGTGTCAGAATACCAAGACATTTTGGACAATTTCATGCTCCCAAATTTGTGGGAACAGTTTGGGGTGTCCTCTTCCTGTTCCAACATGACTGCGCACCAGTGCACAAAGCAAGGTCCATAAAGACATGGTTGAGCGAGTTTGGGGTAGAGGAACTTGACTGGCCTGCACAGAGTCCTGACCTCAACCAGATAGAACACCTGTTGGATGAATAAGAGTGGAGACTCTGAGCCAGGCCTTCTCATCCAACATCAGTGCCTGACCTCACAAATGCGTTTCTGGAAGAATGGTGAAACATTCCCATAGACATGCTCCTGAACTTTGTGGACAGCCTTCCCAGAAGAGTTGAAGCTTTTATAGCTGCAAAGTGTGGGCCAACTCAATATTGAACCCTACAAACTAAGATTGGGATGCCCATTAAAGTTCATGTGAGTGTAAAGGCAGGCGTCCCAATACTTGTGACAATATAGTGTTTGCAAACACCTCAAGGTGTTGACTATAGTACAGTCTAAATTTGATTTATGCATTTGTATGTTCACTTAACATTGTAGCATTTACAGTGTGTGTTTTAATGCTTTTTCCCCCTTAAATTATTTGTATAGACATGGCACAAATTTACCCCCAAATTTCTCTCTCACCCGTAGGGCCATGTCCCAACATTCATTTTTTTCTTTTACCTTGTTCCTGTAATGAGAAACAACTTTCATTACATTTCTTACAGGCAGCTACTGGGAACTCAGTTTCTGTTAACGTAGGTGTGCCACCAGAACTACATGCCCCAAGAGCCATTTTTGTGTGCAGGCAAGCTCTTGGAAATCCAATCAGCAAAAATTGAGAATATATGGAGTTCTGTGGTTCGGCAGGCAGGGCTGACCAAGCTGATTGGAATGTCTATGCAGCAGTGGCAACCTTGTCAGGCAACAACAGGAAGTTAGGAACTCATTGGTTTTCTGGCAGGATTGCCTAGTATTTCTCTATATTTGCTGTATTCAATCACTTCCCACCTGCCATATAGCAGAATGATGGCCGGAACGTGGTTGCATATTCCTGACTGGGCGTCATATGACGTCCAACAGGATAAGCCACTCGCGCGCACCTGCAGCATGGTGATTGGTGGTGTGGTGCGTTGCTCTGACACATCGCATCTCCGATCCCTGTAAAGAGCCTATGACATAGGCTCTTTACCATGTGCTTAGCTGTGTCCAATCACAGCTCATAACATGGTAATCAGGAAGTGCCATTTATCAGCTTTTCCTCTACTTGCACTGACAAGGAAGGGATAAAATATGGAGAAATTTGCATGTATTGCAGAGATGTACTGCATTTTTTTATTTTGCAAACATAAACTTTATACTTTCTATTGTGTGATGTTCACTGCCTGGTTGCAGTGGTTAACGCTGACACACTTATCCCGTAAGGTATAACAAAGTGCACATAAAATGTGTGACTTCATATCAGCTGAAGTGATTTCTAATTTCTGGATGGTGACTATGGGTGTCTGTGCATGCCAATTCTCTTTGTATAGCCTTACCTAATATGCTAGTAAAATAAGTGCACAGATAAGTTGAAAAGAAAGACCACACGCCACTCTGTCCACAATCTCTCCAAACTTTATTTCAGCACAAAAAAGAGAACACTCCACTCCCTATTCTAATGTGTTTCTCCCCTACTACTTGGGGCTTAGTCATACAAGGTCTATCAGGTTGACTCTATAAGGTTGATTTACTAATGACATACTAATTACTTACTTTGCAAGTGAATAACGTGAAGCTCTGTTGACTTCCATCATCAAATCATGTAAAGATACTGTTTCTGTTCTATTTCCCCTGCATGTTATTGGGTATTCTTTGCAAAGTGAATTTTCACCACATTCATTAAGCTAAGGGAAAAGTCCATTGCAGAGTGAAACTTCCCTTGCAAAGTGAACAGTCAGTTTGCTTTTAGTAAGTCAACCCCCATGACTAAGCCCCAGTACAAGGAGGGGGGGGGGGGGGGTTATAAGAGGGACAGTGTTCTCTCTACTTGTATAGAAATAAAGCTTAGAAGAACTGCAGACATAGCGAAGTGCAGTCTTTCTTTTGGACTTATCTATGTGCTTGCAGGCGGATCCCAGGGATTGCACCTGCTGCTTGCTGCTGAAGACAGGCTGATAGGGAGGTGAAAGCGTTCTTGTGAATTGCCGATGATAAAACACACTAGAAGTCCCTGCCTTCCGCTGTTAATAGAAGCTGTATTTGTAAGATTAAACAGATGTAGCAACACTTATGGCCCGTACACACGATGCAACGGTCGTACAAAAACGGTCTTACAACAGCTTGTTGTACGATAATCCGACCATTAGTATGCGTGATTACAACAGCCGACGTTCAACAGTCGTACAACAGAAGTTGGCTGAGCAAACTAGAAAACTTTTGTTGGCCAACAAGCTGTTGTATGACTGTTGACTCGTGTGTACAGAAGTTGGCCCAACAAAAGATGTACGTGCAAAACACGCATGCTCAGAAGTCAGGAACGCCCAGAAGTGTCCGTTCATGTAAACCTACGTTCCTAATTCACAAATCACATGCACCTGAACTTCCTCTTTATACGCTTGTAACACGTCACTACGCTTGGCTTTGTTGAACGATTACTTGATTCCTATCAGTACACTAGGCAGCCAACAGCTGATTTTGGGCAAAAGTTGAATGTGCAGTTGTACGACCATTGCACCGTGTGTATGAGGCATGTGTGTGGTCTAGCATGTGGAATTCAATTAAATCTCCTGGTATACATTTATTTTGCACTTGTAGTCACAAAACAATGGTGACCTTGACCTATTTAGAAATCATCAGTTTAATATTATGTACATTATTATATAGGAGAGCAGATGAATAGGTCTGCTTTCAAAAAGTGGAGACATTGGGGGTTGATGTACTAAAGGCAAATTGACTGTAAATTTGTGCAGTTGTACTCTGCAAGTACAGCTGTTCCAGAGCGTATTAAATGAGGTAAAGCATCACTTTACAAACAATATCCAATCACATGCAAGCAAGATAAAACAAACAGCATTTTTTGCTTGCACGTGATTGGATGATGGACATCAGTAGAGCTTCCCTTCATTTAATAAGATCTGGAGCAACTGCACTTCCAAAGTGCACAGTCTATTTTCATTTAGTTAATCAACCCCATGGAGTTCTCCACTGCACCTGTTGGAATTGGCAACTTTTTCATGGCAAAGACTGTCTGATCGGGCTTGGGAATTCCCCTGAAGGATAACAGCCATAGAGTTTGTATGTTGTCCTCATGTGTGGGTTCCCTCCAGGTAATGCAGTTTTCTGCTATAGAAAACATATTAGTTGGGTAGGAGACGTCTGAGCAAATTGCACTTGGAGTGTGGAGTGTATACTGTACTTGTATGAATGTGGTAGGGACATTGAAGTATAATTTCCCATACAGCAGGGACTGATGAACTGACAATGCTTTATAAATATGACAAATAAACAAATATTGATATATAATAATATAGTCGTAAATAAATAAATTGCGGCTGAAATCTGGAAACATTATTATTATTTTTATTATAATATAGGATTTATATAGCGCCAACAGTCTGCACAGTGCTTTACAATATAAAGGGGAACAGTACAATTACAACACAGTTCAATACAGAAAGAATAGGTGGGCCCTGTTCAGGGAGCTTACACTTCTCAGTCATATCCTCATTCTATGCATATATGAGTCATTTATTTCCACTTTTCTGGACTTTTCCGACTTAGAATAAAGTTGATTTTATACCCAAATACAACCCCTTTTATTAAGTGCCTATGATAATTCCTTTAAATTATATATGTCTGAACAGTCTAGACTGTGATTGTGGTTTGAATAATTTACTGATTTTTTAATGAAGCCCATCCCACAAGACAACAGATACCACATGGTCAGCCAGATTGCATATTAAAGTGTGTGAAGTTTGAGACGCAGAGGTTCGGAATGTTTTTCGATCTATGTAATAGTATTTGGTGTATTATACTGAAGAATATACTCTATATATCCTTCAACCTTTTTTATAAATATTAAGCCTGCAACTTTATCATATATTTGTATGGGCACTGTAATTCTTGGTAGACATTTATGAAAGTGGGTATATATTTCTTTATACTATACAAGGCATTGGTGAAGAAGTCTTTATTCAGTTTGCAGGCAAGTCATAGGTCATTTATGTGAACAGATCTAGAGTTCACTAATGTCCTTAGTGTAAAGTAGCTAGATACCATGGTGGATACTTAGCACAGAAAAATAAAATATTTTCAGGCAGGCAATGACTGCTATCCAGCTTGAAAAAAAAGTTTTGTCCCCTTTTTATTAATACATTTTTAATAAAACATGTCCTGTGTGCATTCAATCCAGCTCCAGCTCTCTGTGAGATGAATGAGATCCTCAACCAAATTCCAAAAAACAAACTCTGCATGGGTAACTGGATTATATGTCCTGCCTGCCTAATTCATCCTGATCTCTAGAGCTGTTCTGCCAGACAGACACTCTGCTTCCATTCCCGTATTGGTGCTGTTCATCCCGTGCTCTCTAATTTTACATAGAAATATTAAAATAATAAATCTGCTCTCATTCCAACCTACAAGTACTATTCATAAAGATTACCCGTGTTTCATGTTAGATTTGATTAAGGTCCGAGAAGTAGAATACCATTGTCACTACAAGGACCTTTATTCGCAGTACACTTTCGTTGTGTCATGCAGTCATTTCACTCATTAACATAAAACCATCTTTTGCCTAGTCAATTTAAAGTAATAGCTATGGGGCCTGTTGTGGTAGAGAAATTATTTTCGGAATGCATACTGGAAATGGGAAACACGCCGTGTTCTGAGAGGACTCATTATTCTTTTTTTTTTTTATTGGTCCCCTCCTCCCTCCTTCTTTTTGCACTTAGAAAAAGTCAGAATTTTCTTTTTTTCGTAACACAAAGGAGATCAGCACTGAGATGACCTCTGCTGGGACTATCAGATTGCAATGTGCAGATGTATCTCTAGCTGACACGCCTGATTCACTAGGCATGACCATTTATCAACACCCAGATTAAGTAGCTATGTACCATGACTGCAAAATTAAATCTCTAGTGTAAAATAGGGACAGGTTATAAAGCACATACAACATAGCACAAAAAATGGTGAAGGTCCTCATCTATTACCCGTGAAAGCTCAAGATAAAAAGCTTTACATTTTAAAAGCTTTTAGCACCAAAATTGTCCACTGACGAGTTTATTTTGCACTGCCACTCTGATTGCTATTTTTGATAAATACGCTAAAGCAAAACCATTCTGCTTGTCACTAGAGCGAGCCAAGGAGAGCAGAAATATGATCTCCATCTCTTTTCCCCGGAGATTTCCTTCTAGTAACATTCTGGCAGCTCTTACCCTTTTGTAAGGCTGAGATGTATCACAAACCTTCACATTCTGATTACTTTGCAGGGAATACACTATATTCATCCTTGGGAAAATGCCATAAATTTCCATGCTTCTTCAAAACATGCTTTTAAAGCTCCAGTCACTTTGATAATAAATATATACAGTTTAGACAATACATTTTCTCTCTGCATGATTTTAGTTTTATTGTCCTGATTTAGGGTTGGTCCATTGTGATCTTTCTTTGCCAGCTGTCTTTTTTTCGATGTAAAACATTTTCAGTATGTTTTCAACAATTTACTGTTAAACTTATATTGATGCATGATTGTATTTCAAGGTTTTGTACTGGTGGGTGCACTTTTCCCTAAAATGACCATGAAGGTTGCACCCATGGTTCAGAACAGTAAAAGGTAAACTGGATAAAAAGTGTGGATGATAAAATCAATGCTGCATTGTTAACACAATGGCAAATTGGTTGCCTTCTACACCAGTAAGGAAATGCTTTCTTAAATACTAAGGTGGGGTTCACATATGTGAGAATTGGATGCGGATTTCACCGCATCCAATTTGCATGACGTGCGAGTGTGACCGGCTGTTAATGGAGCCGGTTCCCACATGTCCGGGGCGGCTACGTTGTGAATTCCAACAAGGTCCTGTGCGTTTATGGGTCCGGTTCAGGTGCAAATTCAGGCAAAAATTCAGACCTCAATCGCACCTGAACCGGTGAACAAAAACGCACTGGACCCTATGCTGGAAACCGCAGCCGCTCATGTGTGAACCCGGCTTAAGTGCTAACCGGGCATTGTTCTCCATCAGTGCATGTTGGTACTAAATGTCAATTGCACTGTTTAGGGTTTTAGTCTTCTCTAAGATCTTGATCCTTTAGCCCTTTTACCCCTATCATGTATACAACACAGAGACTGCCATCACTGGACTCCTTCAAAAAATTTGAATTGCCTGGCAGTGTCTAGTTTTAAAACTTTTCACGCAGTCCCTGAACAAGAATGCTGTAAATGAGTGTCAGACAAGGGTCATAATTCCTTATCTCTTTACTTGTTTTGGGTAAGTGGCTTAAAAAATCCTGAAGCCATTGGACCGGAATGACAGCCAGAGAAATAACATTCTCAAACAAACAGGTCAGCAGTGGCAGCTGTAACACTGACAAACTTTTCATAAGAAAGGTGGCTAAACCTTTATATAAAGCTTTAGAATTATCTCACAGTCATCTTTATATTTAGTTGTAATGACAAAAAGAATAGTTATTATGACTGAACTGGTCAATATTGCATTTGTTCCTGCACAGTAATATATTTTAAAAACTACCAGAGTATTACTGCCCTTGTCCAGCCTAACACCACTTAAATAAAAGGTAGACAGAACTAAACACTTTTGTTTAGCTTTCATTCAGCGTTGCACTCACCGTTACCATATTGCAAAGACTCAACATTACCATATTGCAAAGTAAATACCCAGGCCAGTGTTCTAGCTCAAAAGTGGACCCCCCCCCCAACCCATTTTTTTTATTTAACCCCTACTTACCGGAAGATGGGATCTGTTTGTTTCAGATACTTACCCATCCAGCAGATCCAGCATTGTTCTGCTGACATCCTCTCATGCCACCACCATGTTGTTTCTGATGTCATAGAAAGGCCCACTGGCTCTTTCGGGTTCAGGGGGCAGGTCGCCTGATAACTTGCCACTGGGCCCACCCCCCACCTTTACTGTGAATAAAACAGTATTTCTTCCCAGTGATATGTATGTCACCCACCTTGGCAGGAGGCGGCACCACATCCTTTTTCTGAACAAAAGGGCAAAAAAAAAAAAGAAAAAGCTGCTATACAGGTAGTGGCGCAGAGGAAGGGTGGACAGGAGGCACTATTGATTTATGGGTGAAGATCTGCTTTAAAACTCCCCTTCAAGCTAGACTTTATCCAAACCTGGGTTGAGGAAAGGGTATTCAGATTCTGCAGAACATTTACATTGTCTATAATTATATTTTGGTATACAGGGTGTGGTTAGAGCTTACAATGGTGCAGCGTTTCCCAAACTTTGGTCAATTATGTACTACCTTATCTTAAAAGCTGTCACTAAACTGTTCTGTCCAGAAACTCATCCACAAATAATAAAGCTTTCTGTCTGTTCCTCACATTTTTTTGTTTTTCTTTAAAGTTTAGTAAGTAGGTTGACCTGTTCAAAAAGACCTTTGAGCCCACAGTAGCTGCCATGTCCAGTCTACTTAAATCAGCAGCATTTCCTTTAGTTGCTGCCGCTAGTAGCTGACGCTAGACAAAGCAAATTCTCATTAACACCTGACCTGCACATAAACCCTGAGGTCTTTTTACCACCTATACAAAGAATTGAGTACCCTATCCCAGACTTTGGAGAAAGATGTACTAATTGATTCTAAGTTCTTACATGGAAAAAACAAAGATGCAATATATCTAAAAGTGCACCAGTACAAAAATGTAGAATTAAACAATCAAAAATAGTGAACTCTGGGCACAGTTACACACCTTCAAATTGTGGGACAATCTATATCCTTGCCCAGGGCTCCCTAAACTCTGTACTTAATTTTTACTGTACATCCACAACACTTGTTATGGTTGTGGTGATAATCACAAAAGGGTTGCAAGTAGAGCAATATGATAGAAGTACTGAAATGAGAATGCTGCCATAACCCTGGTATTTTTATCCATGGCCGGTAATCCTCTTTCACATAAAAGTGGTCTCAGCGGTGGATTCGCCACGAGATGAGGTTTATGGCCAGCAGGAGAGGTGCCCCCCTTACTGCCGCTTCCCAGGCGTTTCTGCCGCTCACCAGGTCGTTGGAAGCGGGGGAGACGATCCAATCCCCGGGATGGATGGGCAGGAAGTCGAGTGAGGGCAAGATGGCCCCCACTCGACTCTATGCCCTTAGAGGACCAGAGCAACATCAAATCTCACTTCTGCCCTCCAGCCTTAAAGGGACAATTTTTTTTATAGAAGAAATCCTTTTTTTTCTTTTTTTTTTTATTGCTTTTAAGTGTAAATGTGAGATTTGAGATCTATGTGACCCCAGATCTTACATTAAAGCCCTGTCATGATTTTTTTCTATTACAAGGGGTGTTTACATTCCTTGTAATAGGAATAAAAGTGATCTAATTTTTTTTTAAGGGGCAGTGTAAAATAAAAAGTAAAAAGTAAAATAAATAATAAAAAAAGAGAAAAGTTTAACGTGCCCCGTCTCTCCGCAAGTCGCATCCACACATGTAAACAGTGTTCAAACCACACATGTGAGGTATCAATGCAATGGTTAGACTGAGAGCCATAATTCTAGCACTAGACCTCCTCTATAACTCAAAAGTGGTAATTTTGAAGCATGACATGTTAGGTATCAATTTACTTGGCATAACATTATCTTTCTCATCATAGAAAACAATTGGGCTAACTGTTTTCTTATTTTTTAAATCAAAAATAGTTTTCCTTAAAAAAAAAAATTGCGTTTGTAAGACCGCTGCGCAAATACTGTGTGATATAAAATATTGCAATGATCTACATTTTATGTTTATTTTAGGATGTCTGCGAAAAAAAGTATATATATAATTTTTGGGGGTTCTAAGTAATTATCTAGCAAAAAAACTGATTTTAACTTGTAAACAACAAGTGTCAGAAATAGGCTTGGTCCCTAAGTGGTTAATTCCACCCTGGATAAACAATGCCTAATTGTTACATCTTTATAAACCAGGCATCACTAAATGGCGGCCCGCGGTCCAGGTCTGGCCCCAATCACTCTCTCACCCGGACCACAGCAGTCGCGCCATTTAGGAGCCTGCTTTCATCTTCGCAGAGCTGACAGCGGGAGGCGGGACAGTTCTGAAGGGAGGGCGGGAGCACCCAAGGTACACAAGCCAGTGATTGGTTGCAAAGATGAAGTACGGTCCAAGCAACCAATCACCAGCTTGCAGCTTCCACCCTCCATTCCCATCCTCCCGTCTGTGTAAGGTAGGGGAGATGTAATGTGGGAAGGGGGAGAGGCGTTGAGTACTGCAATAAAGAGGCTGAGTACTCTAATGTGTGTGGGGGCTCAGTACTGTAATGTGGGAGGAGTTAAGGCTGAGTATTGTAATGTTCGGGGGGCTGAAGACAGTAATATGGGGGCTGAGGACAATAATGTGGGGCAGCTGAGGACAGTAGTGGGGGAGCTGAGGACAGTAATGTGGGGGAGCTGTATACTGTAATGGGGGGGGGGCTGGGGACAATGTGAGGGATAGGAGTACTGTAAGGGGAGGGCTGAGGACAGTAATGTGGGGGGCTGAGGACAGTACTGTTGGAGGGTGTTGATGTCAAGGGGGTATGAGAACACTACTGTGAAGTGGGGATCTTGATCTGAAGGGAGTGAGCTGTGATGTGCAGTAGACTCTGCAGAACTGATGTAAGGGTGGGATTGTGATATATGGCTCAGTTCAGATCTGTCCATGCGCATTTGCTTACGCATGTCACAGGTAGGTCAGCCCATTCATTTTAATGAGCTGCACTACCCATAAGAAATGCAGGGAATCAAGTCCCTGGCCCTTTTTTTAAATTGCACAGCACCAACCTGCATGGTGCTGCAGGACCATGCGTGTGATATGTTCCTGTGCGGGTCGGGAACATGTGCGATTTCACCTGCGTTCCCCAGCTGCAGAGATGGGAACACCTAGGAGGAGAGGGTAATGTGATGTAAAGGATCTGAGTCATATCACAAACATGTGATTCGGACCTCTGCTGGAAGAAGATTTTACTAAGCGGACCTCCATGAATTTTAATTCAGGATCCCTGTTATAGACCCATTAAACTTTTTTCAACTTTGTAACCTCTTCCATTATTACTGTTTGTTACTCCACTTTAGCTTCCTTCTCCTAAATCTGTTATCTTGTAAATCTCATTTTTAAACCGACTTTCTCAGTTCCTGTTCTAAACAAGAAATGGGAAACAAAAGATTCTGTGTACTGAAACTCCCTGATGCACACTGGCTAACATACTGTACATTATCAGGCTCATCAAAGGAAGTAGAAGTTTAATTACTTAGTGACATCTGCTTTTTCTTGCAGAGCCAAATACCTAATATTTGGCAGGCAATACTCTATTTCAGACTATGCAGGAGACTTTTCTAAAATGCATTATGCATTTTTCATGTTTTTACATTTAAAAAGGAGGTAACTAACCTTGCTTAAATAAAAGGCTGTGTACCTCATACTGTCTTAAGATGGATTCGGTGGGTGTTATGTCACAGTTTTTCTCATATCCCACACAGATGGAAAGACAGATGTCAATGAACTCCAATATCATGGGGATGCAGGGTCCCAACCTAGGCAATCCTTGTGCTTCACCTCAAGTCCCTCCAATGCACTCAGATGCCAAAATGGTAAGAACACCCAAAGCTGTTTTCATTGATATAGCTCAAAGTGCATTAAATAAGGAACTGTTACATCTATTACATACAAAATCTGCATGCCAAGCTAGCTGAGGAATTATGTCTGCACTGATTGGACCATCATATGGCACAGGTTCTTATCCAGACAGTTTTAGCTGCAGATCATTTCCTCAAATATAAGCCATTAGAGTTAAGTTTGTAGCTATTAAAATGTTTCTTGTAACCATGGTAACATGCTTT
The DNA here is from genome assembly GCA_018402905.1 of Glandirana rugosa. Lineage (NCBI taxonomy): Eukaryota > Metazoa > Chordata > Amphibia > Anura > Ranidae > Glandirana > Glandirana rugosa. The sequence continues at coordinate 1,846,607 of BLSH010241805.1, forward strand.
TGCATTTAAGAAAAATAAAAATTTTTATTATTTACACAAAATCTTTATTTCACAAATAAATTATATAATGCATGGTGTAACCGTGACTCGAGCTTTGCAAAGCATTATTTTTTTTTTTTAAAGATAGCGTACAGCAGAAGCTCTTCCTTCTCCAACTGTAGCTCTGTATAGAGCCGTACAGAGCAGGGCGGGGATAAGTTGCTCCTATTTTTTTTATCAAAGTAGCTAAAGTGATATTAAACCCTTGGTTTTTAAGTGCTCCCAGCAGCTGATTTAATTACTTACTGGGTATGCAGCCTTTTTATCTTTTAATTCTTTCCAATGTTCTAGTTTAAGCTGGTCAGTACCCCAAGTTTCCTGTTTTAGGGTGGCTCCTTTTTTGCAGCAGCAGCCTATGGAGCCACTCTTGCATGCAGGAATTGGGGTTGTGTATCACTACACTGTGTGTATCAATAGAAACACATAGCCATGTAGCCTAGGATGGCAAGGCGCCCCCTGCCCCCCCCCCCTTCCCAAGCTAATAGACTGGAGACTGCAGGATGTTCAGCATAGAAAGTTGCAAATACTGCAGTAAAACTGCAAGTGCTGGGGTAATAATTTTAACAACTAGTTGACTAGAGAATGTATATATTATGTGTTAAGCTAAAAAAATGCAGAGGGTTGATTTGTACTTTAAAGAGACTGATTTAGGCTGCTACAGATACATGCAAGCTCCTTTAGTTACCAGAAGTTTATAATGCAGATTTTTTTTTCTTAGTCACTTTAAGGATAGCCAGATAAACAATTGAAAAGATTGCTAGAGCTGTAGGGCCTAGCCACTGGCTAGAAATAGTGATGACATTTTCATGTGCATTATTTCCTATTTAGCTTGCTAAAAATGTAATAAACCTTTAGCAAAAAGAAATAAAGAAAATAAATGCAAACGTTTTATATTCACTTTATATCTGCTTTATACCAGAAACAGGCCTGGTGCATTTATAATTTAGTGATCCAATCCTTTTCAAGGTTTATAACCCAAACACACCCACAACAACTAAATTAGTGTAGATCCCCTGCGCTACCAAGTGTACTATGGAGAATAAGTGTAAATAAATAATAAGTGCATGAACCGGCTGCCGCAATACTAATACTAAACACAGTAGTACAACAATATTAATAATAAGATAAGGTGTACTGCGCAGTCAGTAAATAAACCATATGTTCACACAAGTGGTATAAAGTGACTATAGTGCCTAAACAAGTGCCAAAATATAAAGTGCATAAAAAGTACACACATAAGAAAGTGACTGTAAGTGCATAGATAGTGTAACAGATATTCAATAAATATCATAAATGCCATATGACATGTAGAAAATGTAATATAAAAATCTGATAAGCAAGTCCATAAAAAGCTCTATTGATTCTTTAAAAATAGCTCATAGGACAGTTCCATATAATAACAACAGGTGTCTCCGTGCTCAAATCTGTGCTCCAAAACTCCTTCATAAAGTGCTTAAACTTTGTGCAACAAAAATCGATGAGTCAATCTGGTGGGTATACTAAACCACCATCAGGGGGACTCTCGTGATCGTGTTATCCAAACTGTGCTCTCAGAACTCTCACCTCCAAGACACAGTAAATGTGCCTTCAGCTAGAACCCAGCTAGCTATGCTGTTCAGTCCTTCCCCCTAGGGGGCGTCCTTCTCTCAGCTCCTAGTATCCTCTTGGCCTCTATGGTAGGAATGTATCAGATGTGGACTCTTCCCCACATAAATAAAAAGGACAAACTCCCATAGTGCAGTATTGTACTGGTACCAATTTATTAAGCTAAAAAGTGGCTGCTTACATAAAGTCAAAAAATAAGAAGCGTTTCAGTAAAACATCGGCGTTGCCGCCTCTCACTGTGTTTCCGGCTACAAGTACGTCCAGTCCTACGCGTTACGTCACGTGACTTCCTGACTTACTGTCAGTTGTGCAGCTGCAGAGCACTAATGAGGAAATCTGCTGGGCCTGCATCCCTTTAGACATATTCCTACTGAAAGTATCTCTCCAAACATTGCATTTTTGTTGCAGGGGTTGCCTGAAATCTGACTTGTATCTTAATGCAGGAAATGATGTTTCTGGGGAATGGTCAGTACACATTCTGTGTACAGAACAGCTCCAGGTAGCCATATTGCAATGCATTCATAAAAAAATACAGAGCTGCAGATTGAAAAGGAAAGGTAATTTTTAATGACATTCAATTACAATATGATTAGTGTCGTAATTATATGCACTATATTATTTTTTCTTTGTTTGCTATTCTTTTTCCCCACGAAAGTGGAGTTACCCTTTAAATGTAAGTAATATTAAAATACTTCGTTTTAGGATTATTTGCTAAAAAAAGTGCATTGTGTGCCCTCATTCCTGCTGGGTCCAAGGCAAATGCCAATTTCACGCATTGCCCTTGGCCCTTGAAAAGCAACTTGGAAATAACAGCTTTGTTTACATGCAATCTCTATAGGCTGCGGTCTACTCCAGTTATTGCTACATATCACATATACTCTCCTAAAAGCTCGACAACAGGAAATGGTAGCTTCTTAAGCATGAGCTGGGTTGGGATAGACTTTGAAAGAGTATTAAAATACTAAAAATATAACTGAAAATGGATATGTGAAAATCACATCACATTTGATTTTAATTTTGAGAATTGAAATTGTTTTGTTTTGAGGTAGCTGGGAGTAGTGATTTAGAGTAAACCAAGTAGTTTGTTTCCATGGCTGTATTTGTATACTGAGGAATTGTTGAAAGGTTGTCAGCAGTAATCAGCGCACGGCAAGGAGTTTGGAACGTAAAAGCACATGCCTTTTGTGTAGAGCGCACAACTGTAACTACATGGGAAAGATGTCATAACCAGATGTGCATAATATTTGCAAAATTCTATTCAGTATTGGCTAGAGAGAAATATTTTTGTATTGTCATAGAAATCAAATGTCTACAACAGATGTGGTAGTCCAATTGATAATTGAGCATTTTAGTAATGACAGTAATTGTAGTAATTACATAAAAAGACATTTAAGGTTGTGTTTAAAAATGTGAATATATCTATATATAGCCATATTACCTTATTTAATCTATTCAATTGTAGCGGATCATCTGGAAAGCACAAATCTTTAAAGTGGTTGTAAACCCTCACATATACCCAGTGAAGTGAGCAGCCTCAAATAATACACAGAGATTAAATAAATCTCCCTACATACGTTTTATTTGTATATCTGCCGTCTTCAGCTTTCTACACTGTTTAGAAACTGAACATCTTGTTAGAATTTTTTCTTCCTGTTCCAGCACTGGGTGCAGAGTCTTGGCATACACTGTGTGACAGTTGATTGGAGGAAAGCCCCCCCCCCCACACACACACATAGGCAGAGGAAGGGAGAAACATGTAGAGCTGTGCTGTGAATAGACAAGCTCTCTGCTTTTCTATCTCTATGCACCCACCCCAACACAAATTGCCAGCTGCTTTTATCTCCTGTGTCAGAGAACTTGTCAGAAGTCATCATGCTGATAACAGAAGAATGGAGCA
>BLSH010241805.1:1855337-1869412 GCA_018402905.1 Glandirana rugosa
GGATCTTCATCATGTCCTTGGAAAAGTCTTCAGCGGAACTTCCTGGAATATCTACTAGAGTCTTGTTTTGGTCAGGTTTAAGTAAGTAATTACTAAGAATTGCAGGCCTATAATACATATCACCAAATTTCCATGCAAAAAATTGTACCGCTTTTGGTACAAAATTCCAGACAGAATCATACCGCCAAGGAGGTTAATATACGCGACTGAAGTCGCTCCGACTTCAAGGCGACTTCTGAAAAGGTTCCTGTACTACTTCTAGGCGACTTCTATCCGACTTGTGCCCATAGGATTCAATAGAAGTCGCCTCCAAGTCGGATCCCCCATCTACATGGAAGCGACTAAAAGAAAAGAATTTATCCAGGGCAACCACCTCCCTCCCCGCTCTGATTGGCCACAGGCCAAGTCGCCTGGCATAGTCAAGCTTGAAGTAGCCTGCAAGTAGCCTGCAAGTAGCCTGCAAGTTGCCTCCAAGTTGCCTCCAAGTTGCCTAGCAAAGTCGTGCCTGAAGTCGGATCGCCCCTGTGTGAATGCAGCCTTACTCCCTTCTCAATGCTACATTGCGACAGACGTAGACAGAATGTAAGAATAACAATGTAACAATTTACATTAATAGTTTGCACAACATTAAGATATTACGTTGGATTGACAAGGGCACAACAGCCACTGTTTCACAGGATTATGATCCCTAAAAAATTGAATTAGATTATGCTCATTTATGTACAACCTCTGATGCTTGCGCAGTAAATGCAAATGTCATCTAGATCATCTAACCGCAATATTGCGACCCGGGGATTAATCTGGGGAGAAAATATTTTTTTTTTCTCTCTCTCTCTCTCTCTCTCTCTCCTTTGTATATTTGGGGGTTTTTTTTCTATTTTTCCACCTTAATTATATTTCATTCTGTTTATTAAAGTTTTTTTTAAACAATACAAAGCTCCATAAATGGTGTGGTTATGAAAAGAACAAGGAACATATACGTGAACAAAGTGAGCATTTCCTATAAGTAGAGAAGGGTACATTATGTAGTTATCAGTGGCAATTTTTATTCCTATAAAGCATATCCTATGAGCAGGTCAAACATCACAATATTAAGAGCACCCATCATATACTGTAGCATGTGCAAGGTATGACCTGGAACATATAAAGGCCACCCACATTTTTCACTTCTCACCATGCGGCACTAATGTGCAGCCTTAAAATGAATTGTCAATTTTTTTTTTCTATTCGCTTACCTGATTTATGCCTATATCTAATTTCACTACCTCTTTTGGGGGCTGTGGCGCTGTACATCATTTCCGGCTTTGCATTGGCTTCTGGGAGATCTTGGTCAGCTTGACATGGCACTGTCCTGTAACATTTAACATTGACGTCTATGTAAAATCTTGATCAGCTTGACATGGCACGGCTCCAGTAACATTTAACATTGGCATCTGTTCCAGTGCCTTGTCAAGCTGACCAAGATTTTCCATAGAAGCCAATGTTAAATGTTGCTGGAGCCATGCCATGTCAAGCTGACCAAGATTGCGCCGCACTGCACATGCGCGAGATTGGCAGGCGCATGCTGGGTAGCCAGCATGCACGGAATCCAGGAAGAAGGACACTGCAGCTTCAGATGCCCACAATGGAGATGGCCGCACTGTGCAGGAACTTCACAAAGTAAGAAAACGATGCTGCACAAATAGAAAACTGGGCATAGTTTACAGCATACTTTTGTTACATTGCACGAGGCATGAGTATTCTGGGGTATTTTTATCTTAAAAGTCATATTTCGGCCGGAACTCCGCTTTCAGTACAGGGTCATAAGTACTTTATGGAGTTCATCCTGAGTAATAGGTCGGTCCATTATTTCCCGATGGGCAGTAGTAAGGACCGGTAAGTGTAATGAGGCTAAGAATTGCTGTAATGCATTCATACTCTCCCGATTTGCAGTATAAGTTACTATAAAAATCATGAAAATCTTGTAAAACCCGAGGAGGATCATTTTAGATCCTGGGCTTAGTGCTGGATGCCAGATGTGCCAGAAAGCGCACATAGGATCCATTGAGGCCAGCCACTATTTTAAAACTGTGATGGAAGGAATAGCAATGATCCCAGTGCTATTTTAAAACAGTGGCTGGGACTCAAGTGGGTAATCTACAGCACATGGAATTATTTTAAATATAAACTTTTACTAAGCATTATTTTTGTTTTGAAATTTTGCATTATAAAAACATTGATCACTTTCCACCACATTCTACAGCTCAAATTCAATGCCTGCCACCTTCTACAGCTCAAATGTATTGCAGACCACATGCTCACCACCTTCATACCATTCCCAGCCTAGTCACCACCTTCACGCAAGTGACAAAACCAAGTTCTAGTAGTGTTTCCCAGATTTACACACGCTTGCATGCAGAGGCCCACTCTAACCAGCACCACTCTAGAGACATAGCTATGTTGAATATTATAACTGCTTACCACCTGTCTCTAGCTGGAGCCAGGCCACAATGACTGTGGTGCCCGACTACCACCTATCACCCTTAGCTTCTATACTTCTATTCCTGCTCACTCACCACCCCTTTTATTGTAAAGATGCCTCCACCTGCCTGGCCAACTTCAGTGGGCAGATGAGACCTTCAGCATGCTGACATTTGACAGGTCTGGTAATTTAATTTGATTGTGGATAGTTAGAAAGGTAAATTGAGTAAATTTATTTTTTTGGACATTTGTCTGGAATATATATTTTTTTAAATTAATTATTTGCTCCATGTTGCATATATAACCACAATGTGGAAATGTGACTAGTTTTTATCATATGTCTGCAGCTGGCACTGACAGATCAGCTTTATGTGGCATATATACTGCCATGGCAGTATTTTAAATATATTTACATGTCGAAGTAAAATTGTACTCTTTCTGGCTCCGCTTTTTTCAAGATTTATAGCCAGTGTCACCTTCTGCCGGACCAGCCTCTTAAATGACCTTTGCTGTCAGCCCCATGTTCCAGAGTCAAAGCCGCATGGAACAGCCATAACTGGAAAATTCTCTTCAGTGACCAGACCAACATCCTCCTTGTACACGTTGCACCTCCTAAATTGCATTGGGTTTCCACTTCAGCATGACACTATGCTTTCATAACAGTCAATGTGAATAGAAAGACCTTCTGCTGAGTAAAAGCAGAAGCATATCCAGTCTGCTTTAGTATATGTGTCTGGCCAACGAATCAGCTTCAAGCTAAGACCTAGAAATGAATGAGACTCACTTCACACATCATCACTCTACTCTGTGGCTGCTCATTAATTATACTTCATAATATGACGACTTTTGACTTGAATATATCGAAAGAAAACACATTAGCAGCGTAGTTTTCCCATTTCACATGTTTTTGTGTGGGTGTGACGTGTATGTATGTAACATGTTGTTTGTTCTTTTTATGATAAGCAGACAGAGCTTCATTTTTATCGAATCATAAAGTCATTCTAGGCACCAGATTTAAAAAAAAAATTACAAATATACATTCTTTGTCATAACACACCTGCTACACAATGAACGTATATGAACTACCAACATTATTTTTTTAATGTCACTAGTGCTGTCTTTGTAATTAGAAACAAGTCTGTATGTGATGACAGCTCTAGAACACAAATAGGGCCATTAATTTACATGTTACATGGTTAGGTAAACAGAACAGTCACAGAAATATATAACACTTTGGGGATTACCTGTCTGGGGAGTAATATCTGTTCTTTTCAAAAATACACACTTTTGGTAACTATTCACATCCCAAACATTTAAAGCATGCATCCTCAAACTACGGCCCTCCAGCTGTTGCAGAACTACACATCCCATGAGGCATTGTAAAACTCTGACATTCACAGACATGACTAGGCATGATGGGAATTGTAGTTCCTGAACAACTGGAGGGCCATAGTTTGAGGACCCCTGATTTAAAGCATTAATTTGTGCTTATCAATTACTGTACATATTTTAGAAAAAATACTTAAACTTCACAAGTAAACATGAAGCTAAAAATTTTCATTTTCAGATCCAGTTGCTTGTTTTATAAGTACAGGCAGTCCCTGGGTTACAAACACGATAGGGACTGTAGGTTTGTTCTTAAGTTGAATTTGTATGTAAGTCCGAACAGGTAAATTTTTTAAGTGTAGCTTCAGCGGAAAAAACTATTTTTAAGCTCTTTGGATAGCATAGGGAAAGGTTAACACCCCTGTAATGTTTGTTTTGCTGTCTACGTTTCTGTTCAGAAGATTTCACCTCACTTCCTGTCCCAATAATAATTGGATTTTGAAAATTTTGGGTTGTTGTGGAAACTAACCTTGGTGACAAAGCATCAGCGGAGACATCTTTTTCTCTTAGTAACTCTTATAGGAGTGAATTTCCCTTCCTAGGGGTAGATTTCCTGTCATTTCCTGTTGTCTCCCTCCGTTTGTAAGCAGGATTCATTCGTACATTCGTAAGATGTTTGTAACTAGGGGACCGCCTGTACTCTACTTTGTGTTCACCAACACTGTTGTTTGTTCAGTGTGCTGTGTTTTTTTTTTAAACTAAGGAATTAACAAGAGAAACAGGCTCCCGTAGCTAACCTCTTCTTCTTCCACAAAATGCTAAGTTATAAAGCTGATCCAGTAGCTTTAGTCATTTTAGTGCAAAACATTTATGTTGAAAAGGCCTGGCTTTTATTTCACTTTCTGAATTTGCCTGCTTATTCTAGGCCATTCCCAATAGAATTTGTACCACCGTTCGCTGTCCCTCGAAGAAGTTCACAATCAAATGTGCTTTCCATACTCACACACTCACTATTGGGTCAATTTGGAAAGGAGCCAATTAATGAGATAGATACAGTATCTCACAAAAGTGAGTACACCCCTTAAATTTTTAATTCATTGGTTCCTTTTGTAACGCAAGACTTGTGCGAGATCTCGGGAGAACGCGATCGCTCTAATTATATTAGAGCAATCAAGTGACCATTCCATTCCAACTTTGATGCTTATAAATAAAGTTTGCACAGCAACCCTGTTTGTGAATGTTGGCTCGAGCGGGAGCTACGCTCTAATCCTGCGGGTCGAGTGAGGAACATTCCAGGGTCGGGTTTCTGCAAAGAACACTTCTCCATCTGATGTCCGGCACTTCCCGTAGTATGAGCGATTATGTTATGCAATACCTGTAAGTTCAATGGGGGGTCGGGATTGTTAAATAAAGCTGTGTTTTAAACGTTATCACACGATGTGGAGCTTCTCCTGTTTCTCTCCCCCCACCCCACTGTGTGTTTGATGAGCTATAATACTGATAAGTCCGGATGTCCGACGGTGGTGGAGACTTTGGACCTATCTGGAATCTGTCTTGTGTGCTTTTTTGCCAAGAATGAGAATGCAAGGCATATATTTCTGGTGAGTGTAAATCTATGTGGGGCGAAGGTGTACTTGATTGACTCACGTGGTGTGGTGAAAGGAGGAATATCGCATCTGACTTACCTGTAAAAGGACTGTGTGGACTTTTCAGAACGCCTTATTGCACTGGGTGTTTATGTTTTAATATTTGTTTAATTAGCGCTACTTTTACCATGCATTTTAGCCACTTATGGTAAGACTGTGTATTTATCGATTATCTGTAATTCTAAGTAGCAGCTGCTTTCGTCAAAATATTTGTGAAGTGCCTTGGCACGGGTTAAAGATCTTGTGGGAGGGCGTGTGTACCCTGGATCTATTGTAACCAATATAAATAAAGTTTGTTCATTATTTAGCGATGGAGAAATATTTAATCAAGTCTGGAACTCTGAAAGAGAAACTGTTACATGAAAAGCTAGGAATCAAGTGAAAGTACAAAGAAGATTACAATATATTCAATCTGATTTGCTCTCGAAAGCAGGCACATCCTTCACATTAAATTTAAAATTAAATATATATGTAAAAATAAATAAGTTCTTCACCACAAAAATTGTTAAATATTTTCAGGTGTGCTGTGAAAATTTTTTGATTTTTTTGGTGCGCCGCAAGACATAAAATTTTCAAAAACACTGGTCTTTGGAATGTTTTATCTTTGCACAATGAGGACATTTAAGCATTGCATTACTAGGGCTGTTTTTGTAGGCATTCCTGTTGTAGATTTAAGAATCCAGTTTTAATCACTGGGTCAGACGTATAAATATATTGCGTTTCACAATGATAGCTAGACCAGCACCAGTAGAGTTGTGGGGCTAAAACATGAATTTTATAAAACCAACAAAGCTGCAAATACACCTTGAGTTTCTATTTACTCAACCAGCATGTTGAATGAAAAAACCTCACAGATCCCCACATCCACATAAGCAATGTTTAATTGTATTCTGACATCAGGGTCTCCCCGCCTCAGAATACACTGTTGACCGTTTGAATATAGCCGGTTGTTAGACCAGCTTCTGTTAAACAGACAGGGATACACAAAGAGCAAAATCTGGCCAGTTCCTGCAGAACTGGCTCATTTTCAGTCTTTATACTGTGTACCAAGCTTAGGACACCAAGAGCAGGTTTCTGGCAGGCGGGAATTGGGGTAGATGTAATATATATAATAGAATATGATGCTTTAACCAAATAATATCCCAAACGGCCAAATATAAATGAGGTCATAAAAAAATAGGGGGTTGATGTGAGAAAAAGACCAAGTGGTCCATGGAGTCTGCCCTTTTTTCTGTTCTTTCTTTTTCTTGTTTTGTAACCTCTTTGTCTGAGTATAGATCTGTGTTTGTCCCATGCATGTTTAAATTCACTTACTGTTGACTGACTTGCTAATAATACTTACTATTCACACTTGTAATGTAAGGATTCAGTCATGGCACCCCTTTCCCTTCTTTCCTCAAGCCTGTATATATTGAGTTCCTGCAGTATCTCCTGGTGTATTTTATCCCTCAGACCTTTGACAGTTTTGTTGCTTGCCTCTGGACTCTTAGTTGTGTCTTAGTAATATATTTTTGAAGTTGAGATCTTCAGAACTGGATACAGTATTCTAAATGGTGCCTAACTAAAGATCTGTATAGGTGAATCAGGACTTCCTTACTCCTGCTGGTGATCCCTCTAGTTATAAACGCCAGAATTGTATTTTCCTTTTCCCACTGCCTGGCCCTACTGCTTGCTTATTCTGCAAAAATTTGAAATAGGCAGCCCAAATTTTTTTTATCTGTACTTTTTTTACACTGTACACCTAATATTGTATGCTGTCAAAGGACTCTTTTTCCCTAAATGCATTGAAAAATGTAGAACTGCAGTTTCTACTGCTTTGACTGATCTTCTTCCAGGAACATTATGCACGTTTGTGTCATCAGCAAAAAAATATACCTTGTCCACCAAACTTTCAGTTATACCATTTATGAACAGAATAAATAGACTAGGCCCTAGAACAAAGCCTTGTAGTACACCAGTAGTGATTGGTCTCTGTTTTGAATGAATCCCAGTTACAATCACATTCTGATATGTATATTTAAGCCAACTGCATACCCGCTTAATAACCCAAGGGTTAAATCCTATCTTGTACAACTTTTTTATTGGATCATTATGCGGACCTTTATCAAATGTTTTGCTGAAATAAAGATAGACAGTGTCCACAGCACCACCCTGGTCCAAAACATTAGTGATATAGTCAAAAAATCAATTATATTAGTTTAAGATGTTCTGCCCTTAATAATAAAGCCATGCTGCTTTGGGTGACTTTGGGTGTGTTTTTAAATAATCCTTGATCCTTCTTTCTTAAGAGTGATTTCCTGAGACTAAGACTTCCTTACTACCCTTCGTGTGTTTGGGTACAACATTAGCTGTCCACCAGTCATGGGGAACGTCTCCTGTTACAAGAGATTGAGTTAAAAGATCAGCTAATTGATCTTCATTGAAGTTCTGTTAGAACTCTGGGATGAATACCTTCAGGATCCATTGCTTTATTAAGCTTTAAGCTATTCAGTTCATCTATTACCTCTGCCTCTTAAAACCCTGAAAATTAACTTTTATCATTGGCACCAATATGACCCTCCAATTTGTTTTTGTTAGTGTTATTTGCATTTGAGAAGACTGAACACAAGTAATTGTTTAAATGGTTTACTACTTCCAGGTCTCACTCGACATAAGTATCACTTAAGTAACAATGTTCCCTGTTATTGCAACCTAATACACATCACATAATAAAACGCTCAGTGATAACAAACATTTGAGGGGAAGGTCAGCTAGTGAGCGCTTAGGGATACAGTGTTTGTTAGGTTGCTAGGGTAATACTCCCCATCACAAGCTGAAGAAGTGCAAAGTGACACTGCCAGAGTTTTCACAAGGTAAACACTTACACGCTACTCAAACACAACCAAGTTGGCCAAGAATGTGAATGAAAATCACTTAAGACATGTTTTTTTGCAGATTTTGTAGATAACTGTTTATCTTACATTGATAGAGCAAATATTCACAGAGCTTCACCTACCAATGCAAAATGTAATCTAAGTGATTTAGGAGTAGAGTGAACATGTGGACATTTACAATTGTCTATTAAGGTACAGACTTGCTCAGTTACTCATATTAACCCATTTTCCCTTGAAGTGGAACTGTAGCCAGATCATTGTATGTTTTTAGATAGAGATGCAAAACATCTTTATATTTTTTGTCCCTATTTTGAAGGTTCTGCTTTCTGTCTTGGCGATCCTTGTGACCAAAAACACACATCATCCCTACTCCCTGGACAAGAAACAGTAGTAATACATGAGTACATAAAATATAATTAAGATATAGTAGTAATATATGAGTACATAAGATATAATTATTATGGCTTCTGTTTATTAAATAATGTAGTTGTTCAATTGTCCAACTACGTATGTATTTATAGCAAGCTGATCTAACTGGACATGTGAGGCTGGTGAACCAATGTGTATACTCTAGCAGTGAAGTACCCTCAGTAATATGGCTATTGTACAAAGCAAGGCAAATGGGAGACTATTTTGTATATATTTTGACTGTAGTACAGTTGACAACAGAAATGGTCAGACTTGACTATTCCTCTCCCTTCACAAGATATCTGGATGCAGGCGTTTACAAAAAGTTAAGACGAACCTAGTGTTATGGCCCGTACACACGATCCGAAAATCGGATGAAAACGTCCCTCTTTTGAAGTGATCGTACAACAATCAAATCGTTAATACATAGCTTTCGAGAGCCGATCACGAGAGTTCATCCGATGTTATTAGATTGGACAAACACAAAAACTTTTCTCATACGATACCAGATGGTACGGTTTTCGTTTAATCAGTACAGTTGCCGTCCGAAACTACAATACAAAAACACAATTATTATTATTATGCAGGATTTATATAGTGCTAACAGTTTACGCAGCGCTTTACAATGTAAAAGGGAGACAATAAAGTTACAATACAATAAAATACAAGAGGATCAAGATCGCCTTGCTCAGAAGAGCTTACAATCTAATAGGATGGGGCAGGTAGTACAAAAGGTTCTAACTGCGGGGAATGAGTTGATGGAAGAGGTAGAAGATTCGTTGGAGGTGTGCTAGACTTCCCTGAAGAGATTCGTTTTCAGGGATTGCCTGAAGGTAGCAAGAGAAGGAGATAGGCGGACAGGTTGAGGTAAAGAGTTACAGAGAATGGGAAAGGCTCTGGAGAAATCCTGAAGACAATCATGGGAGGAGGAGACGAGGGAGCTTGAGAGTAGGAGGTCTTGGGAGGAACGGAGAGGACGGTTTGGGTGATATTTGGAGACAAGATTGGTGATGTAGCTCGGGGCAGAGTTGTGGATGGCTTTGTATGTTGTGGTTAGTATTTTGAATTTAATTCGCTGGGCAATTGGGAGCCAGTTTAGGGAATGGAGAAGAGGGGTGGCACACACTGAGCGGTTGGTAAGGGGGATAATTCTGGCAGCAGCATTCATGATAGACTGAAGAGGGGATAGCCTATGGAGAACGAACTACAACACATTGCATCACTTCCGATTTTTTACTCTGTCGTACGAGAACTTTTGTGACTAATTTTGTTACTGCTGATTCGATCTGAGATTAGCATGTGAACAAAATGGACGATCTGTCGTCCGATTTTCAGATCATGTGTATGGGCCATAACTCAACATACGAAGCATGAAAGTTGTAACATTGAAGAAGTCTTGAGTTTTTCAATCCTCCTTTTTACTCCTCCATGATACAAACTCCATATTTATAATGTTTAAATAAAGCATAGAGTTGTAAAAAGGGTCAGTCTACCCCAAAATTATATTTCAGTTTATTATAAAATACAGAGTGTTAAAGCACTTGATAGATACTTATATCTCCCAGAGACTTATTGACAGCTCCCCTTCTGAGTTCCAGTGTGGGACTAGTGGCAGAAAAATCTTTCTGTTGAAGTGTCCAAGACATAGAATTTAAGGGCTTACTCAAACCAATAGGCTTCACCTATCACTAAAATATCAATCTCAATATTTATGAAAACCAACTCCTACAGCTGGTAAAAACACAACACCCCCTTGCTAGTACAAAATATCTAGATCAAAATCAGTACTCTAGTCTCTACAATGCCCCAATCTTTGTGAACTATTATTGCCCTATTATTAATAGTGTAACACTATTAATAGTGTTAAATAAATCTCTTAAATACCTTAATAAGTGTGCTCACATTAATTAAGTCAATCTCAGTGCAAAATCTTAAATGCCCATGTGATTGAAAACCATACACGCACTCCCATATGTCGGTATGCCTTACCAAAAGAGTTGCCCACCATTCACAGGGCTTTAAATGCACATTTAATTAAAGTGATATTAAAGGCAGTTTTTTTCTTGTAAATAACAAACATGCTATACTTACCTGCTCTGTGTAATGGTTTTGCACAAAGTCACCCCTGGCTCCTCCTCTACTCCAAGTGCCCCCATAGAAAGCTCGCACACAGAATGGGGCTTGGCCCTGCCCCTCACTCCCTCCTCACCAGCTGTGATTGACAGCAGTGGGAGCCAATGGCCAAAACATTTCCAACTTGGCATAATTTGGACCTCCATACAAAACAAATATATTCAAAAACATACCCTACAAATATTTTCATATGAAATCTAAAGACTTTACTCATAGTTCACATTTACATACACATGTGGGGTAATTACACACTCCCTCCAGTGGTTAAATTATAAATAACATCCTATTGTTTCCATATTATCCATATTCATTCCCTATAACATACCATGTATTTTATTATTAAAATAATTTCATATTTACTTATCAACCTAAAAAATACTCTCAAAATAGCAAAATGTATTTTGAAAAAATGTAAAAAGTGTAAATCAGGTCTACTTCAATATTTAATTCTTTTGGACATAATATATTCAGCCCATATATCCAAATGTTTAATTTTTAGAATATCTCTGATTCTGTTTGAGCCCCTCCAATATTCCCCAACAATGTTTATCCCAAGGAGTTTTAGGGAGGTCCTTTTTAATGATTAAATATGTTCTCTCAATCTAACCTGCAATTTCCTAGGGGTTTGGCCAACGTACTAAATGCTACAAGGGCACTCCAGTAGATGGGTCACAAAAGTGGTATTGCATGTAAATAAATTATTTTCTCATAATTTCCCTATGTTACATTCAACTTAAATACACATATCTTCCTCATTTTTCTACCTGGGCAAAAACAAAAATCCTGATTTTTTTTTGCATGTTAGAGATATGACGTTCTTAATCAATCCACATATTTCTTAGATTAGATGCTCTGTGATAGATAAACTGTGGCTTATCTGGAATGAGGGGCCCCACCAGTATCTTATCTCTCTTCAAAATGGGCCAGTAGATTCTTTTACTATTTTTAACTTCCTTTTATTGACAATTAGAATTGAAAATCAATGTATGCTCCAAATTTCTATTTTCTTTTTTCTATTTAACTTCCAATTTACTGCTCTCGCTCAAGAAAAAATTCCTAATGACCCCTTAACCCAAATTTTCCAACTTTTGTATATCATATCCCTTATCAAAAAAATCTCTTTATTATAATTGCTGCTTGGGCTACATAATATTTCAGCTTGGAACAATTTCGCATTATCCTAGTGAATTGTCCCTTTAGGGACATTTTTCACTCACCTAGGATGGTGTCAACTAGTGACTGGGAAAAATGGGTCTTAAATGGGTTTTAGTACAGAATCTTCCTTCACTTACAAATACGTTTAAATCCAAAAAGGTAATAGTTTGGGTATCAATGAAAGAAAAAACACTTTTACTAAAAATGACATACTGCCTTCCCAAACTATTAAGATATCATCAATGAATCTTTTCCACATTTGCAGTCATTCACATTCTTTTTCAAAGATAGCCTCCTGCTTCCTTTTCATATGAACAAGTTGGCTAAACTGGGGGCTTTGGTATATAGTGATGTAACATCTATAGTGGCAAGTATAACATTCACCCCTACTTCCATACCTTCCAGGATCCTTACTAAAATCTGATATCTCTCATAAAGTCTGACATTTGGATAGACTCTTATGAACTTTCAGCAGACCTGAATCTATTTATTAACTGTGGGCATCCCGCAGACAGACAGAACAAAATAGCTTTCTTCACTAATATGTTGAGTTCTTTCTTAGATTTCACTGTTGGGGTTCCTCTTTAGTTAGGGCTGCTGATAAGGCAAGTACAACTGGCCCTGTTGTACTGGGCCCGGCCCCATCAGCTCAACAGGGGGGCCCATGCAGCTCTACAATTTATTTGTGCAAAATAAAAAAATAATGCTTTCTAAATTACACCCCTGCTACTACTTAGGGGCTGTAATTACATTTTCCTTGGCCCCTCTGTTGACTTGATGGTGAGACCAGAGGAGGTACTTTTTATTCATTTTCGGGCGGATGTACATTCCGCGTCCGCCCCCTGCCTCCACATGTTGCTGCACTTCTGGCTGCTCAATTAATTACGGCCTGGCGGAGTGAGCTGGATTGTGTGGATGCACAGCATAGGGGTGAATTTTTTTAAAGCTGGATAGAATGCTCTAACTGGACTTATGATAACACACAGCTAGCAGTCAGCAGGTGCATGGCCCTCTGTCACAGTTTGTCACATTACATGGCTGTTAGGTGCTGACCTTATGGGTCTTAAGTTAACAAAGTCAGCACCCAACAGCCATGTGACAAACTGTGACAGAACCATGATAGTGCACCTGCATGTGTGTTATCACAATTCTGATGTTCATAACCTGCTGCCTTTGTATTATAAATGCTGATTGGTGGCGTATCATCATCTATGTGCGCAGGGTGTTCACTGCACATGTGCTCACTGTGCTCTGACCTACCCTACATGCCTGGATGATCTGTCCGGGGTTGTCAGGAATGATTGGTACAGCGCTGGGGGCCCATCTTTTCATCCAGAGGGTCCAAGGCACCGCATCGAAGGAAGGAGGGGGGGGTGCCGTCATTGACAGGAGAAGTGACAGTGGTATCACTGCTCCTGTGGCTGGGCCGGCACACCCGAAGGTGATGTTGGGGAAGCCAGTGACAGCAAAGGAGGACTTCCACCACTGGCTTCCTCTGCTGGGCTCTGCAATAGACAAGTCATCAGTCAGAGCCTGGGAGAGAAGTGAGCAGAGGAAGTTTTCTTTTGAATTTGGCTCTTTGTGAGATTATCTGAGCTATCACTGCCCTGGCATCCCCGGCATCTCTTCAAACCAAAAATTCAGCTGAGAAGAAAAGTGAGAGGGGGATGATTCTTCTATACAGGATTTCATATGGATCAAGCGACCAGGTAAGGAGCACCAGTGCCCCTCCCCCACTGACTGGCAGTGCCCCCACTAAGCACCAAGACCCCACATCTCTCCCCACTAAGCAGCAGAACCCCCATCTCCCCAACCACCTTCAGGAGGAAACGACAGTGACCGAAGGGGTTGTAGTGGAAGCCCACACGGCCGGGTCGGTGTCCTCGTCACTATGGTGACAGTGAAGAGGACAGTTACTGCCGTGGGGGGGGAGGAAGGAAGCTACGCCACGGAACCTGGGAGACCTACTTTTCTACCCGGGGGTCGCGACATGGTTAGTAAGGACTGTTGGGGCCTGTCTAGTAGGTCCGTACATCCCATCCAGTCTCGTGTCACTCGTGTACACGTCACTTGT
>BLSH010241805.1:1870694-1886808 GCA_018402905.1 Glandirana rugosa
TATCTCTGCGAACCTACTTTATTTTCGATATCTTGTGAGTGTTTCCACACGACACCTTTGTGAGTGTTCTATAGCTTTTATTTCATCCAAGCGTCTCTATGTACATGTTTATATGATGAAATGAAAGCACTGTAGGCTGTCGTCTAGCACATCTGCATGAATGGTATCTTTGTGAGAGGATGAGGTCACTAGAGAAAGCAGAGCGAAGTAGTGCACAGCTGAATCTACAGCCTTCCCCTGTGCATGGGCTGTTGTCTGCTGGATGCAGAAAACACATAGGGAGTCATTCATCATAGTCTCCAGGCCAGTGCAAAATCCCTGTCCCTTATAGATTCACTGGGGAAAGAGATGTTCCCATTCATTGTTGTATAATAGGTAACATCTATAGCTGTGGATTGAACTTTTGGAGAATATGTGATCTTTCTAAGAAAAAGTAGCTGCACTATAAAAGTATGTGAACATAGAAGTATATTCTATCATGTTTAGATTTTGGTAGGTTTTGAACACTTACCTGCCTTTTGCAAGGCTAATATCATTTGCTAAAAACAACCATCATCTGTCCACTTGGCCACATAATACTTCTTGACCAGATTTGTAAGTTTCCTCACTGCCCTGGAACAAGTTTGCAACCCTGTGGTTGGTTTAAGGCTGCTTCCATTAGAGGACGTTGGCTTTCCCATGACATATTCTCTTTTAGGCTTTTGCACAGGTGTACGGTGTTACCCAAACTGATCAGATGCCAACGCTCCATCTCCGAATACCAAAGAAATAACAAAAATAATTAAAAAAATAAGTTCATAAAAATAGAACTGGCTCCTAATTATTTATTAATGCAACAGCAACATATCCTTAACACTATGGGGTTGATTTTGCAGGCAAATGAAATAATGTATGAATAAACAACAATTTGCTTTTCACATCTTTGGGAGGTTAAAGTGGTATTAAACCAGAAAGCAAACATTTATTATATTGCAGCCTACCCATTCTTAGATGTAATAGCAGCATTAGTTTCCTTTTTTAGGCTTTCTTTCCTTTATTTTCACTTGGTGATCTAGCCAGTAACTCTGTTGTTTTTCAAAAGAACAAGCTGCAGATGTAGACAGGTATGAGACAAACCATTTATCACTGACAAGGGTGCTTACAGTGATCACCTTTTATTTAGCTAGGTAAAACCTTTACCCCAAAAGGTCCATCTAACACTCTCCTCCACTCAGATTAACAATACTGCTATCCCAAGGTGCCCCCTGTGTTATTCATCCAGAGTGGGGACATTCCAACACAGGAGGTGTGCTAATGGCCAGATCACTAGATGAAAACAGAGGGAAAAAAGCCTAAAAAAGAAAACTAATGCAGCCACCACACCTAGTAATTGGTAAAATGCAATATATTACATTTTAGTTTTGGGTTTAATATTGTTTTAATGATGAATGATACATTGAGTAAAATGTATCAAATCCTTTAGTAAATCAACCTCATACTCTCTTCTACTGTATATGCTAATCTTGCATTAGGCTCTGCCACTATAAGCTGACAGGAGATGTAAAAGCAGCGTCACTCACTACTCCCGTCAGCAGGGAGGAGGAGATGCACAGCAGCGCTACCTATTCTTTAAAAGTGCTGCCAGGCAGGGGAAGGCAGCTGCTTTTTTTTGTAGTATTTTAGAACACTGAACTGCAAACCTGGAGTGGGCAGTAACACCCCTTTCACACTGAGGTGCTTGAAAACTGTCCATAAAATGGCGAGCGCTTTTGCAGCGCTTTTTATGTGCTTTTGCGGCTCTCTTAAAGCGCTTTTGAGGCGTTAGCGGTGCGCTTTTTTGAAGGTCACGTGACTCAAAAGAACCATTTTGAGGTGCTTTTCATGCACTTTTCAGGCTATTTTGAGGTGCTTCCCATTCATTACAATGGAGAGGGGCTCTTTTGAAGTGCTTTTTTTAAGCGATTTAAGCATGCTCCAAAGATGCTGCTTGCAGGATTTTTTGCACCGCTCCACCAATGCACTGCCCCAGTGTGAAAGCATTGATTGATTCTAATGGAAATTTGTTTCATGAGCTTTTCAGGCATTTTTTTAGGGTGAAAGCACCTAAAAGCGACCTCAGTGTTAAAGGGGTCTAATGGATAGAGCTGTGCATTAGGAAAGCTGCTTCTTGAGTCCCGAACTGCTCCCTTTCCATACTATGCAGTATTGTGTGCACAGGAATCTTACTCGGTAGTGCAGGTGGGTGAATTTATGTATGTGAGTGTGTGTGTATGTACGTACGCATGTATGTATGTGTTTGTATGTGCAGAAACGTATTTTATATGCTTGTGTGTATAAGTAAGTATGTCTGTACATTACTTTTAGGCCTTGTTCACATGGGCATACTTAAGCATACACCTGTATGAGGCTGAGATTGCCCACACAGGCAGTGGATGCACAGGTGTTGCATGCATCCCTATGCAGGCAGTCCCATTCATGTCAGCTGGGATGCAGAGGCTGCTATTCAAGGACCCATACCCACATAGATGTCAGATTGGGAGCCGCGGCTGCGCCTGTGCAGCTGCTGCATTCTAAACGAGATGAATGAGACTGCCTGTGTGAAGATGCACTGAACACCTGTGCATCCTCATTCCTGTGCAGGCAAAAATGGCCCTCGCACAGTTGTACGCTTAAGTATGCCCATTGAATAAGACCTAACAGTAACCTACAGACATACATACTGTAAATACAGACTGCTGGGAGAGGCATTTATGACAGGGAGCAGTGTCTACAGGGGGTGTATTTAATTTTAGATAATTTCCTGGTTGTGTAGCACGCCGCAGGTTGCCATCTCACTGGTGGGAGCCCCAGTCCATTACTTTACCCTTGGGTCCATGATGCTATTAACTTCTTGCCGACCAGCCGCCACACTTATAATGCGGCAGGATGACTCTCCTGCGCAAACCGACGTACCCGTACATCGGTCCGTGCATGTGAGATTGCTGGCGCGCATGCCCGCTGCGCGCCACGGGAATGTGCCCGCGGGTCCAGCAGACTCAATGTCTGGCGGCTGCCCACAATCGTTGTTACACAGAGGCAAAACGGGGATCTGCCTATGTAAACAAGGCAGATCCCCATTCTGACAGGGAACATGTCAGGGATCTGCTGTTCCCAGTGGGGAACAGCGATCTCTGTCATGTCCCTGCCAGCCCACTACAGTTAGAACACACCCAGGGAACACAGTTAACCCCTTGATCATCCCCTAGTGTTAACCCCTTCCCTGCCAGTGTCATTTATACATTGTTCAGTGCATTTTTATAGCACTGATCAATGTAATAATGTCACTGGTCCCCAAAAAGTGTAATTTTAGGTCAGATTTGTCCTCCGCAATGTTGCAGTCCCACTAAAAATCGCAGATCACCGCCACTGCCAGTAAAAAATAAATAAAAGTCCATAAATCTATCCCGTAGCTTGTAGACGCGATAACTTTTGTGCAAACCAATCAATATACGCCTATTGCAATTTTTTTTACCAAAAATATGTAGAAGAATACATATTGGCCTAAACTAATAAATAAATTCATTTTTTATAATTTTTTTGGGATATGTATTACCGGTATAACAGAAAGTAAAATAAAAAAGTTTTTTTTTTCAAAATTTTCACACTTTTTTTGTTTATAGCACAAAAAATAAAAACCGCAGAGGTGATCAAATACCACCAAAAGAAAGCTCTTCTTTCAAAAGGTTGTCGATTTTGTTTGGGTACAACGTCGCACGACTGCGCAATTGTCAGTTAAAGCAAGGCAGTGCTGTATCGCAAAAAATGGCCTGGTCAGGAAGGGGGTAAACACAGTTAAGACAATGTGACGAAGGTGCATATTCAAAATACAGCACACTTTTCTTTTAACAAGAAATAATTGCCTCCACCTCAGGGTTCTGGTATGTAATCAATCACTTTAAACCAAAGTTAGAAAGGTGAATACCCTTCTTCCAGGAAATGCCTTAACACAGGTGTTATATTATGATGGAATATTTATGTCTTCCAATGCTGTCTCTTGCTTTCTGGATGGTCTCATTCATGTGCTTTAGAACCACATGGACATTCAGGCAAATATATTATATGTGTAGATTGGCACATCAAATATTATGTGATGCTGTATTCTCTTGCATCATCAGAATTACTGAATTATGTTAAAATGGAATATTCTGAATATACCAAACTTGAACATATACTACTGTATATTCCTTTAGCACCAAAAATATAACAAGATTCGATTTTTGGAGTCTAAAGTATGCTGTTTCAAACCAATTATGTAATTCTCTCTCTCTCTCTCTCTCTCTCTCTCTCTCTCTCTCTCTCTCTATATATATATATATATATATATATTTATTTATTTCAGGTACTTATATAGCGCTGTGACGCCGTCAATTTAAGCAGCGCTTTACATATACATTGTACATTCACATCAGTCCCTACCCTCAAGGAGCTTACAATCTAAGGTCCCTAACTCAGATTCATACATACTATTATATATATACTGTATATTGTACATAGAGTTCTCATGAATGCAATCTTTAACAGAATTCTACTCTCAACTCTGAAAGAACAAAGTTAGAACTTCAAAGTGTTGTTTTTCAATAGACAGTCCATCAAAAATCCCTGTAAAAAACTATAAGTGCAGCACTGCTGAGATCTAAGCATGGGGAATTTAGCCATGCATTACAGCTTCTGAAGACATTAGCAGGGAAGTAGACGATGCAATAAACTTGCTAACTTTTGAACTTTGATTCATAATTAACAGTTTTTCCTTTTACACTTGCACATAATACACCATTTAACACCTACTGTAAAGAAAAAGTGAAAAAAGTAATCTGTAGAAACTTGGACTGCATATTAAAAGTGGAACAAAAGCTTTTTCCAGGCTTTGATAGTAAATTACACTAATTGTGGTCTCGGGGGGTGAAATACCAAGTTATTACCACAAAAATGTATTTTGCTTTTACCTGATCAACTCATAAAGTTCAGATATTGTGGATTTTGGTGGTAAGCCAGAAATCATCTTCTTTATAAGTTGCTTTGAACTTGATGTGTTTCTTTGTTTAAATTCCCCTGTACTGGGCAAAGGACTTAATTAGTGGGCTTGGAAGGCAATCTGGCATTAAAGCCTAGGGCTTGCATCTGCCTGGAGAATCTCATAAGTATGCCCACATCTAGGCAGGCGTTTCTCTATGTTACTTTGGGTTAATGACACTGGGCTTATTCTCATTTTCCACCTGTATTCTTTTTTGACCTGGTAAGAATTTTTTACTTTCATTACTCTTAGAATAATATCTTAACCAAGGAGGAGCCAGCATTCTCTTTAATATTTATAAATGTGATGTAGGACTTCTGCTGTCTGATCTCCAAACCTTACAAGGAAATGGGTTTACTTTAGCCAGTGTGACTTTTATACTTCAGTTTTAATTTTTTTTTTAAAAAGTGCTGCATTTATGGGCAGCTGATATGCTCATTCCTGTGATAGACTTCAGAGGAAGGTACTAAGGGGCAATGATGATGTCACATCTTGGCACAGAGAGTATAAGATTTGGGAGCTGCAGGATACTGTTTTAGGAAGTTAAAGGTAAAGTGTATCTAAATCCCTTTTTGCCCTTTGAAATGAGTAGGTAAGGGTTAGAACCGTTGTTAGTTTTCTTCTTTACAGTCTTTGTCCATGCTGGGAAGATTCACTGGGGCTGAATATGAGGTATAATCTACAATCTTGAGATGTTGTTAGAACAAGAATGGGGGGGGAAATCTTGCAATTCTATGCAAGAATTTTCCTTACCGTAAAATATTTACCAGTGCAGCCATATACCAGAGTCCTATGAAATACAGCCATATACCAGATCCATGAAATACAGCCATATACCAGATCCATGAAATACAGCCATATACCTGATCCATGAAATACAGCCATATACCAGATCCATGAAATACAGCAATATACCAGTCATATGAAATACAGCATATACCAGATCCATGAAATACAGCAATATACCAGTCCTATGAAATACAGCATATACCGGATCCATGAAATACAGCACATAGCAGTCCCATGACATGCAGCACATACCTGTGTCCATGAAATGCAGCCTGACAGAGCTGAGAGGGAGATTCATATCTCCCGCCACCACTGCGCTGTGATGATGTCATCACACTGCACCTAGTGGAGCTCCACTCTGCAGCCAGATCCCATTCAGAAAGAAGCAGCTCCAGCCGCCGCAGTACTTCATTTGGCCACTGGGGCCGAATGAAGCCCCAGTGGCCAAATGAAGTACTGCGGCTGCTCTGTCTTCTCACTGTGTGAGATCAGAGCAGAGCAGCGCTCTATGGTGTCCGGGAGCTCGCATTACACTGGCGGCGACGAGGGGGGGGGTGGGTTTTTTCTGCAGCATTCGCACCATAAGACGCAGGGAGACTTTACCCCACTTTTTGGGGAAAAAAAGTGCGTCTTATGGTGCAAAAAATACGGTACATTGGAGAGCTTTGCTCTCACTTCCTGTTGTGTAACAAGTCAGGAAACTAAAGAAAAATTCCCCAATTAGACACAGAACAAAAATAAACTTGTCAGTGCTTTTAACCATTCCCTACTTTATTCAAAACAAAAAATAAAGGTGTTGGTTTTGGATATGCTTCAATGCTAGATTAAAAGTTAAAGTAGCCTTTTGCCAATATATTTTACTTTCTTTCCTCTTCCCACCCCTCCTCCCTCCTGCACATTTGCAGACTTTTTTTTCATTGCAAATACATATTTTTCATCCTTGCAGCCACCTAAATTTGCACTCCTTGATAAGGATGACATCAACTGGCCACCCGTTGCCTCCTAGGGTGTCCACATCACACATCCCAGGAGGCAGTGATTATCATGCAATTTGAATATGGTGCATGTGCAGACACATCACAGGTCAATGCCAGGTTAGGACCAGGCAAAGACCTGTGGCATGTCTGTGCATGTGCAGGGTGGTGAATCAGAAAGAAGGCTTTCAAGATGGCAACACAGAAGCTAACTGATGCTAGGAGAACTATAGCTGCTAGGACTCCATCGACTACTATGTTTTTTTTTATTATCCGCTTCAGCTTTGGAAGGTTTTACCCCCTTCATGAACAGGCCATTTTGTTGCTATTTAGCACTGTGCTACTTAAACTGACAACTGACATGCAATGCTGTACTCACAAAAAAATGTATATACATTTTTTTCACACAAATCGTGCTTCCTTTTGGTGGTATTTGATCACCTCCGTGTTTTTATTTTTTATTATATAAATGAAAAAAGACTAACTATTTTGAAAAAAAAAAAAAACAATATTTTTTACTTTCTGCTATAAAACATATCCCAGAAAAAAAAATCAAATCTCTTAATAAATTTGGGCCAAAATGTATTCTGCTGCATGTCTTCGGCAAATAAAAACAAAAAAACAATAAGTGTACACTGAATGGTTTGCGTGAAAGCTATAGCGTGTACAAACAAGGGGATATATACTGGAATTTTTATTTTTAATTTTTTATAACAGTAATGGCGGTGATCAGCGACTTATAACAAAACTGCGATAGTGCGGTGGGCAATCTGACACTAACTGATGCTGGGGGGGGACTGACTAACTGCCATTGACATCACCAGTGACATTATTATCGTGATCAGTGCAAATAATATTCACTGTCACTGTACTAAGGACACTGGGCAGGAAGGGGTTAACATTTAGGGTGATCAAAGGGTTAAATGTGTGGCTAACAAGTGTTTATGTGTGTACTGTGTGCTGCTTTTACTGGGGAATGGGGACCTCGTTTTTTTCATTCCCTGCTTAGCAGGGAATGAACAAACAACGAAATCCCCTGTTAATGAACACAGCTCTGTGTTGTTTACATTCATAGAGCTGTGTTCGGCAAAGCTCAGAATCGATCACCAGAGGCCGTCAGTCAATCATTGGTGGGGAATTGTAATGTGCACCATCATGAAAAGTGTTCACCACAAATAGTTAAATAAGCACCTTACCAGATGCACTGATGCTGCAAAGAGATCACTAAACGCCTTGCTGCTCTGCAGCCACATATACCACGATCCGGAGTGCAAAGACTCCTCAAACTTCTAAGCCAAAATATACTCCAAGGAAGAGATTCTAATACAAAAGGAGGTCCACATAGTGTAGTACTTTACCACATAGATTTAATAAAACAATGGAAATGCACTTACAAAATGCATGATGTTCCACAGCGTGCAATACAAATGGCCAGCAGGTCCAAGCATTCAACCTGACTTCCGGATTGACGTCACGCGTGAGGCCCCTCCCAACGCGTTTCTCTGTAACAAACGTCATCTGGGGAACTGAGACTTACATACATAAACATTATGTGGTCTTGCTGAAGATATATTTTTTAAATATGATATGAGATGATTATATGTTCATTGTACTTTATTTTGTTTATTATAAAACATGTTGATTCACATTGCATTAAAGCGGAAGTAAACCTAGATTGGGTTAACTTCCTCAATAGTCCCCTGTAAATTAGAAGCATAATGGGCTACTATGCATCGCATAGTAACCCATTATGTGCCACTTACCTGCAAACGAAGCCTGCGGCGTCCATCGATGTCCACACTTCAGACTGCATCCATCTTCAGCTCCTCTTCCTTCCGGGGCCACGATCTCCGGCGCTGTGAGTGGCCGGAGTCACGTGACATCACTCCCACGCATGTGCGTGGGAGCCGCCAGTCACGGCACGGTCGCAGTGGAGTAACGGCACAGAGGCCTTTTCTTCACTGCGCATGCGCCGACATGACGTCAGCACAGGACATACACTGCATACACTCCATGCAGGTTTAGGAGATATGCAGGGCACCTACAGGTAAGCCTTATTATAGGCTTACCTGTAGGTTAAAGTGGTTGTCACGAGTTGACAACCACTTTAAGTGTATGAGGACAGCGCACTTAGGAATATGTATTTGTTTTAGTTAGTTACACATCCTACCCGGATTGGTGTTTTCGATGCAGTCCTTCATTTTCAATTATGATTTATTTTGTCACTTACTAATTCATTGATATTCACTGAGCGGATAAGGTGATTGATTTGCAATATTTCTAACTCTTTATTTATTTTTTTAGCAAGCGCACAAATATATTCTGGTTAAAAATCATTGGCCGGGACCCAATGATTGTCATGTGCTGTGACGAATCGTGATCCCGAGCAGGGAGGCCACTTTGATGCCGTACTTCCTCGGGATGTGGTCGGCAAGAGGTTTTACAGGAACAAGTGTTAGAAATCATACATTTCATTTTACTTGGTAGGGTAAAGTTTTTCTTTAGGTGTTTAGAGACAGGCTTAAAGATTTTGTAAGATTAAGTTTAAGGCCTCATGCACACTGGACGTTATAAAACCGATAGTGGTGTTTGCTGTAAAAGGCTGTAGCTGTAAAATGAGTTTTGCAGTAGTGTTTTTCAGCATTTTTTAGCTGTTGCATTTCTTCTTAGCAAAACTATACACCCACAAAAGCTTATGCCTCAAAAATGCTGATTAATGTTGACTAGCCTCATTTTTCAGCGTTTTTATGCTTTTATCAGAGTTAGAGCGTTTTTAAAGCTGATAAACTCCTTTTAAAACCCTCTAGCTCTGGGGATTTTTTCCAGCCAGGAACTGCTCCTGCCAAAAAATGCTGATAACAGCCTGTGTGTGCCTAGACACATAGGATAACATGCTGGGGAGTTTACTGACTGCAGAAAAAAATGCCTGAAGCCAAAAACAGCAGCTGTAAAAACGTCCAGTATGCATGAGGCCTAAGTGTTATGGGTTAGGCAAAGTGTTAAGGAGTTAACTTAAGTTTACGTTACAGGAAGGATAGGTTAAGGATTACGTTTATGGGGCATATTTTAAGCATTTGCTAACCAAGACTCTTCTGGAACTTTTTGTTTACACGTTTAAATTAGTATTTTTTGATAGAAAATTATTGTTGCAATATTTTATGTCGCACTGTATTTGCGCATTTTCAAATGCATTTTTTTGTGGAAAAAATAAACTTTAATGAAAAAAAAACACAATAGTTACCCCGGTTTTTGTATAATGTGAAATATGATGTTATGCCTTAAAATTGCGCACGCTCGTGAAATGGGGACTAACTATGGTACTTGAAAATCAACATTTTTAAACATTTTAAAAATGTTTACAGGTTACCTATTTAGAGTTATAGAGGAGGTCTAGCGCTAGAATTATTGCTCTTGCTCTAATGATTGTGGGGATACATCATGGCGATTATGGCGATACATCACTTGTGTGGTTTGAACCCTGTTTACATATGCGGGAGCGACTTACATATGTGTTCACTTTTGCGCGTGAGCACGGAGGGTTGGGACGCTGTAATTTTTTTTTTTTCTTATTTATTTTTATTCTTACATTGTCCCTTTTGTTTTATTTTTTTAGCACTTTTATTCCTATTACAAGGAATGTAAACATCTCTTGTAATAGAAATAAACATGACAGATCCTCTTTGTTAAAAGATCTGGGGTCAAAAAGACCCCAGATCTCTTATTTACCCTTAAAAGCAAAAAAAAAAAACACTGACACTTTGGCTTAAAAAAAAAAAAAAATCTTTATGCCCAAGAACTGGAAGTGACGTCAGAGGTTGCTCCTGTCTTCCAAGGGCATAGAACTGAAGGGGGGCTATCTTGTCCTTACTCGACTTCCTGCCTAGCCATCAGCTGCATCAGATCGGTTGCAGGTGAGGTTCCGACAGCTCTGGTAAGCTCGGAAACGACTGGGAAGCCCCCCTCCCGTCGCCTCTAAAAATTATTCCGTGGCGATCACTTTTATCAGACGCTGAATCGCCCACAGAAAAAAATCATACTAGGGTTATGGCAACTAGGTGCTGCCATAACAAAGGCATTTAATGTCAAATTACTGATGTATATATACTGTGGGTGGTCGGTAAGTGCAGTAAATGTGACTTTTGGCAAACATTCACTGGTAGTGAATCAATTACTCTCATTTAAAACACATGCACCCATCTGCAGTGAATGCTTGGTAAATGTCAAATTTTTTTGCTTTGTAAGTATGTTCCTAAGAGTTAAAAGTTAATTTTACAGTTAGGCATAATAATGTTAGGGTTCAGTATGATTGAGGAAAGTGGAAAGATAGCACTGAACGTGTAAGGTTATCTCGCTGGTATTGATGTTGATGTAAGGCCCCTTTCACACTGGGGCACTTTTCAGGTGCTATTGCGCTAAAAATAGCACCTGTAAAGCGTCTCCCCATTCAACCCAGTGTGTCCTTTCACACTGGGGCGGCTCAGGGCGGTGCATTTGTGGGAGTAAAATTAAACTCCTGCAAGCATGATTTTTCAGGAATGTGGGGAGCGGTGTATACACTGCTCCTCCACCGCCCCTGCTATTAGATTGAATGGGCAGCGCTCCCGTAGCGGCTGTACACCGCTCTGGGAGCGCCGAGCGCTGGCACTTTTAACCCCTGTTTAACCCCTTGTGGGGGGGGGTTAAAAGTGCAGTGCTGCCACCCGAATAGCGGCACCATAGGCTATTACAGGCTATTACAGCGGTAGATCGCCGCTAAATTAGCGGCGGTTTACCGCTGGCGGTCGGGCGGTCCTAGTGTGAAAGTGGCTTTAGTGATCTGGCTTCTGGGCAGGCAGCTTCTACACCTCAAAAGATCTGCATAGTCTCCAGGGCTTGCAGCGTAAAGTAACAAAAATTTAAAGCAAAGTGCCACTCCACTGAGGTCCAGATACAACTTTATTTCATTAAAAATCAGAAGTGCAATCCATAGCCAAAGCAGGGTGCCCCTTTCATCAAGGCTTGATTGACAGCAATGTGAACAAACCAGAAGGGAACTGGAGCTACAATGGTATTTTTCCAGTGTGAATTACAAGCACAGGTCTTGTCAGAAAATGTGTTTGGCAGCCTATCACATTGCTGACTTGTGCTTGTAATTTACACTGGAAAAAATATCATTGTAGAAGGGGGCACTCTTGATCTCCCGAAACATGTTGGCTACTTTTTTGGTAGTACCCTTGACTTGTAACAAAATATATTAGTATCTGAGCCTCCTAGCAGTGGTCTGGTTCTTCAGTTTTAATTCAGTTCAGTATAACGTAGGTTTAACTGGGGTGGGGTAAAGAGTGTAGGGATGCTCCCTAAACAATCAGCACCAAAATCCCCAAGTCAAAAACAATGTTTGCTGAACATATCAAAAGAAGTATATTTTCAGCAATTTTGTCATTTACAAAAACATTCAAAATAGAACACCACCCACAAAAACCTCTGAATCAGTTGTGGGTGGAGTGGATCTGAGGTTGTTCCCTTGCTCAGTCTTCTCATCCCTTAGCGATCTTGGAAGGGAGACCTCCACCCACCCCCAGCCAGGCAGTAACATCTGTTGCTTGGGTAATAGCCAGTCTTCCTGAGCCATCAGCCAAAATTAATTCTGGCTCTTATTACTATGCAGAATGCACTAGAATGTGAATGACATTGAAATATTGAAAGTGTGCATAGCTTTTCTAAGTGACCCTCTAACAGATCCTCCATGGGTTTATCTGGACAATTCATCATTGTAACACAGTAAGCTGTGCATTTTGAGAAAGAAAAAAATGAAAAACAGTTACTAAGTTACAGTTAATAAATTAATTGCGTCTAGTCATTAACAGGTAAAACAGCGTTGGCTGCAGCTTATACAAAAGGTTCAAAGTATGCTATGCTGGCACCTTAAAACATCATGAGAAGCGGTGACTTGAGATCAACACTGCGGTTTTGCTTTGTTATATTTGTAAAGCTCATAGCTAAGAAATCCCGCTCTGGTCCATTTTTAGTCTGCTGCATGGTCATCCGGCAGTTATTTCAACTTGGCAACTACAGTATCGTATTTCTATTGACCTTTTGAAAACATACCACTGGACATGAATGGACAAAAACGCATTTCATGTCCATCCATTCACTGCTTTCGCCAGCATCTCAAGGACAGCTAGCGTGATCTCACTGTACAAATGTAGTAGATGCTAGCAAAACAAGCTAAACTCTGCCTGTCATTCCCTCCTTGGCACAAATGTTGAAGAAAAGAAAATGAGTGCCAGCTGTGGAAGGAAAAGGGCTGAACTATTGCAAGTAGACCTTGACCAAGACATGATATGACTGGCCTGCTTATATGTAAATAGCAATAATTACTCTTATTGAGAACATTATGTATGTGTCACATTGAGTGCATTCATTAAAAGTATTTCCTTAAAGCCCAACTCTGGGAAAACTTAAAGTCTTCCCTAGCAGTGGGGCTGCTTCTGCACTGCCAGGGTTAACTGCTCGTTTCTGTCTAGCCGACAGTAAAATCAAATTTTATTTACCATATCCTGCACTCCCCCGGCAGATGGCAATCCCCTATGCACCAGCAGTGGACTGTCCCTGAGCTTTCTCATGTTTGATGAAGTGCTATGGGCCCTGCCTCGGTTTTGATGTCAGAGGACCTTAGACTGCTGGAGTAGAGAGAAGAGGCTGTGGGAACTTGTCCAGCAGCATGGATGTCATGTTTGAATCATTTTTTTATGATTTTACACCTAGCTACAGGTGCAGACAGAGTAAAAAAGGATTTGATTGTTCACTATTTATCACAATAAAAAATTCCTTTCCACAAATATGTGCCTATCTAAAGCAGGATTTCACCTCTCGTTTTTCTCAAGTAGGAGGTATCAGTTCACCCCTTTCATGCTAATACATTTTAACATAATTTTTTTTTCAGATATTTATTATAACAAAAAGTAAAAAATATTGTTTTTTTTTGTTAATAGCGCAAAAAATAAAAACCGCATAGGTGATCAAATACCATCAAAAGGACACTTTATTTGTGGGAAAAAAAGTACATAAATTTTGTTTGGGTACAATGTCGCACGACTGCGCAATTGTCAGTTAAAGCAAAGCAGGGCTGTATCACAAAAAATGGCCTGGTCAGGAAGTGGGTAAAGCCTTCCGGTCCCTAAGTGATTAAAATTACATTTTTAGAATAGGATAACAATATCCCTCTTGTAGAAACACGTATATTTTAACCATTTGACTTCCGGAAGATGGCATGGCACAAAAAAAAAAAAAAAAACGTATTATGTACATCTCTGCAATACTTGCATATTTCCCCATCTTTCTTCTCTTTGCAGACTTTGGGCATACAAATACATTTGGAACTAGGTATATGCTGTAAACCCTGTCACCCTCCCCCTGCTACCGCTTCCGCTGCTCTTGCCCTCTTCCACTGCTCTTAGCAAATCCCAGCTGTCAAAATGACAGTCAAGACTTGCTATGTATTACAGAAATTAAAAGTTTCTAAAGTGTGCTCAGAACAATATTTAGAAGCTTAAATGTGAAATTAGTGTGTACATTATTGTGTACGCTGTTTTATTCTTATGCAAATTAAAACTCTAATTTGCATATGATGTCAGTTAAAGCAACTTGACAAGTAAAAATGGATTATTTAAAATAAAATGTGTTCCTATTCAATCCTTAAATTAACCCTTGGTTACCTTAACTGCTTCCGGACAACCCACCGCATACTGTGGCAGGGTAGCCCGCCTGTGCAAAACAACGTACCTGTACATTGTTTCCTCTTCCTGGGTCTGGGGCACGTGCCACCGGAGACCCGCTCCTGCTGTCATTGGACATGCCGCCGGCCACCCGCGATCTTTCGTAGGAGAGGTAGAACGGCAGTCTGCCTATGTAAACAAGACCGTCATTCTGTCACAGAGGGAGAGAGAGATCTTGTGTTCCTGCTAATCAGGAACACATAAGTCTCTCTTCCTCCAGTCAATCCACCCCCCCCCCCACAGTTAGAAAGCATTCCCTAGGAGCGCACTTACCCCTTGTCACTTAGTGTCCGATTTGTCCGCTGCAATGTTGCAGTCCCGCTAAAATTCACTGATCGCCACCATTACTAGTAAAAATAAAAATAAAAATGCCATAAAAATACCCCGTAGTTTGTAGACTAGATAACTTTTGCGCAAACCAATCAATATAAGCTAATTGGGATTTTTTTATCAAAAATATGTAGCAGAATACATATTGGCCTAAATTGATGAAGATATTTGATTTTTTACATATTTTTATTGGATATGTTTTATAGCAGAAAGTAAAAAATATTGTGTTTTTTTTTCCCAAAATTGTTGCTCTTCATTTGTTTATAGTGCAAAAATTTAAAAATGCAGAGGTGATAAAATACCACCAAAAGAAAGCTCTATTTGTGGAAAAAAAGGACATCAATTTTGTTTGGGTACAGCATTGTATGACCGCGCAATTGTAAGTTAAAGTAATGCAGTGCCGTATCGCAAAAAATGGCCTGGTCATTAAGGGGGTAAAGCCTTCTAGGGCTGAATTGGTTAAATCAGCGTTCATTAACACTATCCTCCCGTTCTGCCTTTAGCTATTAAGCTTTTCTAAAGCTGTTAGTTTTATTCTCTATTTTGAGCTAATAATATTAACCTTTTTTTAAATCTATTAATTTATTTGATCAAATAAAAAGGAACACATTTATTTCATTTCTAAACAACGTTGCAATGCTTTGTACCAAAATTATCATTTTAATGTCATTAGAAATTATACAAAATATAGAAAAAATGTATACTTTTTATTTTCAGCACACCTCATTTTTTTGCGCTAAAACTGATCCGAGCAGGAAAAAAATGCACTGCAATGGTTCAAAGGTAGTTAACAGTAATAGATCTGGCGCTTGTTGTCCGGATGTGTATTGTCAATGACAGGTGATGTCTCAGCAGCCAAGATTCGCTCTGGGGGAAGAGCTAGGAACTGGAGGTGAACATGAATCGGTGGAGGCGCTTGAGAACAATAATCGTAACATGTGCCCCAACGGGATAATAAGTAAGATGCAGCAACGTGGTTGTAAAAAGATAAAATAAGTGTTTATTAAAGTACTTACAAACAGTAATGTTCCATATGGCTCCCAAAATGTGGCTGCAGTAGCCCTACTAGTCACGTAAAAAAAGGACGAGCCTAGTCAAAATCGCGTTTTTTTACTCCACACGACTTTTATTTTTCATATGTAAAAAAGATATAAAACATATTAAAGATTACTGTAATTTTACTATTAAAACCATGTTTCGTAACGTTGCAACAAATCTTTACTTTATTTACACAA
>BLSH010241805.1:1887672-1905051 GCA_018402905.1 Glandirana rugosa
GTGTGTTTGATGGGGCGGCTCTTGCCAGGAGAGTTGGATCCAGCTGCAGCTCCACCCACCCCTCCCCCACAGTGCGAGCTCTGACTGCACGGCTCGTGCCAGGAAGTTACTCACTTAGGAGCCTTCGCTTCTCTTCTCTTCCCCCCCTTGCTTATCCACCACCCTGCAAGCCTCCCACCACACCGCTGGTCCCACCTTCCATCTGGGGCACCCAGGCTTTTTTGGACAACTAGTAGGGCTACTGCAGCCACATTTTGGGAGCCATATGGAACATTACTGTTTGTAAGTACTTTAATAAACACTTATTTTATCTTTTTACAACCACGTTGCTGCATCTTACTTATTATCCCGTTGGGGCACATGTTACGATTATTGTTCTCAAGCGCCTCCACCGATTCATGTTCACCTCCAGTTCAAAGGTAGTTAATAACCCTGCAAGTACAGCAAAATGCCTAATCAAGGAATTTAAACTGTTCATGTTATTGTTGTAGGCTAAGACTACCTGTGCGGCATTGAAATCCCAAGCAGCAAGTGTTATCTATCCTGCCAAAGTTCTTCCCTGCTTAATTATAGAACACCTCCCCTTATGTTATAAATATGAGGAGAGGGTAATCCAGAAGAGTAGAACTTGGGTAGGGCTGATAACACTGTTTGGGATTTCATTACAGCATGGGCATTTTCATCAGCCTACAGCAGTTAGTTAGGAGCACTCTTCTATTTCTGGCAATTTTACAGCAATTTTTTTTGGAGTTCTGAAGTAGCTTCTTAAAGTGTATGTATAGCCATTTTTAGGCTTAGTGTAGGAAAGGGTTAAAACCATGTCAGTTTAAGTTTAGATTTCTGTGTTTCATTAGGCAGATTTCCTTTTCTCCTGTTTTAGTGACATCCATAAACGTCTGGATTTCCCAACTCTTTCTATCTGGTCACCAAGATAAATAAAGAGGGTTGATCTCCCCAGCAGGAACACATACAGCAATAAAAACCTGACTGGGTTATAACCCACCCTAACCTCCCCTACTCTACACAACACAAAAAAAAGGTTTTGGCTATGCATAAACTTCAATTTGAAATTACTCCTAATTTAAGGGCATAGAAACCTTGATTGTATTGCAGAGTGCATTACTGTTTTCCATTATAGTTGTGTTATATACAAGAAATAAACCAAGCCTTAAAAACAAGTATCACTGAAATAGTGTTTAATTAGCAGATTGCAACTGTAAATTGAAGGATATCTCACATATGTTCTTTGTGGTGGCTTATAATTAAGTAAAAAGGATTTAGAAATGGGACCCTTTTCCCTGGAGCCAACCACAGGCTTTCACATTGTGTTTTCAATTGAAGAATGTATCTCTATACTTAAAGTAGACAGACTTAGAGGCCATTTATGTGTTGGCTGATAAATCAGATGTGACCTTTTGGGTGTCTATGTGCACTGTATAGGCCTCACCTTTCTGCTGACATTTTAATACCAAGGTATGCCTTGTGACAGATAATAGACAAACAAAAGAATTGTAATGGTAATCCTAAAAGTGAAGATTTTCAGCAATTGTGAATATTTATGTGCCATATGTTGGCTATTATTTGAAAGTATTTCATACAAAGAGACCCAATCATACATCTATGGTATTGTGTGTATCTTTTTCCTGTTTTCAGTATAATTATATATATATATATATATATATATATAGTCTTTATTGAACTTGAACTTCAGAACATCAACTTTAGCACAGAACAGTTTGGAGCTATCGAGCCCTTGCTCAAGCAAAGCATGAATATAACATCAAAAGGCAAATGATGCATGTATCCATGTAAACCCAGAAATTGTCTAATAAGGCTAATTTACTAAAGGAGTTGACAATCTTCACTTAGAAAATCAAGTGAAGATTCACTTGAATTATCAAATTAAGCGAAAAGCAAATTCCTGTTTAATTCATCTGCAGATTTATTTTCAAAGTAAACAAGCTACAATTTATAGAGTAAAGCTTCTCACCTTCTTTAGTAAACATTCACAACAGCAATAGCCCTTCTCATAAATCAGTAATCAGCAATACATATTTCTTGTATCTTATCATCCAGGGACATAAATTAACACTGGGTCTATATATAGAAAGAATACAGATCCAAACCAGCATTTAACACATTTGTTTTTAAAGTATTGTGTTCCGAGAACCATTGTGCCTCTTTCTGTTACCTCCTTTAATTGATTTTGGAATTCGGTCAACAACCTTTACAGTTTGAGAACTTGGTTGTGGGTGTCTATCAATAAATAGGCTGATGCATCTTAACTGTGCCATTTTTGAAAATGACTTTGTGTATGTGGTCACTGACTACATTGTAATGTCAAAATGCCCAAAACAGTTTGCGGTATGCGTTGCCAGCCTTTTCAATTTGAAAGGTCATGAAGGTGTAAATCATATGATTCAGTCATTCTGCCCTAGTGATGTCATTGCTCATGTGGTGAAATGTTCAGGGCGTTGCCAAAAAACATCGCTGGCATTCTTTCACACTTATTTGATCCGATCCATCTGCATCATAGACCTACCTACAGTAAATCAGGGCAATTCCGGTAGAACTAAGATGTAAAAAATGAAGACCTGATACAGAAGACTTGTTTACTCAAGTGACAGTCAATAATTTCAGTACTAGGAATGGCTGCCCAGCTCTAGCAAAGGCTCAGCGGCAGGCTGACTTGTTTGTGTTAACAGATGAAATTATGGGTGTAACTCACTAGCTACGTCTAACGCAGAACTTCAGCAAACTGTTTATTCAGCTGTCAGTGAACAGCCACTTCATGTCTTATGGATAAATGTGAAATCCCTCTATGTTAGATCCTTTATGCCATTCATCCCAGCCAAATGTCACTAAACAATTGGAAATTGGTGTCAGCCAACCTCTATGCAAAGTTTGAGCCTGGCCCAAATACATTTATTGGAGAAAAAAGACATACGGGCTCATTGGCATACGTATTCTATTTTTTTTTCCTACTTGAACTGTTCCTTTATCTAAATAATCATTTCTGTTCTAAGCACTTAAAACGTGTTTTTGCAGTTATTCTTCCAAGCACTTATCAGAGAATCTTAAAAGACAAATAGAAATTGTTCATGAAAATCAGCTTTACCCCAGAAGCAATTGGCTAGGATCTGTCTGGTAAAATTGTAAACTGTCCATAGACATCTGTATGGAACCATATTCCAGAGCAGGCGCACCTTATTCAGAGAAGGCAATGATAACCTAATGCTAATGGAACCTATTCATTGGCTATTATTATGCAGGCTGTAGACCTCATATATGACTGAAATATCTGTTCATCATTGTAGTAAATTGGAATGACATAGTGGGAGCTGGTTTACTAAAGATGTAGAGACTGTTCACTTTTCAAAGTTTATGTTCACTAAGCCTAGTTAATTAGGCATATCTGTGTTCATTTTAAATACACAATTATGTTCAAGGGAAATTTTTTTTAAAAAAAATGATTTTTGTTTGCACATGACTGGAAGATTGAAGTGAATATAGCTTCACTTCATTTACGAAGAGAAGCGAAAATTCATATTTCAAAGTAAACACATATTTTCCAAGCTTAACATGTTCTATTCTTTTGGTAAATCTTAATTACATTATGTGCTACCTCCATCCTCACTGCATCTACAGTGGACATCATTGGCTCATGCTGAAAGATTGCTGTGGCCAACCTCATACTTTTGCTTTCTGCGTATAACCTCTGTTCTTCATTTGTCTCTGCCTGCAAAAGTCTTTCGTTACAGGATTATGAGTTTTAGGTCTTTTTTATATAGCTTTTATTATGATGTGTATAGAATATTTGTTTCTCTAATTCTCTATGAGCCCTGTGGGTTTTCTTAAGAATGACAGTACAGCAGTACCTACAGATTCTTTGGGGTTGGTTTATTAAAGAGGATGTAAACCCACCACCCACCCAGTATAAACTAATGGCACAGTATTAATGTATATATACATGCAAGCCTCCTGCATGCATCCTTACCTTGCAAATGTCACCCCTTTCAGCAGTAGCAGCCTTGCAAAACACTGGAATGAGTGGGTGTCTCTCTTTTCTGAAGCTCGGTGGGTAGAGTTGTGATGTCACAAGACTTCCCACCCAGCTGTATACTGAGAGCTGGAGGAGATGGGAGGGGGGAATGTGAAGCTCTGTATGCTCTGTGCAGGAGATAAGAATATGATCCGTCACTCACACAGCACGGGATGAAACTACTCCTTTTTCTCCCTAAGATCCCTTTCACACAGGCGTTCCGTGTGCAGGATCCATTTTTGCTCAGCGGGGATCGATCCACTGATCCCCGCTGAGCCGACGGATGACAGATCCATCTCCCCTCACTGTGTGGCGATGGATCTGTCAGAGTGTCGCTCTCCTCTATGGGAAATCGGATAACAAGGTCTGTCCATTGTCATCCGCTCCCCAGACGGATGGAAAAATAGGGTTTCCATCCGTCGGACTGTACGGAGCATGGATCGGAGAGCGGCAGATGTCAGTGGACATGTCACCACTGACATCCGTCGCTCCAAAGAGAAACTGACCTGAACGGAACGCCCGCGTGAAAGGGGCCTTAGTCGGTCTTTCTTTTACTGAAAAAAAATAAGAGCATTGCTCAGAGCTGAATTAACTCTTCGTGGCAAGACTGGGCACAGATGACATGATATCCTCTACTGTACAAGGTAGAAGTGTCAGTAAAAAAGTTTTTTTAGGGTTTACATCCACTTTAAAGGCAAATAGACTGTACACTTTGCAAGGGAATTTTCTGGAAATTAAACTTAATATGGTGCCCTCTGAACTCAATAAGCACAGGCGGGAAGGAAGGTGTGGGAGTAACAGGTATTAATCCTTACCTTACCCCCCCCCCCCATTTCAGCTGGCTCCCGTGCATGTTCTCGTCTTATCCCTGTAACTCCATCCTTTGGCAGTCCCTTAGCATCATCATGTACAATGCGAGGCTATTAACCCTGTATTGTACATTAAAGAAGCGGCAGAGCAGCTGTGGCTTAGAGAGGAGGCTGCAGTCAGAATTAGCCATTCCTATCCTTCTGAAGAAGTGTGTGTTTTCTGGAAAAGTTGTAGAGGAATAAAGATCCTGCTGTCCACTTTATCATCAGTCTATTAACATATGCTAATATGTAAAGTTTGAATATCGTTAATTGAGTCTGAGACTCATTAAATGCTAGAGCACATCAAACAGAGATATCTATGTGAGGGAGGCACTTAGATGATTATATTTTATATATATTATATGTTCTCTTTGTTAAAAAAAGAAAAATATTAATAAAAAATGTTGTACTTTTATATGAATTTGGTTGTAATCCTTGGGTACTTTAAAAGTCTGTATATTTTGTTATTTTTGTAATTCTTGATATTCCCTTTAAATATTTAGTTACCTAGGTTACTCATGCACAGTAATATGCATTGATACTTGAACTTCTATGACATTACAGGTGCAGTGTGTGATGGTGTGCTAGCACAAAGAAGCAAATATGTGCTTTTGCAAGTTGTGATGCAAGGATATCACCTGTTTATATTGATTATGTGTTACATTTTACATTTGTGAGTTTATACACACAATAAAAGTAGACAGCCAGAAATTAGATTTTGTATGTTTTATGAAATATGTCTCATGAGAAAAACACAGTTATTTGAAAATATGAGGTCTGTTGGATCATGTGATATAAATATCAACCCATCTGTAAACATTTAAATCATAAATGAGGTGTTCTCTAACATTCATGGAATGTGTATGGTCCTGGAAAAGGGAGGTCCCGCCCAGTGTATGCTAACCCATAGAGATTCTGGCTGCAGTAATTAATGAATCCATTTGGTAAGTCCATGCCCTTCAATTAGCCTGCTAACAACAGAACAGCTGTGATTCCATTCCCCTGGGGCAACCAGGGAGAGTGTAAAAAGAAATCCAGAGTACTTTGTGAGGCTGATTTATATGGGTAATTACAGGCTCCATTTGCACAGAATTGTTCAATATAGGTGCAGTGAAAAATTAAGAATTTATAAGTTATTATTGGAAACTGCATTACATATTACAAGGAGAAGAGATAGCTGTGGCCTAGCCCAAAATGTAAGTGCAGTTTTATGGTGTCTATTGGAAATCAAATGGTTAAATATTAGAAGAGCCAATAAGATGCCCCTTTGAAATATTTGCTCTGTGGTAGGTGACAGCTACTGCTTGCAATATTCATCTCTGCAAATAGCTAAGGGATTGAGTTTGACTGGGAAAACTAGCCCATGATGTATTAAAGTAAATCTAAACCCCAACTGGATGACTTTCAGTTTGCTAAAGCACTGTGTATTATAAATAAAGTTCTTTTTTCGTGAAATACTATTTTCAACATTTTTTTAATCCTCTTTTGCTTTTTAGTGTTGCTGTTGTTTTCCAGTCTCATTAAATCACATTCTGTCTACATGCACTCACTCAAGTGTCAGCTGCACATCAGTACTTTGGACCAGCTTCTTAATAGTAACAACAGTGGGCCAGGCCTGCGTAATGTGTGTTGGAATGGCTGCTTGCTGTCTCAACCGAGGGCCCATGTGACAGGGTGACACTGCAGGAGCACAGTTAGAAAACAGCTGTCACTAGATATTGTTTGGGTCTACTTCCCCCTGTTTTTCCGCACCCGTGTTGATGATGGCATGGAGATAGAAGGCAGATCCAGGTGTTTTCTTTATTGAAATTCCTATATGTCTCATATATTTGACTATAGATGGCCTATGTTAGCTTTGCCCTGGTTCAATAAGCCTAATATTGAATGTGCATATTCTTTGCTTTCTGTATTTGCTCTATTTTACTTTTGTCTTGTTTGAAAATTAATACAAAATTTTGATTATAAAAAAAAAAAAACAGCTGTCACTCTTTAACAGAACTGACCAAACAAAAATTTTGGAAACTTCTAAAATTATGTTGCATGTTAAAACTTATATGAGGTTTTAGTGATTGAGTTGAGCTTTTGTTTAAATTGGATTTTGCGAAGAGCACTGAAGTATATGTTTGCACCAGAAAATGTTGAATAATCGCAGCAGTCTAGGGATTCTTTTGGTAAAATTATTTTTATTTATTTAGAAGGGAAAGGTTAGAATTCCTTCATTGGCAATTGTGACGTGAAAGAAAGGTTATGGAAATTTCACAATTTTTCAGATGTCACTAAAACAAAAAGCAAGGGGAGATCATCCAATTTATGTATTTCTGTTGATAAGCGTGACAGAGGGGATTTTACCTCAGTTTTATGAGATTCCCTCTCACTTCCTGTTATGTTTCATTAACAGGGAGTAAAGGGAAAGTTCCCAAATGAGACATGGACAGTAAAAAATAAATATGTTAAAAATAATTCCCTATTCTGTTCCAAAGAAAACAGTTCTGGCTGGAGTTACGCTTAAAGTGAAATTCCAGGATAAAACTAAATCTAATCTTTAAACTTTCCCCTTCTAACAACTATTCTAACTGAAGCTGCTGCTAGCTGAGAAACAAGAGCTGATTATATGACCAGACCAGAGTGCCCTGAGAATAGTAAGTACATGCATCTTTCTTCTACAGGGTGGTTAGTATAGGGGGGCAGGAGCAATTTAAAGATAAGATTGCTTTATCATGGAATTAGACTTTAAGGCCCCATTTTTTTTTAAATAATTCTGTAAAACTGAACATGTTCTCATATAAATAGTATTGAAGAGCTTATGTCAGTCTACAAACAGATGATCAGTGTAATACACTTTTAAAATCATTAAGAATTCACTGCAGATGCAGATGACCTGCAGTAGACCCGCAACTTCACAAACCTTGCTTGAAGTTCCCTTACTTTGCAATCACCTTCACTAAAGTCTTAAGGATTAATCTTATTGTACAATTTTGGCCATTTTAATGTCTAACAAGGAAGCTAATGTCAAACAAAAGGCATGATAAGCCAGGCATTGCCATTGGGGCATGTACCAATGCCTAAAAAAACAACAATAATACGGTATAGCACATCATCTATTCCAATACAGGACTGTCAACTCTACCTAACAACAGTGCATACTGACAATATGGCTGCTGTGAGTCCCCCCTCCCCTTTATAATGATTATCCATTATTGACTCTGAACAGGAACAAAGGCTGTACTGCATTAAGGGGTTTTTACTATTTTTGGAAATTAACCTGAAAAGTTTTTGGCCAAAAGTTTGTGATTCACAGACCCTAGACCCGAACCTCACCCCTGCTATAGACTTGTATGTGGAGAGAAGCAGTTCTAAACTAAAAGGCCCATTGATGCTGACCCTAAATCTCTCCTGGAGAAGAACCTTTGGAATTTAGGTTCAAGAAATACACAGACTTTTGCCCTATAAAGATTTAGGCCTTACCTCCCACCCCACTATAATTCATCTCTCAAATACCAGGGATATGTCAATGGTAAGCAGAGCTTCTGGCCTTTGACAGTTGATTGACAACCACAATTTTGAACATGCAGATAGCTCTGTATTTGTCATTTCAATGATGCTTACTGGTAATACTGCATTTTACTAAAGGAATAAAATTTCACTATTTCCAGTTGCTATACTTAAAATATTTGTTTCTAAATGTAGTAATTATTCTAAGGACACTTCTTGATAACAAACTGTATCTTAAAACTATTGAACCCCCAGTGAAGACACAAACACAAGTCTACAAAGATAAAGTAAGCATCCCTGAGTGAAAAAAAAGATATAAACTATCATATAAATACAAACTGTCTTCTGAACAAAGAAACATGTTGTGTTATGTGATGTTCAGGGCCAGGCCCAACATTGTTCTGGCCCAACTTATTTTGATTTTGCTTGCTGCGTGCCTAAAGGCAAAGTCTGCGATCAATGCACTCCTTTGTATAAGTAGGTTTCCCACAAAAGTAATGATCTAAAAAAGGCCTGGCTGGATCAATTTTAATCAATAGATGTAATTGTTTATTTAATTACCACCATGGGAAATGTAAGCAAAATTAATTTAAAGATGAATGTACACTTAGGACTTTAATTCCTATTTTATTTTTATTTTTTTTTGCTTGTTATGTGTAATTTATCATAATGGAGAAAGGTGCCTGGACAGGAGCTAATATTCTTTGAATAACATATTTCCTATAAGTGTCTAATTTGATTGTAAAACATTATTATAGGTGCAGCCACTAGCAGCATGTAAGCATGAAGCAGCATTTGGTGCTTTCAGAAATATAGAACTTTCCACGTAAGTGTTAAAGCGGTATTAAACTCAAAACCAAAAATGTAATATATTGCAACTTATCAATCCTTAGATGTGGTGGCTGCATTTATTTTTAGGCTATTTCCCCCTATATAAACCTGATGGTCTGGCCAGTAACACACCTCCTGTATTAGAATGCCCCTATTTGGGTGAAGGAGAACAGGGGCAGAACAGAGAGCAGCATTTGTAATTTGGGAGGAGGGGGAGTTAGATATATTTGCAGATTTAAATACACTAACAAACTGAAGCCAAACTCCAGTTCACACTGCAATTACACACACAGTTACAGCATCATGTTTTCTTGTGAGATAACAGTTTTACATGAAAAAAGAAACCCTGATCATTGTAAGCACCCCTGTCAGTGGTAAATGGTTTCTCACAACACCTTGAAAAATAATATCAAATATGTGTGCACATCAGAGCTGGGTGCTTAGCCCAGCATCATTACATGGACTAGAGGGACCTGGAGCTTACACAGGGACAACTTTCTTCGGTCTCAGAAGCTCTGTTGAGAAGTGGAGGAGAGATAATTAGAGTAGATCTGTTTCTTTGCTCTGCATTTGAAAAACACAAGGTCATTCCCAAGTACATAATTTTCATCAGAAACACTATTAAAGTAAAATATCAGTATGAAATCATATAGCAACTGGTTCCTGCAATAGACATCCCACAATGCAATGAAGTTGTCAATGATAGGAATCTGAGCTGCAGCATGTTTTGCAATGGGAGTGTAACTAAGCTCCAGC
Organism: Glandirana rugosa; assembly: GCA_018402905.1. Taxonomy (NCBI): domain Eukaryota; kingdom Metazoa; phylum Chordata; class Amphibia; order Anura; family Ranidae; genus Glandirana; species Glandirana rugosa. The sequence continues at coordinate 1,897,645 of BLSH010241805.1, forward strand.
ATGTTATAAATCAAGAAACCAAATTGAGGACTTGTAGAGCACCTGATAGAGGTATATGCAGGCACAATATGTTGTCTGATTTCTTAGCTGCTGCTTAAAGAGGAGCTCCAGGCTCCCCCCACAACATTAAAAGTCAGGAGCAACAAATACTATAGCTGCTGACTTTTAATATAAGGACACCTGTCCAGGGATCCAGCAATGTCCTCACCTGAACCGATTCTTCAATCAGTTTCGGGGTGCAGGTGCTGGCATAGCAAGTAAGGGAAACAGGAAGTAAAACCTTCACAGCCAATTTCCTACTACGTATTTGTAAGCTGCGCTGTGCCTTGATCCCGTAGTCTTCTAGGACCTGTGATGTGTCCCAGAAGACTGCGGGGGAGGGGGGGTCAAACTTCTGGCACAGATCGATGTGGCAATCTGAGCCAGAAATGGGAGTGGGTACTTGGTTTCGAAACACCCCCCAAAAAGAGCCAAATGTGGCAGTGGAGGGAGCAAACAAGCAAAATGTCCCCTTTTGTGTGAAGCTTTGCTTTATTCTAACAGAGTTTCAAGGTTGACCTGAATTTTCTTAGAGATTTGTTTCTTTAGTGAAAGCTTTTGCTGCTAATACAGTATGTGTTACTTCTACCACTGTTAAATCATTTTAAACTATATATAATTTTCAACAGAAAATCTGATTTGCCTTTAATGTCAATAATAAACTAGTTTGTAGTTAGAGCAGCCTTTTTCAACCAGGGTGCCTTGAGGTTTTTTTAAGGTGTGCCTTGGCAAAATGCTTAAATATTGATCAGAAATTGTATACAAGCCAGCAGGTGGATCAAGCCTGCCTTTTAGTTACACAAAGCCACGGGTTTTCATTATGCACCATTACAACTTTCTAGACATTGGCATCCTATCAACCAATGACATCATCAGTTAATAAGGAGGATGTCTGTTGCCTCCACAGCATCCTTGTTTGACCCTCCTGTGCCTCTCCCCTCAGCACTAAGGTGGCATTAGCTGATTGATAGAGAGAAATTGAGGGAGAAGAAAGACATTGGAATACTAGTCAGTACCAGTGTGTAAAGGTGTATTTGCTTTGTAAGAATAAATCACCTCTAACGTTGGGTGTCCTACATGTGGATGTTGTTGAATTATTTAAAGCTATTAGAATATTTTACATTTTAGGATGGGGTGCCTTGAGATTGTCTATAATTTCAAAGGGTGCCTTAAGATTGTCTATAATTTTAAAGAAGGTTGAGAAATACTGAGTTAGATAGCAGAAAGCTCTATTGTATACTCTGTTTGGTGGAATTACATTTTCTGTCCATGTCCTTGGGACATAGCAAACCCCTGGGATTTTTTCCTTTCAGGTTATTTCTCTACGGTCTGCATTCTCATGGTCAATCTTAATGTATGCCAAGCAGCTGTTAGCCTTTTCTTGCAGGATTTGTAATAAACTTGACATGGACATTAGCAGTCTCTTTTTAATTACTGTTTTCTACATCTGTATTCAAAAGTATATAGCACCAGGGTATCATTTTTAGGTTCATGTATTTGCACAGTTTAATGTACTGTATAAGCAAACCATGTTTGACCCTATATATACTTTCACAACAGTTGTGTTATTCTGCATAGTAGAAAATATTGTTTTACAGTAAACAGCTCCTTAGTTATACTTGAAATGATGCAAATCCAATGTAGCTTCAAGTACAAGTTGACAAAAAATGCATTTCTTAATCTTTTTAGTTCACTCTGCTGCACACTGAAAATAGAATCAAATATAACTAAGTAATAACGATGTTTTACCAGTAATAGTAATAGCAATAGCAGCAGGAATACAGCAGACTGAAAATTTGATCATACATGCCTACTTCTGTAGTTTTAGAATTTGTCTACACCCACACCTGCTAGTCAAATATAGTTTTGGGAGAAATCCATTAAGATATAAAGTATTGGTGCTCTGTAAGCATCATTATGCTGGAACCATTGGATGTAAAGCAGCAGTTTAGGTAAATAGCTAAGTACAAAGTTGAAATGCACATATGGGAGCGGTTTTGGCTGCCAAAAGATTTGCAGTTTTGTCCTGCCAGCCCTGAAATTTACACAATCCTGCCAGACAGCAGAGCTAGATTGGCGACCTCATTTTATTCTGCTGCAGTTAAGCAATACAGCCTTGAAACCTCCCTGCCCTTACCTCTAAGTAGACAATAAACAGCAATAGACTGACATCATCGCACTCCAGTCTACTTCTGTCAGTATACTCTTTATGATTGGCCTAAAGCACCGCTTCCCTCCCCTTCCCCACAGTTCTACCATGCCAAAGGCTGAGATCAAGATAGATTCAGGTAATAGTTGCGGTAGAAGAAATGTGTAATGGCTTTATATTTTCTTTCCTTGTTATGGACAGGACTAAAAAAAAGTGTTTAAAAGTGGCTAATCACATTCATCTGTGATTGTTATGTAATGATGAGAGACTTTTCTTTACTCTTCCAAGCAGCTTCTTCAGCATTGGAAAAATTCATGTTTATTCATTTTCTAATGATATCTGAAAACGTTGGACTTTCCCCTTGGTTTCTAAGTTGTAGTTGTTATGAAGCCAAAAAGAGAGTGACTCTCCCCAGGGAGGACGCACAAGGCAATAAAAAAAGTTTCCCCATTCTATCGAAAACCAAAAAATTTACTTAATATACATTTTAAGACTAAGGCAAATATAAAGGACACACATTAATATATACTGTGTGCGTGTCTCTTTTATATATATATATAAACAGCGGTTAAAATAAGTACTGAACATGTGACGTCACCATTTTTCTAGGCAAATGTATTTCTAAAGGTGCTATTGACATGACATTTTCGCCACATGCTAGTAACAACCCATGCGATTCATACATACAAAGAAACCAATACAAATAAGTTCATAAATGAAGTTATGTGTAATAAAATGGAATGACATAGGGAAAAGTATTGTACACATGAAGAAATGGGAGGTTCAAAATGGCATGGAAAGCTAAGACACCAGCTGAAATCTATCAGTAATTAGAAAGCAATCCTGCCCCTTGTCAGTGTAAATTAATATCAGCTGGTTCAGTCTCAACTGATGGCCTATAAAAAGGTGTCTCATTACCAAGGTGTCACACAAGAAACATCTCACGATGAGTAAAAGCAAAGAGCTCTCTCAAGACCTTTGTAACCTTATTGTTGAAAAACATACTGATGGCATTGGTTACAGAAGAATTTCTAAACTTCTGAATCTTCCAGTGAGTACTGTTGGGCCCATAATCTGGAAGTGGAAAGAACATTATTTCACCATAAACCAGTCAGAACCAGGTGCTCCTCGCAAGATTTCTGACAGAGGAATGAAAATTATCAGAAAAGTTGTCCAAGAGCCAAGGACCTCTTGTGGAGAGCTATAGAAAGACCTGGAATTAGCAGGTACAATTGTTTCAATGAAAACAGTAAGTAATGCACTCAACCGCCATGGCTGAAAGCTCACCACGCAAGACTCCATTGCTGAAGAAAAAGCATGTTGAAGCTCGTTTAGTTTGCTGCACAACATTTAGACAAGCCTGTGAAATACTGGAAGAATATAGTCTGGTCAGATGAGACAAAAATGGAACTCCTTGGATGTCATAATACACACCATGTTTGGAGGTCAAATGGCACTGCACATCACCCCAAAACACCCCCACACCAACAGTAAAGTTTGGAGATGGGAACATCATGGTGTGGGGCTGTTTTTCAGGATACGGTACTGGCAAACCTCATGTCATTGAAGGAAGGATGAATGAAAAAATGTACCAAGGCATTCTTGATAAAACTCTGCTGCCATCTACCAGGATGATGGAGATGAAACAAGGGTGGACATTTCAGAAAGACAAAGTTCACAAAAACAAAGCCAAGGAAACTTGGTTTCAAAGAAAGAAAATAAAGCTGCTTGAATGGCCCAGCCAATCACCTGACTTGAATCCAATAGAAAATCTATGGAAATAACTAAAGACCAGAGTTCATAGAAGAAGCCCACGGAACCTTTAAGATTTGAAGACCATTTGTGTGGAAGAATGGGTCAAAATCACACCTGAGCAATGCATTCGACTAGTTTCTCCATACAGGCGGCATCCTGAAGCATTTATTTTGGTTTCTTTATATATATGGATTGCATGGGTTGTTATTGACATGTGAAAATTTCATGTCAATAGCACCTGTAGAAATACATTTACCTAGAAAAATGGTGATGTGTTCAATACTTATTTTACCTGCTGTGTGTGTGTATATATATATGTATATATATATATATATATATATATATATATAAAGGCCAGTATGGTGGCCTGAATTTATGGGAGGGGGCATTTAAGCAGACCACTCACCTGTGGTCTTTGTCGGTTCTGGTGTGCAATACCCTCCCATTCTCCTTTTTCAGGGCACTTCTCAGCACATTTCTCTTCACAATCATCCATTACTTATCTTGGGCATACCCCCTTTCTTGGTATACCGTCCAGCCAACCAGGGCGCACTTCAGGTCTATTTTATGTCGTAAGTCTTGTGGCGTGTTTATGTGGTTTATGTGGTTCATATCTGTCCCGGACGAAGGGCTTCGACTATATATACCCTATATATATATAAGGAAATGTACTTTTTTAATGGTGCAGTGTAGGCACCTGTATTTGACCTGATAGCAGCCTCTTGCAGTCCCTGTAAATCAGAACTGCAGTTTAAGAAAGAAAAAAAAACAGTATTAGGTGCCAACCAGTTCATGTGCTGACAAGAAGCATGCTAATATGAAGAGAAAGGCTACATTCACATGACCACACAAGAGCAGGTAAGGGCGGTTGCTGGCAAGAATCAGCAGATTCTTGTCGGTGGTATGAAACACTGCCTGCACACTCTGTGCCAGCAGCACCTGTCAATGGCAACTTTCAGATTTGCATTTTGTACAAATCAATGGCCTGCACCATCACTGTTTGCATCAGTTACATGCAAATAGAGCCTCTGACAGACCCTGGACCCAGGTAGTGTGTGTCCAGGGTTGGCATTTCTGCAGAGATCTGGACACACACATACACACACGGTCAGTTTGTATGCATAGTACAGGGCAAATCTTCATTATGGTGCTGCAGAAAGTGTTGATTCCATTTAAATAACTTGAATAATGCTGCAAATCAATAGATGGGAAGATTGACCCAGTAGATTATTGAAAGCGTGTGTGGCTGTGTTTAAATGACTGGTGTCTAGATTTGGGAATTTTTTCATTCTCATCCTGGACTACTGCCTGAAAGGGGATTTCACCGGTGCTAGTGTTTTGTTATGTTTTGTGTTGCTAACTAAAGTGTTGTATTAGGAAACCATTAGCTTCCCCACCAATCAAAAATGAATTGGAGAGATTGAAAATTCCAGGAGGTAAAATCTAGCTTTTTAATGGAATGTACCATTTTACTGGGGACATTTTTTTCTCTTCTGCTTTAGCATTGTCAAGGCAAGGAACATATTACATTTATTTCTTGCCAATTCAATGCAATGCAAGTAACTCAGTGTCTTTTTTAAGATTTTATTACATTTTTTTTCAAAATTCAAACCTACAAATTACACACAGTATGAGCCAAGAAAGCAGACATAAAAAATGTAATCTATCACTTTTTCATATAGTCCCAGCGTGACTTGAAATAAACCAAAGCACATTCACTCTCTACATCACCACATATTTTTTTCTTCTCACTTAAATAAAACAGATTTTTACAATTAAAACAAATAAAGTCAATTCCCTTGCTAGTACGCTAAATGCAAACAGTTTACTTTATCCTTGATGGGTTTTGCGAGTTATAAACAAAGAAAGCAATTGATCTCACAAAATGAAAATGCTTTAAGAGTTTTGTAAATGCATTTAATGATCAGTATCAACCCATTTATAATTGTATTACTATTTTATTAATTTTTATTTTGTTATATATTACATTACAATATATGTTAGATATGCAGCATATTTTTAAAAATGTTCTCTGCTATCAGTGCTAAAATGTTTTGATGGTTATTTCAATATTTTATTTATGTATGTATGTATGAATTTATTTATTTTAGTAAAAATGTTTGCAAAATGTATGTAATATTGCTTATATGCGTAAAACCTGTATGATTTGAGTTTCAGTAAAATTAATGTACAATCATATAAGAGATGTACAGCTACATAGCTACCAATAATGTAAATCCCTTAAAAATTTGCAGTTCCTCTCTTGTGGTGCAATGGTCTGCAGATATTTCTGAAGTTATGTTACTTGATTTGTACCTAATTAACCAACAACCATGAGCTGTCATTGAATAAATGTGGTTGTCAGGGTAGGATTTTAAATGTATTCTACAAATGTGGGTGTTCTGTAGGTCATGGCCATGTTTCATACGAACCACTGTGCCATTTTTGCCCCATCCAGCGCTCTGCCGGTCTCATTTCCCTTGAGGTCACCCCATCCCGATTCCCACCACATTTGTTTAAGAAATATAGAATTTTTCAGTTGACTTCTGGCTTGTCGCATGGGTTGTTTTACTAGAGGCTAGGAGTAGAGGCAGTTAGATTTGGCAAAGTGAATATTGGTAAGCAAGGTGAACCTGGGTTCACTTTGAATACCCATTCATGTGCGAGGGAAGTTACAGGTTCACCTTTATCACTAACATTCACTTTGCAAACTGAACATTCACATTTCAGCTTGTACTCCCGATTGGTTGGGCAGGTATTTAATGCTTACCATTAATCAACCTGTACTCTGCATGTCAAGAGCTGTTGTTTATTCTCAAGTATTGCACATTTACAAAGATATTTTTGGTGCAGATTTGAAGAAGTATACAATTTCCAATCTGTTGGCATGTCTTTTGTCACCAAATAATTCAGAGTTTACTCTCCTGATTTACAAAAGGATAAAGAAAAGATTGCAGCTGAGTGGCTGTAGTACTATCGGGACTGGGAGAGGTAGATAGGAAAATTTTTTAACACAATTTAGATCCAAGTCAGCTGGACCACCCTTCCACTGGGGAGAGAGAATTGGGAGTTTCTATGCTACACAGTCCTAATTCAAATCACCCCCTTTGACTGAAACCAGCTGCATTTTAGTTTTTCTTTCTGTGTTATTCTTGGTATGCTAGAATTTAATACATGTTGACATGGCTGTTTATTTCAGATATACTTCTATTGTCATTACATGAAGCCCTGCACCACTTTAGCATGAGACATGTGTTTTATGCAGTAAAAAAATTGTTTTGTTTATTCCTTAGATTAGAAGAAAGTTGGAATAGGACCATAAATAGGCTGTTGACATCTCTGTGCTTTTTATATGTTTTCTTTTTATGTTTTATATAAAGTACCATTCATTTCAATGGAAGATGCACTTGTTGGAAGTGCAGCAAGTATATTTAGTGAATGACACTACACTACAATACAGAGTT
>BLSH010241805.1:1905061-1920045 GCA_018402905.1 Glandirana rugosa
ATATTTTTGGTGCAGATTTGAAGAAGTATACAATTTCCAATCTGTTGGCATGTCTTTTGTCACCAAATAATTCAGAGTTTACTCTCCTGATTTACAAAAGGATAAAGAAAAAATTGCAGCTGAGTGGCTGTAGTACTATCGGGACTGGGAGAGGTAGATAGGAAAATTTTTTAACACAATTTAGATCCAAGTCAGCTGGACCACCCTTCCACTGGGGAGAGAGAATTGGGAGTTTCTATGCTACACAGTCCTAATTCAAATCACCCCCTTTGACTGAAACCAGCTGCATTTTAGTTTTTCTTTCTGTGTTATTCTTGGTATGCTAGAATTTAATACATGTTGACATGGCTGTTTATTTCAGATATACTTCTATTGTCATTACATGAAGCCCTGCACCACTTTAGCATGAGACATGTGTTTTATGCAGTAAAAAAATTGTTTTGTTTATTCCTTAGATTAGAAGAAAGTTGGAATAGGACCATAAATAGGCTGTTGACACCTCTGTGCTTTTTATGTGTTTTCTTTTTATGTTTTATATAAAGTACCATTCATTTCAATGGAAGATGCACTTGTTGGAAGTGCAGCAAGTATATTTAGTGAATGACACTACACTACAATACAGAGTTTAGAATTTTCTTTAAGAATGCAGTAGAAATATGTCCATAACTGTTAAAGATGTACATCACCTGACGTATTAAACTATACCTCTTTTAGACATTACATTTCTGTGCCTCTTAACTTGCATATGGTTACATCATAGTTTGTAAATGGCTTAATGGCTGGGATATAGTGCAGTAAAATGACCACCAGCACCAGCAAACTTGAATTCACAGTTGGCACCAGGATTTAAGTTGCTGAAGTAACTAGGTAAACTGGTATTAAAGGGAAGTGGGGCCTAAGAGTTTAGAGGATCTCTTATATAATGTTGTTTAGGTACTTGTCACTAAACCCGTTGTAGCAACGGGTTTAGGAAATCTAACATTAGAAGCAATAATCTCTAGCACGCACGAAAAAAATGTTCCTAAATACATTTTTTTGCTATATACCACAGTCATGTGACATAAAGTAGTTTCTCCCGGAAGTTGAAATTTTGACTTTATTCTGATAATAGACTGGCCGTGTCACTTCCTGTAGAAGCAGCTTCCAATCACACTCACCCCACTTGAGATCCAACCCTCAAGCCTCAGCAGTGTGTGCCACTTGGGCAGCTTGTCTCTATCAATCATTAAAGCTTGAGCCACCCCGCAAACACTCACAGGTGATCATGTGGGCAGAGAATAGGGGCGCAGATGTCACTTTGCTGGAGCCTCTCCTCAGGCTGATAAAAAGAGTCATGTAGGGCAGCTTGCAGAGGAAAAAGGAGATCCCCAAAAGCTACCTCTTGGGGATCTGGTGTAGCATGTGCACTGACCATTACAACGCAATAGCCACAGGATCGGCTGTTATATCGTTGCCACCGACAATAGGCAAGTCCATGTAAATGTCATCCAGGATCAACCAGATATTTATTAATAAGAAAAACTGGAAACTAGAGCAATAAAACCACTGGTGCTAACCAATCAACATTTATTGCATTGAATCCTGTAGCACTCCACTGCTTCATCAAGGATCAGAAAACCTTTAGTGCCTAAATGCCATTCATGTAGGGGATCTTCTAACCCGTTAAGACCTTCTGTATTCCTCTACAGAAGTTTCTGTTAGATGACATTTTTCTTCCCCAAAGACCAACTTACCTTGTTACGATGATTTCTTGCCATCTGTATAACCCAGTGCAACCCTTGGGGTGGAGCGTTTTCCCATTTCACCAACTAACAAGTGTTTGCGCTGTTGCTTACATTGTTGTTGCCTAGCTGTTTTCTCAAAATGTATCTGTCTTAAAGTATGTCTTTTTTGTTTTTTAGTTTTGAGTAGTCCCCCTGCCAGGTTTTAACTGCTGCTTGTGCCGGCTCTAGGGGATTCAGCCTTTCTTATTGTCTTAATGGTCATTGTAACCAGAGACTGAAAGTGGTGGGAAATCCAAAACCTTGAGCAGTTTTCAGAATAAAAATAGAGGAAAAAATCTTCCAAGGGAGATACTTGCTCTGGTGACATCTGACGGGGTTAAGCTCACTTTGCAAAGATTCCATCTCCCTTTTTCATGTCTCTGGTAAAGGAAAAGTAAAGGGAAATTTCTTCATTGGGACACATGTCAGAAACTTGACAGGTGCTTTAACTATTCCCTATTCCCTAAATCTAAAATTAAAAAATATCTTTAGTTATAGTTTAATCTTTGTGCATTTGGTGATTATTACCTGTTGGTTCCATCTTTTTTGTTAGTTGTATGCTGCATATTTCCTATAAACCAGATGCACTGAATGCATGGCTTGCCACATAGACATAAAAGAACAGTTAGCAGATTTCCACCTTGAAAAATGGAGAATTAACTGCTTATTTTTCAGATTTGTGGTTGAAGTGATGATTTAAACATGTTCTGTTTTTAATATGCTAGTGCTGAAGTTCACAGTATTTTCAGTGGAAAGGTTTTTGGTTCCTTTTGTTTCCTCACGATAACCTGTGTAATTGGTCATAACAATAGGTAAAATGCTCTATTGTTTTGTAAAAGTGCTAGCTAGCCAACAAGTATAATGTCATATAATCTACTCTTTTCTTTATTGTAAGCTTTATTGCTTTTGAGGTGTATATGTCTTCGGGTAGTAAACTGCATCTTAACTTAATAAGTATTGGAAAGGCAGCTGAGCCACATACTTACTAATATACAGATCTTAATGTGTCCCTCTATGGTCATTTCATGTGTTGGCAGGTATGGTGGTCTCCAACGTTGGTAGTTAAAGTAATTTAATATTACAAAAGAGAATATCTAACCTCTATAATTATGCTGAAAAGCAACACAAGGCTCTTATATTTTGGCAGAGTGTATCAATGCAATTTGAGGTCATTATTTTAACATAATATTGAACATATGGAGCATGTTGAGAGATCAGCAATCAGTCACTTTACAGATTAGGATTTTCCAGGCCCCCGGTTCACATTCAGGTTACGTTTTATAAACACAGACTGTTTAGAATGCAAGTACAGTAGTCATCTCATTAAGGGGCTCTCCAGTTTATTGTGGATAGATTGCTGTGACTCCCTCACTAGATTTTAGCATTGAGTAATAAATCTCTTGATTGAATTGCTGGAGCTGCCATTACATGAAACATAAAAAAAAACACAGCACAGCAAAATGATTAAGGAAAACGGTTTAGTGCAGATTGTAGTAAGCAAATATATTTGCAGTTATTGTAAACATGTAACTTTATACTTGGTCAGATCTCATAAGAGTCTCCATCTACAGTCACAACACATTACGAAAATCGAAACAGTTTCCTGATTTGGAGAATTTGTGGTTCTTATAATGATTTGCAAACGAGAACCTTGCAAGTTTGATAATACAGATCATTATGGCAATTGAACAATATTACTATTACTGTATGTGGTAAGCCACATACAATATTACAAGTTGGTTTGTGTATTTAAATATCTTTCACTCTTTTTAATCAGCAAAGTCTTTATCAGCTGCAAAAGAACGATGAAATATACTGCCCCACTTTTATGTTTTTATTTACATTGCATAGGACACACTTAACTAATGGCTAAACTTTTTATTGGATTTCTAAACATTTTTACGATAAACCTATTACACTAATATTTAAATAAAATTCTGTCCACTCTCAGTAGAATGTAGCTTGAGTGAAGCGCTTGTAGCAAGGAAGATTTGAGAAAATTGTCTGCATTTTCTTTACACAGTTTAAAGTGGTGTTATCGTTTGTTTGTTTGTTCAGTTGGTTATTTTTTATAATAATGCCTTATTTCACTTGCTGCAGATTTACATAAATGTACGTGATTGTGTTCAAGTGGTTATACTGGGGTTATGGCTGCAGCTGTATGCTATAGCCCCAGTATTTTTTTTTTCATCTAAAAGCAATCCTAGTGGCTGATTAGCTGGCGAAGCTACCGGCGCCTGTCTGGGCTCTCCCATGCGTTCGGGGTATCCGATTTCAGCAGTGCCGCTGGGTTACCATTTGCTGGCCGAGGACCGAAAGGTCCCCAGCCATCTTTATGGTCCAGGAGGCTGAAAGCAACGTGATGATGTCACTTCCGGTTAGGGCAGATGCGGTTTTTTTTTTGGAAAGCGTGAGATCATTTTTTTTTATCTCATGCTTTCCAGGGTAGAGGAGAGATCTGTAATTGTATAGACCCCAGATGTCCTCATGAAGAGGACCTGTCATACCTTATTTTTTCCACAAGGGATGTTTACATTTCTTGTGATAGGAATAAAAGTGATCAAAAACAGTGGGACTATGTAAAAATAAAAAAATTAAAAATAATAATAAGAAGAAATTGTTAAAGAGTCCACGTTCCCCATGTTCTCGTGCAGAAGCAAGCGCATGCGTAGGTCGTGCACACATATGTAAACAGTGTTTGCACCAACAGGTGAGGTATCGCCACAAACATTCTAGCAAGAGCAATAATTCTCATGCAAGACCTCCTCTGTAACTCTAAACTGGTAACCTGTAAAAAAAAAATGTAAAGCATCTCTTGTGGAGATTTTTACGTATTGTAGTATATTGTTATTCCACGAGCGCGTGCAGTTTTAAAGCGTGACATGTTAGGTATCTATTTATTCATGTAACATCATCTTTTTATGTTACCAAAAAAATTGGGTAATATATTGCGTTTTTTTCCCTTAAAATTCATTAAAGTGTATTTTTTCCAAAAAAAAACTGTGTTTTAAAGACCGCTGCCCACATATCATGTGACAAAAAAATTGCAACAACCACTATTTTAATTTCTAGGACCTCTGCTTGAAAAAAGAAAAAAAAATATATATGTGTATATATATACAGTATATATATTATGTTTGGGGTTCTAGGTAAATTTCTAGCAAAAAAAGTGCTTATTTTAATTTAAATTTTAATTTAAACAAAAAGTATCAGAATAGGCCTGATCTTCCATTGGTTAAAAAAAAAAACAACAGAAAAAGCTTACTAACATACAGCCTACTAGCATACATTCATACCTCCAAACATCACATACTTATGGTGGTTGGGCCATCCTCATCTGGAGGGTGAAACAGTGAACATTCACATTAATCCTAATAAATGCTTAAAAATGCTAATGGCAAAACTTTTTTTTTGTTTGAATGGAGAGAGAGATGGATTAGAACACCTATTAGGTTTTATTTGCTGTCTGTGCCCCCGATAGGGGGATTCACCCTCTCTATTTGTCCAGTTTACCATTATCATTGAAAGTGAAAGTAAAAGAAAATGCCAAATTGTGGGTTCTCCCCAGGAAAGTAATAGAGGAGAAATCTAGTTTTGGTGACCTATGGAGTCCCAAGAGATTTCCTTAATTTGCAAGTATTTTCTCTCACTTCCCACTACCTCTCCCTTACGCTATCCAAATTTTTGTTTATAGTTCTACTTTAATACATTCTCTGTATTAAGGGAAAAAAATGTTTCTCTCTTTTCTCCCAGGACACAGAGGCAGCAACAGGAGCCATTGGCTGCTGCTGTCAATCAAATCCTTTGAGAAGGCAGTGGGGGGCATAGCCAAGCTGTGCTGTGTGTGTCTGTAGACAAACACTGCCCTGCTCGGGAGCGCGCCTGCACAAGTGCCCCCATAGCACACAGCTTGCTATGGGAGCACTTTGAGAAGAGGGAGAGCTGTTAGGGGACTATTGCAGGTTTATTATTTAAAAAAATATATGCCTTTACAACCACTTTAACTTAATTACTGTTGTGGGCATCATATTTTTTGCCCCAACTGCAAAAAGAGCAGAGCTTTCATCTTTCCTCTAACCTTTGGTTAAAGAGTGAATAAACTAATAGAAGTGCACTATTATATTAAAATATAGAGTGAAGAATTATAGGGTAAGGTTTTGATGCTGTCATTCATAAATTAATTTAAAGTGGATGTAGAGCCGAAAAAAAAATTTTTAATTAATAATTTTGCCTAGTAGAGTAGAGCATGTCATGTCATCTGTGCCCAGTCTTGAGTTAATCCAGCTCTGAGCAACCCCCTTATCTTTTTTTCAGTAAGAAAAAAACTGACTAACTGAGAAATAAGAGACGCTCCTTCCCCATGCTGTGAAAGGTCATTTCCTTATCTCATGCACGGAGCAGAGGAAGCTTCACACTCCCCCCTTCTTTCTCCTCCAGCTCTCCCAGGATTGGCTGCTCCACACCTCAGCATGATTGGGCATGCTGAAGTCATGTGGTGTCTTTCCTGAGTTTTGACTAGCTGCTTCTCAAAACTCAGGAATAGCAAAGTAGGAGAGTGTAAGGGTGAGTGGGGAGTCTTGTGACATCACAACTCCACCCACCGAGCTCCAGCAAAGAGACCAGAGATTCCAAAGATTTGTGAGGCTGCTACTGCTGAAGTGGGTGACATTTGCAAAGTAGGGATACATGCAGGAGGCTTGCATGTATATATAGAAAACATAGAAAAGTGACGGCAGAAAAAGACTGAGTAGTCCATCGAGTCTGCCCCTTTTTATTTATTTATTTATTTATTTATTTTATATGTATATGTATATTAATGTATATATACATTAATACTGTGCCATTAGTTTATACTGGGTGAGTGTTGGGTTTACATCTACTTTAACATATAGAAAGCATTGCAGTTATAATACTTTTTTCTGGTTAAGTGATATAATTAGGAATTCTCCATGCTGTTAATTTAAATAATGCGTTTATACTATTTACTCCAAGCAGTTAGAGAGTGAGGGCAGGAAGTCTGTAGCAAGTCGGAGACAAAACCTAAAGAAGTCAGCTGGGAAAAGATCCAAAAGCTCCCTTTACCAGCTCACTTCAAAATGGGGGGGTCGGCGGAAGGAAAGGCTTGCCAGAATGATTGAGAAAGATGTTCAAGTATCTGAGTACCTAAGAATCTGCCCAATCCAGGTTAATTTCTAAGATCTGAAAAGATCTGATGCTGCAGACACATTTATATTATCAGAGTGTAATGTATGTGGTGTTCACCCTCACTTATCTACTATCAGAACTACTCTGTAGTATAATATTTTTAGTCTTTTCAACAAATGAATGCGATGGATTCAAGAGTCTAAAAGATGGAAAACAATCTTAGAGTTGTATTTGGAAGGAACAATCACATGTAAGATTAGGGATGGGCAAACCATTCGGCCCGAGCATAAGTTTGGACTGAACTTCCGTTGTTCGCCTGATCCCCGAATTTAGAACATTTTGGGGTGTTCGGCGTGACTTCAGCACCGCCGAACTCCCCATAATGCATAGTGCGCAGATGGCACGCAGAGCTCCTCCTCCATGGGAGGGCTGCCGACGTCTTTGCTCACTTTGTTTTGACAGTTTATTTATAGTGAAGGGCTGGGTCACGCGTAGATCTCCGGGTGGCCCGCCCTTCACTATAAATAAACTGTCAAAACAAAGCAAGCTCAGTCGGTGGGAGCCCTCCCATGGAGGAGGAGCTGTTGCAGCTTTTTTTTTTTCGGGTCCATCGCGCGCTGTGATTGACGATGGATTACATCAACGTGGGACACTTATTTTTTTTTTCTTTTTTAATAAAGGACTTGTTCCTAATTGTCTCTTGTGTTTTTTGTTTTTTTTACACTTATTGGGGAATTAGTAGGGGTACGATGTACCCGATACAAATTCACATGGGGGGGCCGGGATCTGGGGGCCTCCTTATTAAAGGTGGCTTCCAGATTCCGATAAGCCAATAGCCCGCAGACCCCCACAACCACAGCCCAGGGTTGTGGGGAAGAGGCTCTTGTCCCCATCAACATGGGGACAAGGTGTTTTGTGGTGGAAGGGCAGAACCCCCCCTGCCCCAAAGCACCCATACTCCCCATGTTGAGGGTATGTAGCCTGGTACAGTTTAGGAGGGGGGCACTTGCATGCTCGGATAAGGGTCTGCTTTGGATTTTAGGGGGGACCCCCCCACTTCAAATTTTATTTTAATTGTGGCATGGAGTTCTCCTTAAAATCCATATTTGGGTCTGGTATGGACTGGGGGGGGGGGGAGAATGCTATGCAAATTTTTTCAGTGATTTTTTTGTATATTGCCGGGAGCTGGCAATACATTACAGCCGCAATTTTAAATGACAATTTTTCCTTTACAAATGTCATTTTTTGGTGGCACTGTTCTAAACATCACAGAGGTACACCCTTTTACAGGCAGACTAAGGGGACTCCCCAGGCACATTATTTAAAGGAATATTTCATTTTTGTTTCACTTTAAGCATTATTAAATTCACTGCTACTGAAAAAATGATCAATTTAAAAACTTTTTTTTGCATTGATACATGTCTCCTAGGGCAGGTCCTGGGTCCCCATACACTTTTTATGGCAATACCTTGCATATAAGCCTTTAAAATTAGCACTTTTGATTTTTTGTGTTCGGGTCCCATAGACTTTAACAGTGTTCGAATGTTCGGACAAATATTTTGGCTGTTCGCATGTTCTGGTGCGAACCGAACCTGGGGTGTTCTGCCCATCCCTATGTAAGATACATCTTAATATATGTTGCCTGCTTTAGCAGTTGATGTCCGCCTCAATCAGAGCATTTTCTGTGGACTTCTACAATATGCTGATGCAATGATCGTCAACATAGTAAAGAATAATAATGCTATAATTTTCAGAAAAAATAAGTTATTGTCATGAAAATGCAATCTTACTGTAATTTGTAAAACAGTGAGGAAGGAAGGCAGTAAGATGTGATCTCAATACATGTTTCGTTTTAGCTTCTAATGAATATCCTAATATTACTGATAAATTAAGAGAAACTGATCAGAAAGCAAATCAACATTCTACCCACCAAACTCCTTAAATCAATGGGGGGGGGGGGGGTATTTACTAAAGGCTAAAATGCTGTCCACTTTGTAGGGGAAATTTCACTTTGCACAGGGGAAAATGGTGAAGTTTCAAATTTCTAAGAAAATCAAGTGCAAGAAAGTAAAAAAACAATAATTTTCAGTTGAGAACATTATTCTTATGGGAAAAATATCTCACACTTTATATAACACAACTCAGTTATATAACAAAAAATGGGACCCCTGGTTTGCACATTCCAACCAATTTCTAAACACATAAAAATTAAGTAAGTTTATATCTGTTATTAGATTAGTTATAAACTAAGTACCTACTCTACAGAAGCCTTGTCTTATAGTTGATTATACTCATTTCTGATATTCCAATACTATGCTTAGCAATCTTACGTACAACCTTTTTATAACATTCATTTATATGGCTTAAAAATTGCTATGAAAAATGCATTTCATCCAATGTTTAATATACAATTGTCTGTACCATTATTTGTACCTAATAAAAAAATGTGTATACAAAAAAACAATATTTTTGCTTACACACAATTTGATGATGAACCACTTCTGGACCAATGCCATCACCTGATGGTGATCAATTTGCCTTTGTATACCGTTGTTATGGTAGCAGATAGCTAACCCCGCTATTTTTTTTTCAGCCGACGATTCTCTGTAAGATAAAAGTAGTCTCAGCGGTGGATTTGCCCGCCTGCCATTTTCCCGTCATCTCCGCCACTTACCGGACCCGCCGGTAGCAGCGGAGACAATTGGGTCTGCTCCCCCCAGTGCCTGGATGCCGAGTGAGCGAAAGATGCCGCCCACTCGGCTCCATAGCACTGCAGGGTGGAAGCGTCGTCACAAGTCACTTCCGCCCAATGCTCTTAAAGGGGACTTTTTTTTATGTAATTTTATTTATTTATTTATTTTTATTGAATTTTAGTGTAAATATGAGATCTGAGGTCTTTATGACCCCAGATCTCATATTTAGAAGGTCCTGGCATGCTTGTTTTCTATTACAAACAATGTTTACATTTCTCGTACTAGGAATAAAGCAAACATTTTTTTTAAAAGAACGCTGTAAAAATAAAAAATAAAAAGTAAAATAATAAAGAAAAAAAATAATTTAAAGCGCCCTGTCCCCACGATCTCACACGCAAAAGCGAACGCATACGTAAGTCACGCCCGCATATGAAAACGGTGTTCAAACCACACATGTGAGGTAGCGCCGCGATCGTTAGAGTGAGAGCAATAATTCTAGCAACTGATCTCCTCTTTACTGGTTACCTGTAGGAATTTTTAAATGTCACCAATGGAGATTTTTAAGTGAAAAAGTTTGTCGCCATTCCACGAGCAGGCACAATTTTGAAGCATGACATGTTGGGTACCTTTCACAATATGGAAAAAATTAGGCTAACTTTACTGTTGTTGTCTTATTTTTTAACTCAAAAAAGTGAAATGTTTTCCAAAAAAATCGTGCTTGTAAGACCGCTGCGCAAATACAGTGAGACAAAAAATATTGCAACGACCGCCATTTTATTCTCTAGGATGTTAGAAAAAAAAACAATATATAATTTTTTGGGGTTCTAAGTAATTTTATAGCAAAAAAAAAAAAGATTTTTTTAACTTGTAAACACCAAGTGTCAAAAATAGGCTCGGTCTGGAAGTGGTGAAAGTCTGTAGAACTTCACTTCATTCACTAAGTTTCAAAATGCAACTTCCCTTGCAAAGTGAACAGCCCTTTTTTGCCTTTAGTAAATCAACCCCAATGTGTACACTGATTGCCACCCTAACATGCAGTGAATCCAAACATTGATTTCTGTCCAGCCTACAGTGTAGAGGATTCATACACAACACAGTCAATTATATGTCTGCCAACAAAAAACAGAGAAATCCAAGCTCAACTTACTGACCAGTCTGCCACCAACCGAATTCACCTGTCTAGCAGTAACGTTTAAAAGGCAGGGGATTGGTTACACACATTTGCAAGTGTATGCGTAAGCTGCAGGCCACGACAAGGCTCCCTGTGTACTGCAGACCTAACTCTGTATAAGAGGCTCCACAATGGAAGCACATACAATTAAATGGATAGATGAAGGACAGGTGACTGGAGGAGCCCAACCCTCCTTAAAGGTACAGGACCAGACCAGACACCCAGCCGTGGCCCAATGGTGGCTGCGGTGCAAGTGTGTTACCTGAAGTGATTACAATACAAAACAACTGACCATCTGCCACCAACCGAATTCCCCTGTCTAACAGTAACGTTATAGCCGTTATAGCCAGTTATAGGTGGGGGACAGTGACCTTGTTTTATACGTCTGCCAAGACATATCATTATCAGTCTTCTAGTATGTCCAGCAGCCTCAAAGCCTGAGGTGAATAATCTTCACATTTTGACCTGAACCTCCAGGAACTACCCCCTCACAATGCAATTCATTAGATCCTAGTCATTAGAGAGGTTCAAAACAGTGAACTTAGAGATGTGAGGGGCATGGCAACGTTTGTCACTTTATGTCTCCCAGGCTTTAAAGCTCTCAAGGTACTCTAAAAGATTAACAAAGATGCATATGGGCACTTTTTTATTGCCTGTTTTTATATTTTTGGTATCATGTTTATTGGGGAGTTTGTCCACAGGTTTGGAGAAGGTTTAAAATGCTGTCTTTTTGTTATGTACACTAAATGCAAAGAACACAATTTGGTTATCCATTGGCGTTCCATAAATAGGTACCTTCATTTATGGGATTTTTTAGGCTACAATTTTAGTTAAGTGTGGTAAAAAAAAAGTGAAGACACAGTGACAATGCAAGGACAATATAGATATATGTCTAATATTATTTATTGGTGCATGGTAGGTTCCTATTTTTCAGCAAAATTTATTTTCAGCTGCTCCGGCTTTTTGATTATTTGCATCTAGGGTTCTTCCTGACAGCATTCAGCACAGAAAAAGCTGGGAAGTCCTTCCCTGCTCCCCTATAATCATATAATCACGTTTATTTGAGTCCTAGAGGCATTGCTTCTACTAAGAACAGGGAACCCCGTAAAACCAATCTGATTTCTGGTAATTTGCTTTTAATAGAAAATGTACTGCATAGCTTGAAAAAGGGAAACACGCATTAAGGCTGGGTTCACACTAGTCTGATTCTCGGACCGCCATTAGGAGCACAGGTCGCATTACGTGACAAAAACAATGATTCCCTATGAGAGCCGTCTTAACTGGTACGACTTTGAAAAAAGTTCCTATGCTACTTTTGTCCGACTTTGATCCTACTTCAGCCCATTGAAAAACATTGAAGTTGCATCAAAGTGGGATCATGTCTTAACTGATCCGACTTTGGCATGCGACTTGTGCTCTGAGGATCTTGAAGGGGAACTCCACACCAAATTAAAAAAAAAATGGCATGGGGTCCCCCTCCAAGAGCATACTAGGCCCTTTGGTCTGGTATGGGTTTTAAGGGGAATCCAAACGCCGAAAAAATGGCGTAGGGTCCCCCAAAAATCCATACCAGACCCTTATCCGAGCACGCAGCCTGGCACTCCAAGAAAGGGGGTGGGGACAAGCGAGCCCCCCCTCCTGGACCATACCAGGCCGCATGCCCTCAACATGGAGAGTATGGGTGCTTTGGGGCAGGGGGACTATGTGCCCCCCACCCCAAAGCACCTTGTCCCCATGTTGATGAGGAAAAGAGCCTCTTCCTGACAACCCTTGCCAGTGGTTGTCGGGGTCTGCGGGCGGGGGGCTTATCGGAATCTAGATCCCGGCTGGATCCGGGCCCCCACCCTATGCTCTTTCGGCATTTGGGTTCCCCTTAAAACCCATACCAGACTGCAGGGCCTGGTATGCACTTGGAGGAGGATCCCATGCCATTTTTTTTTTTAATTTGGCGTGGAATTCCCCTTCAAGATCCTCAGAGCACAAGGTGCCTGGTATTGTCGGGATCATAGTCGGATCCCTGTTCACAGAAAATCGGACCGACTTTGACCCGATGTAGGACCGTAAAGCAAAGTAGGATCAAAATCAGACCATTTAAATGTCGGATAGTGTGAACCCAGCCTTAAGCATGTAAATAATCACTTTTAACTGTGAATTTTCTCCTATTGCTTAAAATATGCCACTACAGAGCAAATCTTCTTTTGCAGATCTGACTACAATAGATTAAAATCTGATTAACTATAATAGATCATTTTTATTTGCTTGTTCCCCACTTTATTATAAAAGCATGTTTTTGTTATTTTGCTGTATATATGTTGTTTTTATGGCATATGTTACAATTTTTATAGCGTATCTATTTTTTTTTTTCTAGAGATTAAAGGCAGCTTTATCCCATCATCCTGGAACCATATCTAATGGGAATATGAACTCTATGGGCCACATGATGGACATGATGAACTCCCGACAGGAACAGACACCACATCATCATATGCACTCACACCCACATCAGCATCAGAACTTATCACAACATCATCCGTATCCTCATCAACAGCACCAGCACCCCACACATCATCCTCACTCCCAGCCCCATCACCAACAAGGTCATCCGCACCACCACTCACATTCACATCTGCACCAACATCCATCACATCATCAGACGTCACCACATGCTCCCCTGCACAGTGGTGGACAAGCACAGGTAGGTGCCAACTATGTATACTATAATTCTTTAATATGTACTTTTCATGTATACCTGAAGAATTTTGATTATGTTAGGGTTTGTTCTTCTGACTCTTTAGCCAATGTTTGGTGGAAATTGAAAATTGTAATAAAACAGGGCCCTACTGCCTGGGTAAAATATACACTATATTACCAAAAGTATTGGGACACCTGCCTTTACACACACATGAACTTTAATGGCATCCCAGTCTTAGTCAGTAGGGTTCAATAATGAGTTGGCCCACCCTTTGCAGCTATAACAGCTTAAACTCTTCTGGGAAGGCTGTCCACAAGGTTTAGGAGTGTGTCTATGGGAATGTTTGACTATTTTTCCAGAAGTGCATTTGGAAGGTCGGCACTGATGTGGCCGAGAAGGCCTGGCTCACAGTCTCCATTCTAATTCATCTCAAAAGTGTTCTATTGGGTTGAGGTCAGGACACTGTGCAGGCCAGTCAAGTTCCTTCACCCCAAACTCACTCATCCATGTCTTTATGGAACTTGTTTGTGCTCTGGTGTGCAGTCATGTTGGGACAGGAAGGGACATCCCCAAACTGTTCCTACAAAGTCGGGAGCATGAAGTTATCCAAAATGTCTTTGTATGCTGATGCCTTAAAAGTTCCCTTCACTGGAACTAAGGGGCAAGCCCAACCCCTGAAAGGCAAACCCACACCATAATCCCCCCTCCACCAAATGATTTGGCCCAGTGCACAAAGATAGGTCCATAAAGACATGGATGAGCGAGTTTGGGGTGGAGGAACTTGACCAGCCTGCACTGACCTCAACCCAATAAAACACCTTTGGGAGGAATTAGAGCGAAGACTGCAAGCTAGGCCTTTATGTCCACATCAGTGCCTGACCACTCAAATGCGCTTCTGGAAGAATGTTCAAACATAACCATAGGTACACACCTAAACCTTGTGACAGCCTTCCCAAAAGAGCTGAAGCTGTTATAGCTGCAAAGGGTTGGCCAACTCAATATTGCACCCTATGGACTAAGACTGGGATGCCATTAAAGTTAATGTACGTGTAAAGGCAGGCGACCCAATACTTTTGGTAATATAGTATATATATATATATATATATATATATATATATATATATATTTTTTTTTTTTTTTTTTTTTACACGAAAACTTTTTTTTTTTGTCTCAACGACCGACCTAGTAGTCTACTTTTATCTTCTTTCTTTCGTATTTGTTCCTTTGCTTACGTCGATAGTGGAGATTCTTTACCATTCGACGTTGTATTATTTACAAACGAAAACCCAAATTATGACGAAATTCGGTACAGGGGGGTTTTACAAAATGTATTGTCGAGTCATACTCATAAGGTATCTAAGTAAAACAAAAATTGTCACATAGTTGAAAAGCCCAATTACAAATAATAATAAAAAAGGTAAAAGTTTTGTAAAGTACTGAGTGAGTAGAAGTGTCAGTGACGGGTGTTTTTTTTTTTTTTTTTTTTTATATATATATATATATATATATATATATATATA
>BLSH010241805.1:1923590-1945664 GCA_018402905.1 Glandirana rugosa
ATTTTAATCGTCCGTAAACGCGGCCACTTTTGCGCAAACCAATTTATAAACGCAGATTGCGATTTTTTTTTATCACATATATGAGAAAGAATATAAATCGGCCAAAACTGATGAAAAACAATGTTTTTTTGTATTTTTTTTTTGGATTTGTATTTTAGCAAAAAGTAAGAAATTTGGGTTTTTTTGCAAAATTATTGCTCTTCTTTTGTTTATAGCGGCGATCAGAAATGACGCAGCGGTGATGAAATACCACCAAAAGAAAGCTCTATTTGTGGGAAAAAAAGGACGTAAATTTCATTTGGGTACAACATCGCACGACCGCGCAATTGTCAGTTAAAGCGACGCAGTGCCAAATCGCAAAAAGGGCTCTGGTCCTAAAGTGTGAAATCCTTCCGGGGCTGAAGTGGTTAAAAAGGGTCGGTATTTAAGTTCTGGTTATAGTAAACAATGTTGAATTAGACTGTCAGTACCAGGGACTATAACAGCAAGTAGTATTTTTAGTCTGGAATTAAATGCCAGCTTCTGGCACTAAAGAGTAATGTAAAAATGTGCCATAGATACTTTGTAAAAGCAGGCAATAGTTACTCATCCTCTAAAAATTATTTTTTTTTAGGTTTAAAAAAATGTCAGCTTTTGGATTTACAACAGTAAAGTATTTTGTAAAATAGCGTAGACTATAGTTTGCTGAATTCAAAAATAAATTGTTAGTTCCTGGGATGTAAACAGCAATTTTTGACAAAAAAGTGCTGCTGTGGATGTACATACTCCTGAACTTAAAAAAGATCTCTTAGAAACAGTCCTCTTCTTTTTTTCCAGAAAGTATTGATTTTAATATACAGTACATTCGTTTGTAAATAGTCATCTCTGGGGGCTAAGACAGCTGGGTATTTTTGTAAAAATGGGTCTCTACTTTTTCTTGAAGGGGTTCTAGAGGCTGAAGGTTTTTTACCTTCATGCATAAACCACCTTCTGTGTGCAGCAGCCCCCCCCCCCAATCCTTACCTTAGCCCCCCGCTAATCCTCCTCATTGAATGGGACAGCAGCCGGAGCCCATTGGCTTCCACTGCTGTCAATCACAGCCAGTGAGCCAATGAGGAGAGAACTGGGGGTGGGGCCGACCCATGCCCCTATCTGTCTTATGGATGCATAGAGCAATATATAAAACCATACAGTCTATAGAAATAAGGTGGTGGTTACCTCATCCCAAAACGTCTAATATGAAAAGAAGAAGTACCCCCTGAAGTGGGACTTTAAATAGGTACACCAACCACATCAATAAAAGCTATATATTTATTTGTTCATAAAAAAAAAAAAAACAACAACAAAATTGTAAGGACAATGTATCAAATACAATATAGAGCACATAAATGACAAAAATCATTAAAAAAGTATCACAGATGCATTTCACCAATATTGCCTTGATAAGATGACAATAAACAATCCAGTGCTAGTGTATCCGTTGTCCGAAGGTGGAATTCGGTTACCCAACATATATGTTTCGGATTAAAACAAAACCCTTCATCAGGGATAGCCTTACAATGGATTATGGGGTATTGGTGCATTAAAAGCGACATTCCTCTCTGGATGGAAACATTGTTGTGCTCCAGTAACCAGTGGCTGAGTGTCGGGCCAGACCCCCAGAGAAATCAAGTAACAGGGGGGATGAATATTGTGTCAATGCAGGGCGGGTAAGTGGAGTCAAAATAAGCAAGTGTGTAGCGGTCAAGTTTTTCAAAGGGTCACCAGATATTTCATTGTCAGTTAGAATTCATAAAAAGTCCCACTTTTTTTTGTATGAACAAATAAATATATAGCTTTTATTGATGTGGTTGGTGTACCTATTTAAAGTCCGGCTTCAGGAGGTACTTCTTCTTTTCATATTATGGATGCATAGAGGAGCAGCTCGGGAGCGAGCATGGAGCAATGCCCCAGGGCAAGCAGCTATCCCTGGGGGCAATGCTCAAGGGGGAGGAGCCAGGAGTGCCAGTGGAGGACCTGAAAAGAGAAGGATCGGAGCTGCTCTGTGCAAAACCAAAAAAAATAAAGTATAACATGTTTGTTATTTAAAATAAAAACTAAGCATTAATACCACTTTTAAAAAAATGCAGCTTTTGGTATACTTATCGCAATGATAAAAATAATGGAACTTTTAATACACTTAAGGATAGACAGTCATCAGGACAACAAACCTGATCATACCACCAAATTGGTTTAAAATGAAGAGATTAACCACTCAAGGACTGGAAGGATTTCCCCCTTAATGACCAGGGCATTTTTTGCAATACGGCACTGTACCACTTTAACTGACAATTGCGCGGTCGTGCGACATTGTACCCAAACAAAATTGACATCCTTTTTTCCCACAAATAGAGCTTTCTTTTGGTTGTATTTGATCACCTCTGCGGTTTTAATTTTTGCGCTATAAACAAAGAAAGAGAGACAATTTTGAAAAAATAACAATATTTTTTACTTTTTGCTATGATAAATATCCCAAAAAAATGTAAAAAAACTAATTTCTTCCTCAGTTTAGGCTGATATGTATTCTTCTACATATTTTTGGTAAAAAAAATTGCAATAAGCGTATATTGATTGCTTTGCGCAAAAGTTATAGCGTCTACAAAATAGGGGATAGATTTATGGCATTTTTATTATTTTTTTTCTCTTTACTAGTAATATCGGTGATCAGCGATTTTTAGCGGGACTGCGACATTGTGGCAGACAGATTGGACACTTTTGACACTTTTTTGGGACCATTGACATTTAAACAGTTGACATTCTAACTGTATGGGGGAAGGGCTCACTGGGGAAATGCACAGAATCTGTGTCATCTCCCCTGTCAGAATGGGGATCTGCCTTGTTTACACAGGCAGATCCCCGTTCTTTCACTGTGGGGAACGATTGCAGGTGGCCGGCGGACATCGAGTTCACCCCACTTATTGGCTCCCCTACAGGCCAATGGGAGCGTGCATGCGCCCACAATGGCTCGTTCCCGCGCCGATGTACAATGGCGCTGATTCGCAGGAACGAGCCATATTGCCACAGTAAAACGATGGCGGGCCGTCATTAAGTGGTTAAAGTGATTGTAAAGCCTTTTTTTTCTTAAAATAAGAAAGATGTTATAATTTTCTGCTCCGTGCAATGGTATTGCACAGAGCTACCCCTTACCTCCCCTTCTGGAGTCCCCTACTAGCGTTCTCTGCTCTGTCTCTCCTCAGTAAACAGTTTTCTGGGGCTCACCTGGGCATGCTCCTGAGCAAGGCTACATACATCTATAGACACACACAGCGCGGCTCAGCCATAGCCTCTGCTCCCTCCTCACAGTATTTGACTCCACAGCAGCAGGTGCCAATGGCTCTCACTGTTGCCTGAGTCTCCTGTGAGAAAAGAAAGGGAAGGGAGTAGACCTGCAGCCAGGCACAGCAGTAGACCGCTGACAAGCGCAGGTAAGTGTTTTGGGGGGAGGGGGACTTCAGAACCACTTTAAATGTTGTAGGATTGTATGATCAAAGCCCAGGCCTCAATTCAATTGAGAATCTAAGACAAGATTTGAAAATTGCTGTTCAGTCACAGTTTTGAATCATTGTGACATAGCTAGAGCAATATAGCATAGACAAATACAAAAGGTGGTTCTTCCAGGTATGACTAGCTAGACGAACAACACATCTGTGCAATATTTTGCATCAGTGTTAAGTATGTGGTGTAGAGCAAATCATTAAGATCCCTTTCACACTAAGGCAGTTTTCAGGCGCTTTAGCTAAAAAAAAATAGCGGCTGTAAAGTGCCTGAAAAATGTTTCTCAATCCTCCCCAGTGTGAAAGCCTGAGTGCTTTTACACTGGGGTGGTGCGCTTGCAGGACAGGATAAAAAGTCTTGCATGCAGCATCTTTGGGGCCGTTTGGGAGCACTGAATACACTGCTCCTAAACCGCCCTGCCTATTGGAATGAATGGGCAGTGATTCCGAAGCGCCGCACCACAGGCGTTTTTAACCCCTCTTTAACCCCTTCTTGGTGGTTAAAAACATCCCGCTAGTGGCCGAAAAGCGTCACTTAAACAACGGTAAAGCGCCACTAA
This sequence comes from Glandirana rugosa, assembly GCA_018402905.1. Classification (NCBI taxonomy): domain Eukaryota; kingdom Metazoa; phylum Chordata; class Amphibia; order Anura; family Ranidae; genus Glandirana; species Glandirana rugosa. The sequence continues at coordinate 1,927,663 of BLSH010241805.1, forward strand.
AACTAGCGGCACTTTACCGCTAACGGGCCCGCCGCCAGAGTGTGCAAGCAGCCTTAAACTTCTATTAAATTCATATTGATTATATGAATTTAATAAACCTTAGCTAAGTACTCATTTTATTCTGTTACCTATGCAAAGCACCTATGCAAAGCACTAAAATATTTTATACTGTAGAATTTTTTTTCCTCAATATATAATAATAGTGCTTATCTTATACTTTGTTTGTTTTTTAAATTTGGGCAAAACACTGGCTGTATGTCTATATTTTTTTCAATAATTTTATATGGGGAGCACTATGTTGGCTGTCCCTGAAAACAAAGAAAGAATAGAAAAACTTCTACTAAACACAACATGTTACATATTAAAATGAGTTTGCCTAAAGAATAATCATTTTTAACTTTCAAATTCCTTCCAAGAGCTCTTTTACTTTTGAGTAGCATGGATAAAGCTCCAGTGTTACACAGGTGTGTGCTTCAAGGACATGTATATTTGCAGCCAGTGGAAACTAACAAATGAAAACTAAACATGATTAGTGACAGACTTACAGCCACTTTACGCCCCTCAGTAGTTGGCCTTATTTTTGTTCTCCTTTTTTACTATTGAGCATTTTAACTATATTAGATATTAAAAACCAACTGCACCTTAAATGTTTTGGTTGAGCACCAGTGGGATGAATCACATACGCTTGTATCTCTTATAGCTGGTGACATCCTCCCACAGCAGTTTTTATCGCAGTTCACGATTACAGTCCTATAGTTATGGAGTAAAATGTTGCCAATTAATTTCCCACTTATTTCTATATTGTGGTGACTCCACAATCCTTCTGGCGAGATACTGAGTATTCCATAAATCGAAGGAAGATGCTCCAGCACAATGTAGGAACACCTTCTTTGGAGAACTGGAATCCTTAGCATTCCCGGAGTCTCACTGAAAGCATTGTAACATCACCTAGACACAGTGGGCAGAAGCTAGGGATAAGGTAAATTTAGTTTCTATTTTTTTTCACAGGTGTTTTGTTTTTACAGCATTAATGCAATGAATAGGTGGAATCAATAAAATATTTTCTCTGCCCTATAATAGCACAATACAACCTAAATAAGCTTGATTTACTAAGGGAGTAGAGACATTCCACTTTGCAAAGCAAATGCTCACTTAGCTTAGTAAATAAGATGAATAAGTGTTCACTTTAAATACCTAATCATCTATAAGGGAAAATAAAGTAAGCAGCCCCTGCTCATTTATTAAATCAACTTTACTGTGTCTTAATAATAATTAAAAAATAAGTTATCTCAGATAAAAATAAAAGTAAATGCCAGATAAACTGTCTTGTCTGCAAAGTAAATTACTGGTTGCTTGCTGTGAATTATTAATTTAAAGCAAACTATGCTTTGTCCATGTAGGTAAAGCATTTTATTTTATTTTAATTCTCCTTTTTCCAGCAGCATATACTCACCTCTATTCACTATCCTTATAGTAACATTTTTGCTGTATGAAAAATGTATCTGAAAGGCATTCCTGTAAAATATAAATGTAAATATCTTTACTGCTGCTTGATCCTGAGAAATAATCTGAAGTCCACTGGGAAACCAACAGTCCCTGGAGTGTGGATCTTTGTAGTCTTTTGCAAAGTGTGGTAGATCTGTGGGGGGACCCAGGGAACACTTACATGTTTCAGTGTCAGTTTCCCAGTGCATTTCAGGGGGTCATTTTTTAGGTTCACTGTTAATACCTAATCGTGTGCAAGAGAAATTTAAAAAAAAAGTGTTTTTGCTAACATAAGTTTGGATGGTTGAAGAAAACACATATATTACCTTATTTATAAACCTAAATAAAAATTCACTTTGCAAAGTAAACAGCCTCTACTTCTTTAGTAAATCATCCTCACTGTGTCCCAATAATAATTTAAAAATAAGTTTTGCATTAAAAGGGTAACCGTCAGATAAACTGTGTCATCTACATGGTAAATTTCTTGCTGCTCATGCTTCTGAACTCTGATCTGGTCCTGAAAATTTATTCAGTGAAATCTTTGGGAAACCAACACTTCCTGCAGTAGGGGTATACTGGGCCTGGGGGCAGTGGGACAATTGCCCCCAGATCACTCTGATGCCCTGTAAAAAGGCTGCACCGCTTCCACAGGTATGCCTAAAGACTTCTTGGTGAATAGGAGTAAAAAGACCAAAGTCCACTAGTGTCCTACTGAGTGCGAAATGAGGATGAGGACAGAGTACAGGCCGCCCCCTGGCATGGATGGTGTATGCCATGTCCGAGCAGAGACCGGCTCCATGCCGCACCGCAGGCTTTCCTGCCTGGCCAGCCCTGACCAAGCCACCCTGGAAATCCCCTGCAAGCCCCCTGCTAACCAGTTTGGGAACCCGGAGTTGATGCAGCAGGCCCTGTCCAGCCTGACCTGCCCAGTAAGCATAGAGTACCTGGAATGGAGCTTTAGCCTGGGATGGGGTCGGGAGGAGGCAGGGAAGAGGAAGAGCAGAAGGGGAGCAGAGTCGCTGCACCCTGAGCCTCTGGGTTGTATTTGCGAGTCAGCCCCTGTCCTGGAGTGTGGATCTCCTTAGTCCCCTACCACTGTATCACTGTATCTTGTAATGGGTTGGGGGTCAAAGGGAGGAAGCAGGTAGAGCTGCAGAGGACACAGGGAATCAACACTTGCAAAAGTGTTGGTTTTCCAGTGGAATTCAAGGGATCATTTCTCAATATCGGAAAAAAGCTTAGAAGCGTGGCAACAGGAAAGGTAGGAATTTGCATTCAACTTTTTAATTCAACATTTTAATATTGCATCAGGAGCCAACAAGTAACAAAATTCAGGGCTCTCCAGAAACCTTCTATCATTATGAACAGTTTTGCTAGTTAATTCTGAATGTCTGAAAAGCATTTTTTTCATTACAAAACTTTTAGAGACAATTTTATGTTATCGGTGAATACTGGTGTTTAACTTTTTTCTTGATGTCAAGCTTAAGCTGGCCATGCACTAGCAGAGTTTTATTATAAAATGTTAATTTTCAGAACATTTCATCAATTTTTTAATGGTTAGTTGGCTCAAAATTTTCTATCACACTGACGAGAAATTTAGAAAGAGCAAAATGGAAATTTTTTCTTACACTGAAAATGGTTTTCATTTGGTAAAGTCCATTTTTTTTTTCAAATCAAATTTTAAAAGCAAATAAAATGTGGAATTACTTTCGCATGACATTCATCAACAAATCAACTGCACTAATCAGAATTTTCATACAAATGTTTGTATGAACATTTGTTCCTAATTCTACTAGTCTACTAAATCTAGTTTATGGCCAGTTAAATTTAGAGGTGTTTAGATCTTTTTTGCCATTCCAGTCCTCAGGATATTATGACTGTTGACTGATCACTCTAGTTGATAAAACAGACCGTGAAGTGTGAATCTGGTACAGTGTTCACAAACGTATGTACCATCTTTCAAAAGGAAAACAATAGTTTTCAGCCAAAAACAGATTTGATTACTAATTCCAATTTTTGACGTCAAGAGACAGCAATTACAATCCCAATTACCTTATTTTCCCTTAAGTAACCATTGCAGGGAAACAGAAGAGTGCTTTTAGATGTAGCTCCTTGGGTCTAGGGTGCACTTGTCTGGTACTATGGTCTTCTATATGTGTAAAAAAAAAAAAAAAAGGTGTTTAAATCAGCCTCATAAATGTTCATCTGTGTAGTAAATACATTAAGTAGGAAAACTTTTTTTTGGCTAAAGTTCTTCAGACAGCAGATGTGTTACAAACAAGGCTGCAGACACATAAATTACAGACTTCTGAAGTCTCAAGAAATTTCTGCTGCACTCTATGTACAAATTAACAGACTGTCTTTTATGTGACAGCCTCGCTGAAATGTTCAAATTTGCTGTTTGAGCCTATTCATTTGCAGAGCTCATTACGAATAAAGATAAAAATCTGAACAGCAGTTACAGGTGCGGATTTCAGCTAAACAGACTGTCCAACAGACATGTATTTAAGTGGAGAGAAAAAGCAGTTTAGAGGTGATGATAGGCAGTAGTGCTTTTTATTTATATAATTGTAGTACTAGTGTTTTAATTTGCATTTATATGGTTTAACTCCACTGCTTTTGTACGTATGGTAGTGCCAGCATTGACTTTTCTTTTTCAAAGATGTAAAAGTAGTCCCCTTAGAAAGAGGTGTCCACTTCTGGCAGGAAAGTATAAAATCACACATTTTGAGGAGGGCTAGAGCCACTGGCTGAGGGTTACTGTGCCTTGCCCTGTCTTAGATCAACCAATCAGCATTGATCTCAGGAAAGCAGACTTCTTCCCACTGGCAGAACTCCATTTCTTACAGTGAAACTCACATTTTGTGGAGGGAAAAAAAACCCCTCTAAAGCCTCGTACACACGGGACAACAATCGTACGTACGATCGTCGCAAATTGTATGTTGGATAATGTGACTTGCATACTGACTGCACTACACGATCGTACAAGCACAGAAAGAACGTTCAGGTGCATGTAATTAGCATCCGGCCGTTCCTGACTTCGGAGCATGCGTGTTTTGCACAATACAACTTGTTGTACCAACTGCTCTGTACACACGATAAAACGGTCGTATGAGCGCTTGTTGGTACGACCAAGTTTTCTAGTTTGCTCATACAACTCCCTTGTACGACCATCGTATGTTCGACTGTTCTAATCGCGCATACGAACGATCGATATTGCATACAACAGTTGTTAGTACGACCTGTTGTAAACGATCGTTGTCCCGTTTGTACGAGGCATTAGTGAACAATACACATTGCAAGGATTTTAGCAAATGTTTTTGCAGATTCATACAGTAGGTTCTGAAGAAACTGTTACCCCATATCCTGTCTCAAACTGATTTTTGAATTGGAATGTCTGCCTACATGATAGCCGCATGGTGCAATCTCACTGTTGTTATGATAAATGCTGCAGTGCTGCATCTCTTTAGCCGAGGATGCTCTCTAATTTCAGTTATCACAGCAGGGACCAGCCAAAGTTCGATCGGTGTGTAGCTGCCCACACTCGACAGAAGTAGATTGTTTGATCGAATTCTGTTGAAGGCATATATTGGAAATATTTTCTCACTCAACAGATGTAGCCAACCACTGGTGGGTGCAGTTGTCAAAATACAATGTCCCAGCTGGGAGATTTCTCCACCCACCTCATTTGTGTGAATGGAGGAAGGCTGAAAAAAAAAAAAAAACCTAACATTATATGGCCAGCTTTAGAGAGAATGTCCTCTAAAAATGCAACTCCTTCTGCTGTGAATGCCTGAAATTTGACTTGTATCTCAGAGCAAACCCCAGTGAGAAGCAGTGGAGCAATCATACAAGCAACAAATTTGATTTATGATGGTGTTATGTACACCAATGGTACACCAAAAATGATCATTATTTTCCCCAAGATTGGTTGACCAAAAATGTATGTGAAGATCTGTTGGTGACTTGTGCTTGGATAATCATACTTGATCCAGTGTATCATCTTATCTATGGGTACCTCTAGAAGCAGGGTGTGTGCCTTTTGAGCTACAGATTTAATGACAGTTCGGACATGAATCCAATTGCATAGGTACGAGCACCCATGCAATCTGATTCTAGTGCGGACCACAAAAGGGTCCTGTGCAAGTTTGGTCCAAATGCGATACAATTTCAGCCATACTATCTGTATGGCTGAATTTGCATTGCACGGACATCGCATGTGATTCGCACTGCAGTGTGATGCGAATCACATGCACCACGCAGCAGTGTGAACCAGCACTTAAAGTGTTACTATATCCAGGACACTGCATTCACTATATCTGGTCTCCCACAGTACACAGAACATGGGAATTCAATTATTTCAGTAAATATAAACTGCTAAATACCTTTTCTCATCAGCAGTATATAGCAGTCTTGTGATTTCTACCAGTTCCTGATGAAGTTTGTAGGAGGAGTGTTCATATTGCACTGAGCTGTCCTATGAGGCTGCTCCTGACCCTCTGTCAGGACATGTCTGGACAGTGCTGATTGGCCCTGTGCTGATCACATGCACTCTCCCAATAAAAAAAACTTTCTAGCAATACACAAGAAACTGAGCATGTGCAGCCTGACTCCAAAGGCTTGGTCTTATCCAGACTTGTCCAGGGGAACAGTGCAGGGAGGGGAGGGTCTGTGCATACAAGATCAATCAGCCTTTTTACATAATGCAGAAGATTAACCCCTTAGGTTCCACAGTGAGTATAACAAGCATGCTTTACTGTATATACAGACTGATTTTACTGTTGTGGGTTTAGTAACACTTTAAGGTCTAAAACATTTTGCTTAATTATTTGGGATTTTATTATATCAAACAAAAGAGCACAATTATTTTGTTTTAGATACTGCAATGAGTGGTTAGTACCTCTGTCAAGTCCTTATTGCTGTCTGTATTGCCGTGAGATTCTCTTAATTTGCCCTGCCATTTATTGTCACTGTGATAGAGAATCCAACATTTTGAGTAGCCATGTAATAGGAATAAAGGAGATATTCCAGTTTGGGCACTTGTTTTGATGACAAGTAAGAGATAATTTACCTCACATTGGAGAAATGTATTCTCACTTCATGTTGTGCCTCTAGGACAAAAATAAGGGTAATTTCCCCAATGGGACATGGGTGTGGTTTTACCCTTTCCTTACTCTTACTCCTTACTCTTAAAAATGAATAAAACACTTTGGCTTTAGACACACTTTAACATTAGCTGTTAATACCCACTCAGTAACCAATAAGCCAAATGTGGTTGTCAGTTACCTTTGACATGTACATCCTGTAAGAAAGTGCTCAATATCTCTCTATTTGATCACCTGCAGAGCTGTTGAGTTACGAGTATAAAACCAAGCCCAGGTTTCATAAAAAAAATTAACAGAGAATTAAGTGTTTTGTGAGCGTTGTTTTTTTTCATAGTGTGGTTTGCTAATCTAGGGACATTCAAATATAGAGCATCTCAAACTGATGTCAAAAGCAAGTTGTATTTGCCCATCAACACAACCCCAAAGTCTGTCGACACAGGCCCTTAGGCTGTTTTTAGATTTTGATCTCTGAGCTTAGTCAATCAAAAAGCTCCATTTAAAATTTCCCTTACCAGAGGCTCCCTGTCAAGAATAATTGAGGTGACAGTAGCCATGCTTTTGAAAGTTTTCCATATGCTCAGACCTGTATAACTGTATAACACAGAGAACTGCGTCTTCAATTAGATCTGCACAATACCAGCAAAATATTGAATTTAAATATTTAAACACAAATATAATTTCTAATAATGCAGCATGAGACAAGATACTATGAATATCCAGTTACAAACTTTTGACAGTTATTACATAATATTGGGCTTTTGTCAAGTTAACCCTAACTTGGGTAGCTTATTGAACTCTTTAAATAGGAAAGTAAATTTATAGATGCTGATTTACTAATGGAGTTGAGAATCTTAACACAATACATTGACCAAATATTTACTTCAATTGCCCATTAATGTGAAAAGCAAATTCCTGTTTACTTATTTAATCTGCAAATGATTACATATTTACAGTAATTATTAACTCTCAACTCCTTCAGTAAGTAAGACCAATTGTCTTGCTTAAATGATAAGTTCACATTTTTATTAAAATGTACTATGCATAAAGGATCACTCTGTATTTTACATTGTAAAAATTGTTTATTGAAGAAAAAAATAGCTTACTTTTAAAGATATTCCTGTAGGCCAAGAGTGGCACCCCTGGAACCTGGCCAGAAAACATAAATTGGAAGAGATCAATCACATCATGCATAGAATCTAGGACATGAGAACCATTTAACATGGCACTAGCACCTAAGGCATTCCCCATTATCTAAGGAGTGCTCTTCCTCTGACATACAACCGCACATTGACAGTGCGCTGTTCCTGCCCTGCCACAGTAGAGACTGAAATCAATGGCCGCTGTGACAGGGGAGGAAGAGTGCACTGCACATGCATGATTGTATGTCAGAGGGAGAGCATTTGTTCCTTAGATGCTGGCGTCACAGATTCTGCGCAGGATGAACTGGATTTCTCTCAGTGGGAGTTTTATAGCCAGGCATCAAGGAAGCCACTCTTGGCCTACAAGAATACTGTTGAAAGTAAGCTAATTTTTTCTCTACTGAAAAATGATTGATAAAATGCCCCTTTCTTGCATAGTAAATTTAAGTACAAAGGTGAACTAACCTTTTAACAACATCAGGTTATTAAAATAACAGATATGTGATATCTCATAACCTTTCTATCCACTAAAGGTATCATCAGGTACCACATGCACACTAGATCATTTAAGTATGCCCTTTTTTATTACAAAGTTTTTCACTCCTTCTAGTATATCTAAAGCCAAAACTTTTTTTTTTGTTAGTTTTGGACAAAGTTTTGAAGTGTTAGAAGCCCTGTCAGGTTTGTATTGATGAACAAGAGGAGTTGTGGAGCACTAGATTTCCGGTTGTGTGGATCCATTTACTTACCAGACAGATCTGCAAAGAGTAACAACTGTGGGTGATGGATGTCCCATGTAGACTGGTGTGTTTAGGAAAATGTGAAACTCACCTGTTAGACTGCTGCCTAAACCAGTATTTGGAATAGATCCTTTAATACAAATTATTCACACTTCACCAAGATCATTCCATGTTGCTTAAGTTCAGTACTCAAAATCTCTTCCTGAAGGTCTATTTGCCTCTGCTGAAAGAAACCCGAAATGCATTGACTGTAAATAAATATGAATTTCAAAAAACTGATTTACTGGACTGCAAAAATGAGTTTGCAACTGTCACCAGAACAGCAGGTGAGGGCAAATTTTCCAAATGGGACACCTGCTCCAGTGAAGCTATTTCCCCTTTCTTTCTAGAAATGTTCTCTCAATTCCTCTTGTGTATCCAGGACAGGAAATGAAAATAAACTTCCCGAAGGTACATAGACAGCAGAAAAAAGTCATTGTTTCTAACCATTCCCTATGCTATCCAAAAAAAATATTGGCTTTAGATATACTGTACATTAAATATGGCTATATTTGGAGTGTCTATAATTGTGAGATTTTTTAATGTGTTTGTTGAGAAGATCAGACTGCAGAGCCATTCCAGGTGCTGAGAAAACGACAATTCATGAAAAAATATACTGATTCATTATAATTTTATCAGTACATACACATTAGTCGAATGACCTCTTATGGTGGTCATAGATGGATTGGCCAAATTTTGATTTATTTGTGGCCACTGCAGTTGAACAGAAATCTATTTCTATTCAACCACCCTACTGGATAAAAGCCACTTGACCAGGGGCTGTAGCCCATGGCTGCAGTGCTGATCTGTGTATTATGACATCAGGAGAGCCCCCCATCCATCTCGAATATGTGGATGGGGAATCCGTACAATTTTTTTGAACGAAAAAACGGAACCATATATGACCAGCTTTAGTCTTCTAAACCTGACTGGAAAATGACAGTTGGCATTCAGTTGTTATGAGCAACTCCTCAACCTATAATTAACAGCTTTTATATGTCAATACGGTGACAGATATAGAAACAACTGTAGCTAATCAGACCCCATTGTCATTGTTCTGGTACAGGCTAGAACAATAATGCCAATCCTTCTTCCATGAGCAATACAAAGTGATGACTGAAATCATGTAAGCCATGAAGAGGATCATTGTGTTCACTTTCCTGAATCAATAAAACAAAGAAAAAAAAATATACTCAAGCTATGTATCTATTAAAGGCGTTGCATTTTTAAAAAAAAATAAGTTTGTGTAAGTCCCATAATTTCTGGACAGTGCTCTGAAGCAATGAGGACTCTGTGCTGTCAGTGCTATTAGTCTAACATTGTGAACATGCATACCCAAGAGAATGGCACAGGAGATAAACTAATCCACAAGATACTGCTCTTTCATTGTCTAAAAGGCTGACTGGCACTAGGTCAATGACCAAGCTACATTGCTTAGAGCAGGGGTAGGCAACCAGTAGCCCTCCAGCTGTTGTTGAACTGCATTTTCCATGAGGCATTGCAAGGCTGGCAGTTACAATTACTCCCAGAGGCATGATGGGACTTACCTGCCAGGTTGCCTACCCCTGGCTTAGAGTGTTATTTAAAGCCACACTTTTTTTTTTTAGTTTTGGGTAGAGCGGGAAGGGTTAGAACCCCTGTCAGTTTTTATTACTCCTTGTGTCCCCGATAGGGAGATTTATCTTTTTTTTTTGTTTGTTCTGCTGACCATTGTCACGGGGGACAGAAAGTGAGAGAATATCCAAAACGTTGAATTGTTACCAGGCCAGTAATAGAGTATTCCACATTTTCATATAAAAGGGAAATCTGATTTTTTTGCATATACTATAAAATATATATAATATTACAATGGGTAAAGCTGTTGGTGGAAAAGTGTGCACTTTGCTTCGGAAAAAAAAATGCTTAAGGTAAGCATATAAAAGTTAATTGCCAATTACATAGTAAGTAATTTTCTGCATATTTACTCAATAAGAAATAAAACATTTTTATTCCAGATTATCACTATTTACAGTACAAGGTTAAATTGGTATAATAACGGGGATATGTTAAAACATACCTACAATTTACTAATAAGAACAGCTTGTTATGCCTCCAAGCTCTTTGTATGTTGCCACGACAGGGTAAGAAGCTGAGTTTGTGGTGGATATAAGACTCATCTGCGTCAAGCTGATATACAAAATACTCTGATTAAGTACTCTCCTTTAGATCTACCAACAACTTTGCAGAACAGCTGTGGTCAGTTTATGAGGTATAGGGGGGCCTCATCTGTGGCTCCTTACATAACCAAGTGACCACATGTAATATTCAGTATGCATGTTGCTACAGAAGACTTTAAGAGACAATGAACATCTTTTGGAAAATGGTCAAATTGTGAGGATTTACCAAAACTGAAAAGTGCAAAATCTGATGCAGGTCTGCATGGTAGCCAATCAGCTTCTAACTTTAGCTTGTTCAGTTAAGGTTTGACAAAAAATGGAAGCTGATTGGCTCTATGCAGAGCTGCACCATATTTTGCACTCTCCAGTGTTAGTAAATCAACCCTACTGTGTATGTGCTACAGGAGCAGTTGCAGCCTAGAGACATCTTGCAGGACAGTCCAAGACTGGGAATATGTTATTTGAGGTTGAAGCGCTTATTGCCATTATTGCTCCTTTACAAACCAGTGATATCACTCCCACTACCTACTGCCAAAGTTTGAGAGCTACACAACAAATATTAAAGAACCACATGTGGCCCGTGGGCCACAGATTATGTACCTGGAATATAGAGTGTGGGCCTTCCCAACTTGATTCAAATTGAATGCATAGATTAGGTTGGCCTTCATATTATATAGGTTAGGTAAACTTAAACGAGATTGCCCAGAGATTTTACAATCAGATTATAATGTGTATGACCAATTAAAGTGGCACCAAACTCCTCCACATCATAGTTTCTTTATCACTGCCATGGTAACAACAGAAGTAGAGCTTAATTATATGAGAGGGGCTTGACAATATTGAAGGTAGAGATTACTCATCAGTTTTCAAAAAATATACAAAAATCATCATGATTGGACAGAAACAACAAGGAAGTATCTATTTCCCCTACCCCAGGGGTAGGCAACCTGCGGATCTCCAGCTGTTGTAGAACTACATTTCCCATGAGGCATTGCAAGGCTGACGGGTACAATTACTCCCAGATGCATGATGGGACTTGTAGTTTTGCAACAGCTGGAGGGCCACAGGTTGCCTACCCCTGCCCTACCCTATTAAATACTGCCCAGCAAAAATAACAGGTGCACTTTTGAAGAGTATGGCCTAATACTCTTATAATTACCACAGTCCCTTCTGCTTTTATTTAAAAAAAAAAAGGAAAAAAAACCTCTGTATATATTTTATTTAGTTTCAGACAGACATCTTTCTTTCAGCATGAATGCTTAAGAAAAGCAGATTATTTAAATGACATTTGAGTTTTTCTTTTGGCCGGCATTGCCACCACCACATTTCACATGTGTGTTTTTAGTGGTCTAGAGAGTCAATTCGCTTTTCTTCTTGGTCCAGCTCTCACCAGCAGCACAGCAAATGCAGCCCACTCAGACAATACAGCCCCCTCAGCCCACGGGAGGCCGACGCAGGCGGGTGGTGGACGAGGATCCAGACGAGAGGCGGCGAAAGTTTCTGGAAAGGAACCGAGCAGCTGCCACGCGGTGCAGACAGAAAAGGAAGGTCTGGGTGATGTCACTGGAAAAGAAAGCAGAGGAACTCACCCAGACAAACATGCAGCTTCAGGTGTGTACTGTACAGCTTCACAAAGCCACTGTTTATAGCTGAGCATTTTCTCTACACGTCCATCATACACAAGCAAGACGCATTACACTAATTATAAAAACACAGACATAATCTGCTCTAGCAGATGACTGAGGTCCTTCTTGTGTAAACACCTTGTGTCAAAGGATGCCAAAGGACTTTGCACTTGCCTCAAAGAAACCTTTAAAGAGCAAGCTGCTCTATCTTGTTCAAAATATAGCCCTGATTTTGTTTTCATCATTTAGCAAAGAGGACAGTGATTGGGCATCCAGCAGATCAGTTCCTAACATCCTATTTCCACCAAGTCTTTCAATGCCTGGAATAATGGTACACTATTACTAAGAATCCCAGCAGGACGCGGCCATGTTTATTTACTATCGGCAGTGTCCATTCTAAGATCTGACTCTAAGCAATTTCTATGCAATTCTCCACAGAGGAGTTTGAGATTTAAATGAAAGCAAAATTGCTGATATTTAAATTTCAAGATTAATTTAAAAAAAAGAATATACATTTGCATTGTCTTTGGCTACTCTACAACACTGACAGGTGAAGTTTAAAACTTATGAAATCTGTTACAAGTTGGTTTGTTGCCATAAGCCCTGGTTCACACCAGTGTGATTTGTCATACGATTTGACAGTTCAAAATCACATTACAAGTTGCACCCCTTTGCCAGCAATGGAACCATTCAAATTGTTGCGACTCATCACAGCAACTTTAAAAAAGGTTCCTGCAATTCTTTTTGCGATTTCATTGTGACTTGACTTTTGTTAAATGAAGTCGCAAGCCACAATGAAATTGGAGGTCCAAATTGCACTGATTTGCAGCTTTGAAATCATGCTGAAATAGCACGATTTCAAAGCCTCACTGATATAAACCAGGGCTAAATGTTTGCTTGTAAATCAAGTATACTTAAAGTGTTACTAAACCCAGGAGCCTGCATTCACTATATCTGGTCTCCCACAGTACACGGAAATGCAATTATGTTAGTAAATATAAACTGCTAAACACCTTTTCTCATTAGCAGTATATAGCAGTCTTGTGACTTCTATCAGTGTCTGGTTAAAGCTTGTAGGAGGAGTTTTCATGGGATTGCACTCTGCACCCCTTCCCCTCCACCATTCCCCAAACCCGAATAACCTTATAATTAAATGAAAGGAAAGAACACCTCACTCCATTGTTGGCATAAATTAGCCGCGGCACTTTTATTGGTTTACCAAATTCTTTATTAACATCTAATAAATATGTAAACAATCACTCATATTCCCAAAAATTGCTTAGTCTTAAAGACTCAAGCTAAATAACTTCCATTAACTTTATAACCAAAGTCCCCATTAATACAAAGGTGACATAGCACATAAATCACACGCAACGGGAGGGAGGGTGGGAGCTCTTCACTCCTTGGTCCTGGTTCTGGCTGCAAGCAGCATGTGGCGGTGGGCCCTTTATATAATGAGCCCCACCACTTCCAGCAGGTTCCAGCAAGCCCCATTGGCCCAGTCCTACCTGTGCAAAGGTGAGCCTAATTTCTTAAAGGGGCTGTATCAAATTCATAGCAAACTTATTAACAATAATGCTTTTGACCACCAGGGGGAAGTAAGGCAGAGGCAAACCCATAAAGGAGGGCTCAAATGAATTGCGTCCCCTTTTACATTCTCCTCTGACTGTCCTATGAGGCTGCAGGAGCCTCTATCTGGACAGTGCTCATTGGCCTTGCGCTGATCACATGCACCCTCCCAAGAAAAGAAAACTCTCTAGCAATACACACTAAACTGAGCATGTGCAGAGTGACCCAAAGGCTCTGTGTTATCAGGAGATAGATTGGGGACAATGGAAGAAGGGTAGGATCAGAGCAGACAGGATCAAACAGCCTTTTTTCACACAATGCAAAGGATTAACCCCTTAGGTTTCACAGTGAGTATAACAAGCATTTGTTACTTCATACACAGACTGATTTTACTGTTGTGGGTCTAGTAATACTTTAAAGTATAACTTGTTTTAGTTTTGGATAGAGAGGAGAGAGATTAAAAAAAACCTGTCAGCTTGGTATTGCTGTTTGTGCCCTCATTAGGGAGATTTACCCTCTCTCTGTCCTGTTTACCATTATGGCTGAAAATGCAAGTGAAAGAAAATACCAAATTCTGAGTTTTCACTAGAACAGGAATAGAGGGAAAATCGTCCAAAAGATGCACTATTTCTGGTGACCACAAGGGATTCCTTCACTTTGGAGGGATTTTCTCTCACTTTACTGTTTTGAATATGAAACAGGAAGTGAAGGGAAATCTCCCCAATGGGTAAAAAAAATACAGAGGCCATAACCCACCCTTACTCTATCCAAATGAAAAAAAAAAAAGTTTTGTCTTTTGCTCTAATTTAATACATGTGAAAATACATAATAACCCCAAGAACAAAAGTGATAATATTTCAGCTTAGCAGTCCTTGTGTGCTGGTTCATCAAGAGCCCATTGTGTAATTACTGCATTTGTTTTCTTTTTTAGGATAAGTACGTTTTCTGCAAGTACAGAAAAACGCCTCTTCTGCCACAAATCTTGTGATTTTGTGACGTCCTGTGCATTGAACTAAAATTTCAAACAATGTTATCAGCTTTCCCAGCTATCTTTTGTGAACTACAAAACCACTTCCTCAATGTAATATAGATGAGGAGAGGGGTAGTTGTTTGTTGTCCCAATCAGGAGAGAAATGTATGATGACAACAATGCTTCTTAATAGATACAGTGCAATGAGTGTTGTTTCCCTAGGACTAAAAGTTTATTACTGGCAGCATCACTAGGTACAAATAATGGAAATACAGTCTGCAAAAATGAATAATAATGGAGCCACCACCTCCAATGACTGGCAAGCTGCAATATATTAAGGTTTTGTTTTGGGGTTTTGGTAAACTTTAAATTATTGTGGTATTTAGCTCGCAAATTTTTTCACTATTTCCTGAATAATAAAAAAATAATAATTTTATATATATATGACAAATAATATATTAATAATTATTATATTTATGTTCATGTTTTTTCTTTTTGATAGTGTATATATAATAATCTTTTTGTGCTTATTGTTTCAATACAATGACCACCGAACAGGCTATGAATAAAGTTTGTTGAAATTACATTTACAGGCTGCTGGGGGGACACTACAAGCCTTAACATTTCTTGCTGCTTTGATTTGTTTAGAAAATCAGACTGTAAAAATGACACTGAAGCCAGAACTGATTGGTTGCTATAGACAACAATAAATGTTAGCTTAACCAGACTTTCTTTAAAGAGACCCTGTTACAAATTTAAAAAAATAGCATGTAAAAGTACAACAAATATGATATTTGCTTTTTTTTTGCAGCATGTTTTCTATTTTTATTCACTTGCAATGTGGCTTTGAACTTGCTAAAAAATGTCACTACTCCCGGAAAGTCAAATTCTATCACGCCCCTCTCCTCCATGCACGTCATAGCCCTCTTCTCTTCTGGAAGTGTCTTATTACTCATTCTGGCCCAGCATCTGCACCCATCCCCTAACTGACATACATATCCTTTTATGTAGCTGCCAGTGGAAGAGCAAAAGGAAACACTATAAAGTGTCACTTGAGTGACTGCTAGGAGTCTGCTGGGGCTGATGACATCACAGCCAAGATGGCCGCCCCCCCAGCAGCAGTCTCAGCACTTTTGGATGTCTACACAATGGAAGCTTTTACAGATAAATAGCATGCATACAATACATTAAATGGACAAATAATTTTATGGAAGATGTTTGATAAAATGAATGGTCTGGTGACAGGGTCTCTTTAAGGCAAGACAAAGTGAGTAAGACAGTATGATTTGCTTTTGTGCAGTGTATCAGTTACGGTGTGTAAGTACAGTATAGATAGATAGATAGATAGATAGATAGATAGATAGATAGATAGTAATAGCTAGCTAGCTAGCTAGATAGATAGATACTTTACCACATTCACTAAGCTCTGGGGCAAATTCCCTTGCAAAATTATACTTCCATTGCAACTTCCAAGTGAACAGCCTATTTGCCTCTAGTAAATCAACCCCACAGTATTCAAAATCAGCATAGTTTCAAACACTGCCCCATTTAATAGGGTCAGACTGCTAAGATTCTAACCATAAGATGCACTTTAATCTCCCCTGTCAGGTAGAGGTGTATGGCACACATTCAAAAATCTTACACAGCACTGGAAAATCAAATGGTCCTGAGATTATATATGTACACACACATGTGCATCCTATTACAGGACACTTGGTTTCAATTCACACATGGGCAAGTTTAGAGATGCTTAGCTTTATTTAAAAGGTTACAATGTCACAGTTTATGTGGAGGTTAAAAATACATGCCATTGAAGGATATATATCTGCACTGTGCCCCAAGGTAAGATAGTATCTCCCCCTCTTTTATATTTAAGTGCTAAAGTAGAAAGGTTAAGAACATTAACAATTGCCATATGCACCTGCAAGATGTCAAGCCACATGAAACTGATGGCTAAAAAGGATGCACATTCACCCAAGTGGGAGTATCATGGAATAAAAATAGCTTTACATACTATTTAGAACATAGTTCCCCATTTAATGTGTGCATGTAATTGTTTGCAGTATATATTATTTAACCACTTCAGCCCCGGAAGGATTTACCCCCTTCCTGACCAGAGCACTTTTTGCGATATGGCACTTTGTTGATTTAACTGACAATTGCGTGGTTGTGCGACGCTGTACCCAAACAAAATTGACGTCCTTTTTTCCCACAAATAGAGCTTTCTTTTGGTGGTATTTGATCACCTACACGTTTTTTATTTTTTGCGCTATAAACAAACAAACAGCGACAATTTTGGGGAAAAAAAGCATTTTTTCTTACTTTTTGCTATAATACATATAAAAAATTAAAAAAAAATAATTTATTCATCAATTTAGGCCGATATATATTCTTCTACATATTTTTGGTAAAAAAAATCGCAATAGGCATATATATAGATTTGGATGCGCAAAAGTTATAGCGTCTACAAACTATGGGAATAGATTTATGACATTTTTATTATTTATTTTTATTTACTAGTAATGGCGGCGATCTGAGTTTTTTATCGGGACTGCAACAATACAGTGGACAAATCGGACACTTTTTTGGGACCAATGACATTTATACAGTGATCAGAGCTGATTACTGTAGAAATGTCATTGGCAGGGAAGGGATTAAACTGTGTCATGTCCCCTGGTTTTGCATTTTTTATACTATTTTGTATTGAAAAATGTATTTATTAACCCATTATGACTAGAGTTGAGCGAACACCTGGAAGTTCGGGTTCTGCTGGTCCGTCCGAACTTCGGGACAAAGTCCGGGTCCGGGTCCGGACGGAACCCGAACGATCGCACGGGGCACGCTAGCAAGCCCAAGGCAGGCCTGGGCCTGGGCCTGAAACAGGGCTTCAAGCCTGCCTGGTCGTCTTGGGCTTGAAGGTCCACAAGCGAGTTGAGATCAGTATTACCCAATTATTTATGTAAAAAGTTATGTTTTATCATATTTTTTACGTTTTGGTCCCCTGTACTGTGTCAAATTAGGGAAGGGACGGTTACTGTAAAGATGTCATTAGTCGAGACTAGTGACATATTTACAGTAACCAGGGTTTTTTCACAGGCTAAACAGGTGACATAACAACGTCAGGGCTATTTTTTGAGTCTAGCGGCGGTAATGATCATTTATTTTTATTTATTA
>BLSH010241805.1:1977418-2007234 GCA_018402905.1 Glandirana rugosa
CGACCTAATCCGGGAACAAGTGTGACTTGTGCCGAAACTTTAGTACACTCAAGTAAACTTGAGAGTGTTAAAGTTTCGACGTAAAGTCAGACTGAAGTCCCCGCTGAACTTTCTGTAGACACGTCCAAGTACGTGTTTACAGATAACTTTAGCGGGGGTTTTAGTGGTTTTCATAACTTGATGAAAACCTTTAGACACCAGTTTTCATAAGTCACTTATAATGTCTGATGTCCATAGCCAGCCAGATCCCAGCACCTATGCTGCACTAGCAAAACAGCTGAGCAATTCGATTGGCAGTTGAGGACAAATCAAGATTCTTTTCTTTAGACCCCATTCACAATGGCATGGTTTGACATGCGACTTGGCAGGTCAAATCGCATGTCAAGTCGGAGCCTATTGCTGGCAATAGGAGCACCCCAATCCATGCAATGCCGACTTTGCGGTTCCGCACAGATTTCCAAAAGTAGTTCAATACTTTTGGTGATTTTGGGGGCGATTTCAATAGACATTTGTGCATGAACCTGCACAGATGTCTTTCAAGTCGCCCCTGAAGTCAGACTGAAATGCAGCTTTGAAATTGTGAGAGTTCAAATGAACTCACATGATTTCAAAGCCGTGTTCAGTGTGAACAAGGGCCTAATCCAGCTGCTTAATTCTGACAAACATAGCTAAGATGTAATAATTCTGTTAACCTTTGAACCATTTGGTCCCTAGTTCATGGGGACAAAAGCATCACTTACTAGTTCTTCCAATAAATTCACCACTTGCCAATATGGAATGGAAGAAGTATTTTTTTAAGGCAAAAATGGTAACAGAGCTATTTCATTTTCTAGGGACAAAGGATATGTCTGAGACACTCTGGTCCTGATATTAAGCTGCAATAGCACTTCAGGTTTGATACAGGTGTACCTCACAAGCAATATTATCACACATGATCGATTATCACTTTAAAGGTCTTTTTAGCAAGCCTTAAGTATCATGGCTTGATGAATCAGGTGCCTTATGCCTCAGCAAACGTAATGGTCCCTGTAAAAATTATAAATTGTATTTGTGATTAGCTTCTAGCAGGACTTATCTACTATGTGCAAGCCATGAGTGTGCTCAACAAACTGATTTTGTAACATTTCATCTAGCACTGTGTCAAAACAAAGAACAGCAAAATGTGCTGCATACATTATATGTTCTCACATTGCAATGTCCACAATATCATTTTCTTGCTTGATAAACCTTGTACAGTAACCACCTTCCTTACTGGAAGGGAAAACATTTGGTACCTTTTGTGTAAATAATTTCATCAGGAGTTCCTATGTTTTATTATGTTAAGCTTTGTGTTGTTTTTATGTTTCTTTACTTTTTCCTTTTTGAGTTTCACACTCATCAAAGAGACTGTTTTAATTGTTCAGTTTTTACATCTCTTTCTAGATTTACGAAAGAATATTTGTACAAATGTTAATATCCACTACAATTCAAATATAATAAAGCACTTAAAAGTCAAAGGTTTCTGTCTTGATGTATATCTTTTTTATTAAATCGGGAACATCTTGCAGACACATAGGTATATCTGATATGGTAAGGAAGGGTGCACCTGGAAATTACAAGGTCCCATATCAAAAAAGTTAAAAGGATTTGTTAATGGTGCAGAACCCAGCAGATATAGTTCAGATTCTTAAACAAAGGGGTAAGTCAAAAAGACAATAGTCACTAGATGGGAAAAAATGTTCCAGTGGGCTAGTAGGAGGAATAAACTTCCAGTGTCAGTGGTCAGTAGAAAAGTAAAAAGCTTGTCAGTCAGCGGGAGGAAAAAAAATGCACCTACATTAGTGGTTAGTAGGTAGACAAATGACCTGGCCTCAGTATTTAAAGGGAGAAAAGAATGTTCAGGTGGCAGTGGTCAGTAGGTGGAAAAAATGCCTTGTCAGTGGTCTGGATGGTACAGAAAAAATGCCTTGTCAGTAGGTGGAAAAAATGCCTTGTCAGTGGTCTGGATGGTTCAGGAACAAATGTCTTGTAATTGGTCAGTGGGTGGGAAAAATGCAGTGGTATCAGTGGCCAGTAAGAGGAAAAATTGCTTTGATGCCAGTAGGAAAAAAAACTGCCTTGTCAGTGGTCTAGTCAGTAGGGGGAAAATGTTTCATCAGTTGTAAGTACAAGGAATAAATACCCTGGTGTCAGTGGTCAGTAAAAAGACAAAATGTCCTGGCATCAGTGGTCAGTAGGAGGAAAACTGGTGGTCAGAAGGTGGAATAACTGCTGCAACATTGATGTCAGTGGAAAAAAAGGGACTTTGTGGGTAGCTGGGGGGAGGGGGCACTGTTTGGGGCTGGAGAAACTATGGGGGTCTCTGCAGGAAGCTAAGGGGTACAGTGGGAGGCTGTGGGGCTTTATAGGTGGAGGAGAGCCCAGGAGCAGGCTGGGGGCACAATGGGGGCTGGGGGTTATGAAGAAGATTACAGGGGCACAGTGGAGGGACAGAGCTGCTGTGGCTGACAGGGGCATTATGAGGAGAAGAGGGGCCCTGCAGGGGGACTGGGAAGCAAGTGGGGACCCCATTTACCACATGCGAGTTACCCCTGCAGGGGTGTGGAGTTCTGGCTTTCTTTCCCTTGTTTTCACCTGGTGATCCAGTCAGTAAGTCTTCATCTAGAATTATAATTGACATGTCAATTTAAATATCCCCACTTCCTCATGATCTTTACTGTTCTCAGCCTGTTGTCTTCTACTTGATATGGAGTCCTGCTGAGGAGAGCTGTGCTATCTTACCTGTCATGGAGCCCTGCTGACACAGGGGGATTGGTCTACCATCACCTACACCCTGCAGAGCGTTATATCTGCTAGCGCTTTCGACCCTTACTAGTGATAGTGGGTCGCAAATTCTGGTAAGAGTCTTCACTTACCCCCCTTATCACTGGAGGTGTCTGCTTGGCTAGTGGTGGTGGAGAACAAGAGGGAATCTTCTTGGATCCAGGGTGCCCCCATTCTCATACACTGTGTTATCACCCCCTCCTTATTCCATGGTGATATTTGGAACTATTGTCTTCATCCCATGAAGTGACTTTTGCTGGCTCCTAACTGAAAGCTGCTATATGTGTTTTTTGCACAATTTATGCACTTTTTGCACATTTTTATATCTGGGTCTCTTTAAACTTTGGGCCCCTTGTACTGAATTATTCATGCACTTTATATGTTTGTAGCGCAACAATTTCTTTTTATGTTATTTACTGTGGGGAGCTGGAAGATGTAGAGGGGAAACTTGCATGGAACACTGTGAAAAGAATGGTCGAATTGATCTACAATACCTCACTGGTGAAACAGTGCCTTGCGCTGGAATGCTCAACATTGCTGCCTCTTTGCAGAATATCATGAAATCTATATAATGGAGTTTCATTCAGCCCACTACTTATTTATTTATTTCAGGTACTTATATAGCGCTGTCAATTTACGCAGTGCTTTACATATACATTGTACATTCCCATCAGTCCCTACCCTCTAGGAGCTTACAATCTAAAGTCCCTAACTCACATTTATACATATACTAATACACATACTAGGGTCAGTTTAGACAGGATCCAATTAACCTACCAGCATGTCTTTGGAGTGTGGGAGGAAACCGGAGTACCCAGAGGAAACCCACGCAGGCACAGGGAGAACATGTAAACTCCAAGCAGGTAGTGTCATGGTTGGGATTCAAACCAGCGACACTTTTGCTGCTAGGTGAAAGTGCTAGCCACTGCACCACTGTGCCGCCCCATCATCATCTCAGAGGTCCCAACAGGTCCCGTACCTGGCCTGGGACCCATAGCTACTACATGGGCTGCTATGTTGAACGTTTTGCCACTGTAGTAAGTAGCTACATACAAATTTACAGATTTGCTAAAGCAAAAATATAGATTTTTGAATGAGAAAAAGAAAAAAAAAAAAAACACTTGCGCATTTGCATCTGATTCAAGAGTTTGTGCATACACCACATATGAGCAAGATTAGGTGCTTTTCTCCAACATATTTGGGGGGTAACATTTGACTGTGTGCAGATATTTCTGCATGCTCAACTGCCAGAGTATGCACAATGTAAAGCAATAAACAGAAGACTGTTCCTGGAGGGTGATCACTAGCCAATCTTTGATAAACCTAGGCAAGCCAGGAGCCCCTGGATAGGATGGATCCTCTGTTGTTTGCCTTAACCTTCTCAAGAACCTCAACCCCTCTGATACACCAGGTTGAGTGTACAAACATACAATATCAAAGGAAATCACTGAAAGTAATACTCAGTATCCAATAGTAGTGCTGTGTCAAAGAAACATGCACCACTTTCTTTTGGATGTAATAAAACACCAGGTTTAGATGGGTTTCCTTTACAGTTGTACATTCTGGTTAAATATTTTTTATTGCAGATATAGCATTGAAACATACAATAATTACGGTGGTACATTCAATATAAAGAAATCTTGATTCCTCATTTGCTCAGGGTATTTACCTATGCCCTTGAGGAGGGGTCTCTCCCCCTTCTATGGCTGAGGCATTAACTGTTCTTATTTCAAAGCTACATAAGGATCATTTATACTGGTAATCCTACCACCCTATTTAACCAATAAGCTCTGACATTAAAATCCTGGCCAAAGTCTTGGTACGTAGGCGAAATGGGGTGATTTTTACCATTGTAAGCTCTGACCAAACTGGGTTTATCCCAGGCAGGCCCACTTCAATCAATCTACGTAGGCTTTTTACCAACATGCTACGTAGGCTTTTTACCAACATGCCAACAAGTTATGTAATCCAGGGTTGGGATGGCTCTGGATACCCACAAAGCATTTGATTCTATTGAAGGGCCATATCTACATGAGGTCCTAGCAAAATTTGTCTTTGGCGAAGCATTTATTTGTTGGGTCAAATTGCTCTATTACAATCCCAGGGCCAGGATAAGGGTTAACAACTGTGTCTCAGAATCTTTCAACATTTCCAGGGGCACTAGGCAGGGCTATCGTTTGTCACCTCTTTTTTTTCGCTCTAGCAATAGAACCCCTCAGGGAGCTGTTACTCTTTGATCCCACCCTTTTGGGGCTGGTCGTAAATAGGATGAAAGAGAAGGTGTCCCTTTATGCGGATGACATGCTTATTTATTTAGCAGATCCCCAATCCTCTCTCCCAATATTGTTGAAAGTTATTCAGGATTTTGGACACTTTTCTGAGTTCCAGGTCAACTGAGAGAAGTCTATAATTTTTCCCTTTGACCAGGAAGCACATATAGCAGCTACATGCTCCCTTAAGGTATCCATTTCTTTTAAATACTTGGGTGTAGTGGTGTAACAACCCATCCAGAGATATATTGCAAATAGCTTAGATCTCCTCATTGCTACACTTAAAAACACTATTAAAGTTTGGAGTAAGCTCCCCCTGACTCTTTTAGATAGGATAAACATTTTTTAAATGATTTTCCTGCCATGCTTCTGCTATGTCCTGAGTAACCCCTCAGTATGTACCTAAATGGCTTTTTCAAGAAATAGACTATAATTATAACCTTCATTTGGGAAGGTAAACCCATCAGGATAGCAAAATACACTTTGCAAATACAACTTATGTAAGGAGGCTCGGCCATGCCCACCCTCCAAGTTTACTATATCGCTTCTCAGCTCGCTCTTGTTCATTGGTGGTTCCACCCAGAGACTAACAATGCAGCCATTCTTACCTCTTATTAATCACTCCAAAATGTAATACACAGACAGACTACTATGCTGCGAGAGAACAACAAAATCTTAACTGTGATGCTCCGCATAATGTCCAAGTTGATTACCCCCCTTGGAGGGTAAGGGGTGTTCACCAAACACCCCTTTGTGGCATAATCTCCATGTGAGGAATTCTTTCTGCGTACAGCTGGCTCATTTTGGGCAGTGAAGCATGTTTCCCATTTGTATAGGGGTACGTTTAAATCCTTTGTAGGATTTCAGAGGGACTATAATCTCCCTGTCACGTACCTGGCGGATGAGTCTAACTTAATCAGGGGATCACCTCTCTTGCGGCCCTGGTTCGGGGACCCCTGGTAGTGTAGACAGGGAGCTCAGGAGCACAGGGGGGCATGAGGGCTGTACTGGACCACTTGATGATAGGTGCAAGTCCACTGGGCTCGTGCAAGTAGAAGAGTAGTCGTGCAGTCCGAGTTGGCAACTGGCTGGCTTATGCGGTACAGAAGGAGCAGGCAGGTGGGTAGTCAGGTGCAGGCAGGGTCGGCAAAGTGCGGGCAGCAAAGGTACAAAAGGGCTAAGCAGAAGAGACGTCGTAGGCAGGCCGGGGTCAGGGCAGGCGGATAGTAGCAAAGTCCAAAGAGAGCCGGGGTCACTGGAACAGGAAGTCACTCAGAAGCAGACACAGGGGTCACAGGAACAGGAAAGTCTCTGACAGGCCAACAGATGGGTCACTGGAATGCTGTAGAATGGACAGCACCTGCTTGCTGGTGCTGTCCTGCTTAAATGGCCGCTAAAAACGCGCACGGGAAGCCAAAAACAGCCAGGAGGACCGTTTTCCTAACATTGCCCCCCCCCAAGGGGCAGCCTCCGGATGCCCAAACAGGCTCTCATTTGTGGGTGTTTCTTCCAGAATTCCTCAATAAGCTCTTTGGCGTGGATGTTGTCCTCGGGTTCCTATGAGTTCTCCTCTGGGCCGTACCCCTTCCACTTGACCAAGAACTGGATTGAGCCTCCCCTCTTCCTACAGGCCAGGATAGCCTCCAACTCAAATTCCTCCTCTCTGTCCACTAGAACTGGCCCTGGTGGAGCTGTTCTCTGTCCCGGAAAGGGATCCTGGGTCACCGGCTTAAGTAGCGTGACATGAAACACCAGATGGACTCGCCTGGATGGAGGCAGGACCAGCTCGTATGCCACCTTGTTGATTTTCCTTTTGACAGGGAATGGTCCTATATACCTGGGCCCCAGTTTTTTAGAAGGGCAGGAAAGTTTTAAATTGTTTGTAGACAGCCAGACCTGCTGGCCAATTTGTAGATCTAACTCCCCTCTTTTCCCTTTATCAAAGTTCCTCTTACTGGTCGCTTAGGCTTGAACGAGGGTCTCCTGGAGGAGCTTATTATTTTTCTCAAGAAACTGGGTGATCTCAACGACCGCGGATACAGTGCTTTCCATTG
Organism: Glandirana rugosa; assembly: GCA_018402905.1. Lineage (NCBI taxonomy): Eukaryota > Metazoa > Chordata > Amphibia > Anura > Ranidae > Glandirana > Glandirana rugosa. The sequence goes on from BLSH010241805.1 coordinate 1,984,545, forward strand.
CTAAGTCCGGTAGGAAGGACGGGTGGTAGCCGAGGTTTGCCCAGAAGGGCGACTGCTTGGTAGCAAAGTGGGCCGTATTATTGTACGCAAACTCGGCTACTAGGAGAAGCGAGACCCAGTCATCCTGGGAATAGGAGGGGTAGCACCGTAGGTATTGTTTGAGAGTCTGATTGGTCCTCTCCGTCTGACCATTAGATTGTGGATGGTAGGCCAAGGAGAAGGCCAACTCGACTCCCAAAGTGGTACACAGGAACTTCCAAAAGCGAGAAGTGAATTGTACCCCTCGGTCCGACAAGATGTTGGCGGGGACCCCGTGTAAGCGGACCATTTCTCTTATAAAGATTTCTGCAGTCTCAGCCGCTAAAGGGGTGCCTTTCATCAGTATAAAATGCGCCATCTTCGTAAGACTGTCCACCACCACCAAAATGGTGTTGAATCCTGCTGATGATGGTAACTCGACTATGAAATCCATTGCGATTTGCGACCATGGTCGCTACGGGATGGGCAATGGGTTAAGCAGTCCCCAAGCTTTGGATTTCTCCGTCTTGTTTGTGGCGCAGATAGGGCATGACGCCACATAGCTCTGGCAATCCTCCTTCAGCCGAGGCCACCAGAATGAGCGGGTGAGTAACTCCGTTGTTTTACGGCCACCAAAGTGACCTGTCATTTTAGTGTCATGGCAGAGTCCAAGGATTACTTGTCAGAGTTCCTGTGGCACATATAGTCTGTTTTCGAGCCACCACAACCCATCTTTTAAGGTAAGTCGGGGGTCTGGTGGTTCGGCGAGACGGGTACAGGATCTTCTGATTTGGGACAGAAGGTCTTCCTGAGTGAGCAGGAAACTGTGGGCCGGGAGGATGGTATCTGGTGGGGACGTGTCTTCCGGGATATGGAAAATCCGTGATAATGCATCCGGCTTAACATTCTTAGCTCCAGGTCTATAAGTAATATGTAGGAGGGAGAAGAATAGTGCCCTCCTGGCCTGCCGGGGTCTCAGTCTCTTTGCGGTTCTCAGATATTCCAGGTTTTTGTGGTCGGTGAAGACCAGAACAGGGTGTGAAGCTCCCTCTAGGAGACACTGCCACTCCTCCAGAGCCAATTTGATTGCCAGCAGTTCCCTATCGCCTACGTTGTAGTTTCTCTCCGGGGGGGGAGAGTTTCCTGGAGAAGAAGGCGATGGGATGTAGCGGGGCTTTTGGACCTCGTCTGTGATAGGACTGCTCCCACTGCTGTTTCGAACGCGTCCACTTCTAAGATGTATGGCAACGCTGGGTCCGGGTGTTTGAGGATGGGAGCAGACGTGAACAGTTTTTTAAGTTAGACAAAGGCTTCTTTGGCCTTGGGAGTCCAGGGAAAACGTAAGTCCTGCTTCATGAGTTGGGTTATTGGGGTGATAATTGCTGAGAACCCCTTGATGAACTTCCGATAGAAGTTTGCGAACCCAATAAATCGCTGAACACCTTTTTGTCCATGGGGGCTGGCCAATTCAGGATGGCCGAGACCTTCTGTGGGTCCAAGGTAATTCCTGCCGTTGAGAGGTTGAATCCTAGGAAGGAAATGTCGGCGCATTTCTCTGCCTTGGCATAGAGGCCGTGTATCCTGAGACGGTTGAGCACACTCTTCACATGCCTGCGATGCTCCTCCAGCGACGGCGAGAAAATCAGTATGTCATCTAAATATACGACTACAAACTGGTCCAAGAAGTCCCAGAAAATATCAATTACTAAGTGCTGGAACATTGCAGGGGCGTTACGTAGTCAGAAGGGCATCACAAGGTATTCGTAATGCCCAAACCGCATGCGGAAGGCGGTTTTCCACTCGTCCCCTTTGCAAATGCGGATAAGCTTGTATGCCCCCCGTAGATCCAACTTAGTGAAGACAGAGGCAGTTCCTAATCTCTGGAAGTGCTCGGGGACCAGTGGTAGCGGGTATTGGTTCTTGATAGTAATCCGATTGAGCTCCCGATAGTCTATACAGGGCCAAAGCGAGTGGTTCTTCTCCACGAAGAAGATCTCAGCTCCTGCTGGCAAGGTGGATAGTCTAATGAAACCCTTTTTTAGGTTTTCATCTAAGTATGCCTTGAGGGCAACCAGTTCCACTTCAGATAGGGGGAAAATCCGCCCAAATGGGACTTCGGCCCCTGGTAGGAGGTCGATTGGACAGTGGTACGAACGTTGCGGGGGGAGGACGTCAGCTCCCTTTTTGCTGAAGAAGAATTTGTGGTAAGATTCAGGGACGACCAGACAGGCTTCCTGATCAACGTCTGTGTCCAAGCTGAGTACAACAGAGGGGTTTTCTGAGGGCTGAGACTGCAGTACGCAGTGGTGCAGACAGTAGGATGAGGAAAAGGTTATGTCCCCTGTTGCCCAGTTGATCTGGGGGTTATGACCCCCAGAGCCATGGAAGACCCAGGGTGACAGTCGGCGATTGATCTGGATGGCCAGATCGATCAGGGCGTGTGGGACCCCGACGCGAGCCAGCTCGTCTTTGAGCGGCTCCGAGAGACCCAACCGGAACTGATAACTGAGAGCCGCCCCATTCCAGACAGTGTCGGCAATCCATCGCCGGAATTCAGACACGTACTCCTCTGCCGGCCGGTGGCCCTGTTGGAGAGCATGGAGGGCTGCCTCCACTGTGGCTGCGTGGTGGGGGTCTTCATACAATCGGGCCATCGCTTGGAAGAATCGGCCCAAGTTGGAGATCTCAGGTGCCTTTTGCTCCAGAAGGCAGTATGCCCAGGTCTGGGGTTCCTCTCGGAGGAGAGAGACAATGAACCCCACTTTAGTGGCTTCCAGCGAGAAAGACCGGGGCTGGAGAGCAAAGTACAGTTCACAGGAATTGTGGAATGCCCAGAACTTCCTGCTGTCTCCTGCAAAGCGCTCGGGCATGGGCACCTCAGGCTCGTTAGATAGGGCTCCTACGGTACATGGGGCCGATTGGCCGGGACTGGCTGGTGCAGGTCTGGAAAGTTCCTGCAATCTCCCTTCCAGGTGATTGTATCCCTCCTGCAAGTTCTTAATAGCCTGAGTGAGGCCCGTAAGGTGTGCACACAGCTCCTCCATAGGAGAGGTCCCCTGCGCAGATTCAGGCATGGCTGTCCGTTGCTGTCATGTACCTGGCGGATGAGTCTGACTTATGCAGAGGATCACCTCTCTTGCGGCCCTGGTCCGAGAACCCCTGGTAGTGTAGACAGGGAGCTCAGGAGCACAGGGGGGCACGAGGGCTGTACTGGACCACTTGGTGATAGGTGCAAGTCCACCGGGCTCGTGCAAGTAGAAGAGTAGTCGTGCAGTCCGAGTTGGCAACTGGCTGGATGCGGTACAGAAGGAGCAGGCAGGTGGGTAGTTGGGTGCAGGTAGGGTCTGCAACGTGCGGGCAGCAAAGGTACAAAAGGGCTAAGCAGAAGAGTCATCGTATGCAGGCCGGGGTCAGGGCAGGCAGGGCAGGACACGGGTCACTGGAACGCTGTAGAACAGACAGCACCTGCTTTCCAATTTAGAACACTCTAAACTTATCTTCACATATCATTCCTTCCTACTGCTCTGCAAAACTAAAGACTCCTGTTGACTGAATCTCTCTGGAGGAGGGATGTGCCTGAATTAACGGAGGAAGCTTAGTGAGAAATTCTGCCCCTGCAGGTGCCTATGGTTTTATCAAGAGACAAAGTTACCCAGACAAAAATCTTACATTGATCATATTATACGCCCTATGTTCTTTTTAGAATGGGTAAACTCCCATCTCCCTCCTGTTTCAAATGTTCTTCTAATGATGGTATGTTGTACTATATCGTTTGGGAATGCCCACCTATACGTGCCTTTTGGTCTGAAGTTACGCACTTTATTAGCTCAGTCCAACTACCTAACATATGTATATACTACTGTGCAAAAGTAAATTAAGAATGCTTTCAGAAATAGAAGTGTTAATAGTTTATTTTTATCAATTAACAAAATGGAAAGTAAATGAACAGAAGAGAAATCCAAATCAAATTATATTTGGTGTGACCACCTTTTCAAAACAGCAGCAATTCTCCTAGGTAAGATTGCACACAGTTTTTGAAGGAAAGTGCAGATATTTTGTTGAAAACATCTTGGAGAACTAACCATGGATCTTTTGTGGAAGTAAGCTACCTCAAATCCTTCTGTCTCTTCATGTAATCTCATACATACTTGATGATGTTGAGATCGGGGCTGTGTGGGGGCCAAACCATAATTTCCAGGTCTCCTTGTTCTTCTTTATGATGAAGATAGTTCTCAATGAGATTCACTGTATGTTTGGGGTCATTGTCCTGCTACAGAATAAATATGGGGCCAACCACAAGCCTCCCTGGTGGCATGACATGATGGATAAGTATTTGCCTCTATTTCTCAGCATTGAGGACACCACTGATCCTGACCAAATCACCAACTCCATTTGCAGAAATGCAGCCCCAAACTTGCAAGGAACCTCCACCATGCTTCACTGTTGCCTGCAGACACTCATTATTGTACTGCTCTTCAGCCCTTCATCGAACAAACTGCCTTCTACTACAGCCAAAGCTTTAAGATTTTGGCTTATCAGACCAGAGCACCTGCTGCTATTTTTCTGCACCTCCAGTTCCTGTTTTCTTGCATAGTTGAGTGGCTTAGCCTTGTTTCCACATCAGAGGTAGGGCTTTTTGGCTGCAGTTCTTCCATGAAGACCCCTTCTGGGCATACTTCTCTGCACAGTAGATGGGTGTACCTGGGTCCCCCTGGTTTCCACCAGTTCTGTGAAGATGGCACTGCTGGACATCTTCCGATGTTGAAGGGGAGGATGCATGATGTGTCTTTCTGCTGCATTAAGTTTCCATGACCACTGCATCTACGGTCCTCAATGTTGTCCATGCCTGTGTGCTTCTTCAAAAGAATTTGAACAACAATCTTTGCCTGGGAGAGACCTTACAGATGCCGTATAACTACCTGGTGTCTTGTTGCTGTGCTACCTGGTGTAAGACCTGTGGCATGAAACTGTGTTCCACAGGCTCATCTTAGTAGCAGAGTTTGGCTCTTCTTCCAGTCAGTTTTTTTTTTTTACTGTTAACATTTTTATTGCGTTTTCACATTTTCAAACAACATACAGATATGTGTAAATATAGATAGGTACATCTTTTACAATCAGCACCAAATGCAAAAGTTATAATAGCAACTTCAGAGTAAAGTAAATCAGCATTATATACAAGTGATGAGATACAAAGCAAGTTAAATAGAATCAAAGAGGCGGTACCATATGATATACCTGTCGATAACAAGGCCCTTATTTACCCCAATGGGAACAAACTGTAAATAAGGCAAATTAATTATGGAACCTGCCTTACTGCAATACTTTAAGCAGGAACACGTCGACCAGCACCTTAAATATCTTGATATGTATCAGTATTATAATCAAGGGGAGGGATCTACTACTATTTAATTTTTTTTAAGAATAGCTTGTTTTAGGGATATAGATGCTTTAGGTTTGCCAGTTTAGTATGAATGTATTCATTTTATAGTTTTTTTGGGCTAGCATAATTTCGTAGTGTGCTTGATTATTTAATCTTATGATAACATCTGACAGATTCGGAACCTTTGCTCATTTCCATTCTATAGTAATAGCCAATCTAGCCGCAATAAGAATGTTAGCAACTATTATTCTATGGTTTCTTGGGTAAATATCAAGATTTATATTTAATAAGGCCATAGCTGGAGTTAATTTGGTAAGATTGCCTGTTAATGAGGCTATGAGCGTGGAGATTGTATTCCAAAAGCTCGATAGATTTTTACATTCCCATAGCATATGGAGTAGTGAACCTAGATTATTATGACATCTCCAACACAGTGTTGAGTTAGCTGGGTATATCTTTGCCAGCCTACATGGAGTCAGATACCATCTATTGATAATTTTCTGGTAGTTGTCCCAGTGCTCTATGCAAGAGGAGGCTTTACTACTTATTAGGAGGGCTTTGTGCCAACTATCTAAGCTATGGATTTGTTTCAGATCTTTCTCCCATTTTAAAATGTTGGGTTTTTTTTAGTTTCTGGGTTGTTGTGAAAGACTTTGATAGAAGAAGGTAATACCTTCAACGCTGTATCTTGGCCTAGGCCGACAAGGCCCAGGCCTAGGGCGGCACTTTGCAGGGGGGCAGCATGAAAAGTGTTCCCGTCGGCTTGCGCTTTTAGTGTAGCGCCAGTCTTATGGGGCAGACTGGGCCAGGAGGGAAATCGGTCACCCCCATAAAGCAGCTGGGCAGGGCCGCTATCAGGGGTGACAGCCCATACATATGTAGGGGACCCGGGCTTCCCGAGGGGCCCAGACAGCAGACCTTAACCAATGAGTTGTTGTGCTACCTCATAGCCAAACGGGAAGTGTGAGGAAATCTCTGCAAATTAAGAGAATCCATTGGCCCCCCAAGCCCTCAGAACTAGTGTCCCCACTGGAAAATTTCAAGGTGGGTCCTAAACAGGAAGGGGTGTGGCCTTGACAGGAAGGGGTGACTCATATTTAAATTAGGGGGGTGCATGAGTTTAACCACTTGCCGACCGCCGATCGGAGATTGACGGCGGCAAAGTGGCTCTGTAACGCAAACCGCCGTAATATGACGGCGGCTGCATTACAGACATACTGTGAGCGCGCGCCGCCGGAAGCGCGCGCGCGCGCTCACTGTGTTCGGGGGGGGCCAGGGAGCGGGTGCGGCGGCTTCGATTGCCGCCGGCCACCCGCGATGCCCCCCCCGGAGCGAATGAGCGAAGGTCCGTGCATGTAAACACGGACCTCCGCTCTGTGTGAGGGGGAAGGGAAGTGATCACAGCCTTCTCGTACATGAAGGCTGTGATCGCTTCCTTTCCCCAGCTAGGCAAGTCCCCCTACAGTAAGAACACGCCCAGGGAACACAGTTAACCCTTAGAGCGCCCCCTGCAGGTTAACCCCTTCACTGCCAATGGCATTTACACAGTAATCAGTGCATTTTTATAGCACTGATCGCTGTATAAATGCCAATGGTCCCAAAAAAGTGTCAAAATAGTCCGACATGTCCGCTGAAATATCGCAGTACCGCTAAAAATCGCAGATCGCCGCCATTTTTAGTAAAAAATAAAAAAAAAATAAAAACCCCAGAAATGAAATCTCATCATCCGTAAACGCGGCCACTTTTGCGCAAACCAATCAATAAACGCCGATTGCGATTTTTTTTATCGCAAATATGATGAAGAATATAAATCGGCCAAAAACGGTGAAAAAAAATGTTTTTTTATATTTTTTTTTGGATTTGCATTTTAGCAAAAAGTAAGAAATTTGGGTTTTTTTGCAAAATTGTCGCTCTTCTTTTGTTTATAGCGGCGATCAGAAATGACGCAGAGGTGATCAAATACCACCAAAAGAAAGCTCTATTTGTGGGAAAAAAAGGACGCCAATTTCGTTTGGGTACAACGCCGCACGACCGCGCAATTGTCAGTTAAAACGACGCAGCGCCGAATCGCAAAAAGGGCTCCGGTCCTAAAGCTGGAAATCCTTCCGGGGCTGAAGTGGTTAATCAGGCCTAGGGCAGCACAAAACCTAAATACGCTGCTGAATACCTTTCTGGTTATTGGAATTCTTATTATTGATATAATTCCATATTTGGATCGGTACATCCCATCCCAATTCTGGGTTAAAGTCCCTATTGTGTTTAGATTTTTGTAGTTTGTGAGTTATAACGTCTTTGTCATCCCTGTTGAGGCAGTTGTAGATAGTCGTATTTTGATGGTTTTTCTTGGTGGGTATTCTGACGTTAGCATATTGTAGAACATTTATAGGCAAGGCTATTCTTTGGGTTCCCACAAAAGTGTGAAAGTTTGCTGTTAAGCATTTTGTAGCAAGTAAAGTAGTTTTTATGGAAAGTAATTTCGGTAAGTCTATTTCGGGTTAACCTGAGGGAAGCTATTGTTAAGGCTAGTAGATTGTGATTTTTAGCATATTCTTTTTCTATAGACAACCAAGTTTTATCTTCTACATGTTTAATCCAGTATTGCCATTGATCCAATAAGGATGCATAATAGTAATTTGTATATTAGGGAGATTCATACCACCATTAATTTTAGTAAGATTCATTATGGATAATGCTATTCTAGTTTTTTCTCATTCCAAATGAGTTCCCTTATTATCTTATTAATTTGTTTAAAGAATTTGGAGGGGATTGGAATAGGTAGGGTTCTAAAGATATATAATATTTTAGGGAGAGATTTCATTTTAAATGCTGCCATTCTTCCTATCCACGATAAGTGTGTCCTTTGGATATTTTGAACATCTTTTTTGATTTGTTTTATAAGGTTGGGGTGGTTGGCATTATATAGTTTACTCGTAGGGAAAGTGAGTTTGATACCTAAATATGTTATCTCTGGTGTGTACCAGTTATGATTCGAACTCAATCTTAGGGCTATGATTAATTCTCTGGAAATATTCATGGGTAGGGCAAAGCTTTTCTTTTCGTTAATTTTATAATAGGAAACCGAGCCAAAGGTTTCAAATATTTTTTGGGCCTCCTGCAATGATTGTGCCGGGTTGGTCAAAGCTAAAATTATGTCATCGACGAAACGACCTATTTTGTGTTCTTTGTCGCCTATTACGAATCCTGAAATCTTATCACTGGTCCTTATTTTTTCAGCTAGAGGTTCGATGATCAATGCAAATACTATGGGTGATAAGGGGCAGCCCTGTCTTGTGTCGTTTGTTAATCGAAAGGTTTTAGAGATAGATCCTGAGGTCATTACTTTGGCTGACGGGTGTGTATATAATGTCATTATGGCTTCATGTATGAATCCTGTAAGGCCGAAGCTCTGTAGGGATTCTGATATATAGCTCCAATGGACCCTATCAAACACATTCTCTGCATCTAAAGCTAGAAGCAGTGAAGGGGTTCGACTGTTTTCTGAGTGATTTATCAGGTTGATCATACGCCTTGTGCTGTCTGTAGCTTGTCTTCCCTTTGTAAATTCGACTTGGTCTTGGATGATAAGTAACGGAGCTATCTCTAGTAAATGGTTCGCTATAGTTTTGGCATATATCTTTAAGTCTGAATTGAGCAATGAAATTGGTCTGTAATTTAGGGGAGATGTTGGGTCTTTGTCTTGTTTAGGGATGGTAATAATGATTGCTTCCAACATTTCTCTAGGGAGTTCTTTTCTAATGATGGCTTTGTTGTACAATTTGGTTAGGTAGGGAGTAAGTATATGTCTAAATGTTTTACAATATTCGTTGGATAGGCCGTCAGTTCCTGGAGTTTTATGTAAAGATAAGGAATGGATTACTTTGGATATTTCCTCATCTGTAATGGGAAGGTTAATTTTAACTAGTTTGTCCGGGTCTAATTTTGGTAAATTGGTACTTCCTAAAAATGTGTTTATTTTTGCCAAAGTTGGTTGAGGTGTTGTACTATCCCTTTTAAGGTTATTTAGCTCTTCGTAAAAATCTGCAAATGTGTCAGCTATCTCTTGTGGGTTATAATGGGATTTGTTGGTTTTATGGTGGTTTCATTTTAAAAATCTTTTGTTTATTCTGTTTTATACGGAGAATATTTGCTAATAATTTCCCTGCTCTGTTGTTTTGTGAATAGTAATTCAGTTTCAGTTTTTTCATATAGTGGTCCTGGTTTTTAATTAGTATGTTTCTGAGCTTGTTTCTATGATTATTAAGCAAATGGTATATGTTATTGTTGTTTGGATCTTTTTTATGTTTTTCTTCTAATTCTGCTATCTTCAATAACGGATCATTTACATTTTTGGATCTTATCTTCTTCTCCCTAACCACCAATTGGATTAATAGCCCTCTGGCATAAGCCTTATGAGTACACCATACATTTGCTAATGAAGTTGAATTGTTATCATTAAGTTCAAAAAAGGATTGAAGTTTGGTTTTCATTGTGGCCATGTCTCTCTCTTTGGAAAATAGATATGTATTGTTTCTCCAAATCATGGAATTGTTGTAGATTGGACCATTCACTAGATCAAGGGTTATTGGCGCATGATCAGACCACGTGATGTTATGGATTTGAGCTTTTTGCGTTTTGGTAAGAAAAGACTTGTCCACCATGAAATAATCAATTCTGGAATAGGTTTTGTGGCTACTAGAGAAAAAAGTGTAGTCCTTTTCATTGGAATTTAGACATCTCCAAGAGTCAAATAAGTCTTCTTGTAAAAAAAGTTACTGAGACCCATTCTAAATGATTGGGATCGGTTTGTAGTGTCTAATATGGGGTCCAGCAGAGCGTTAAAATCTCTACAAAAGATAATGTTTCCTTTTTTCTTTTCCTTCGATGATTTTAGGATCTTTTTTTATCAATCTGTGAGGATGTTTGTTTGGGGCGTATACATTAGTTAATGTATAGCATATGTTGTTAAATGATGCCACCATGATGATATAATGACTTTTCGGGTCCAAGTGTACTTCCTGTGGTTGGAAGGCTACTGAGTCTTTGATAGCGATAATCACTCCTTGCTTCTTCTTAGGACCATTAGCACAGAAGACATGTGGGAATCTTGGGTGGGAAAATTTAGGAGGTTTAACTGTGGTAAAATGTGATTCCTGAATACAAACAATGTCAGCTTTAAGCTTTATAGCTTCATTCCATAGAGCCCTCCTCTTATGTGGACTATTAAGACCTTTCACGTTAAGTGATAAGAGTTTAAGTAGTGACATTGGTCTTTATGGTGTTAAAATCCGTTGTAGTTCTTGTGCTTGTTTCATACTTTTAATCCAGGTATGATATATTGTATTTAATGCATATGCATCACTTTTAACAGTGTTTGGTGCGGTTAAGGACAGAACAATATAAAGAACCAAAAGACAACTTATAAAGGGAGTATAGTGATAAAAAAAATAACAAGTTGTAGAACACCTTGTTTGTGCAGCATCTTGCACTTTGTACTTGGGGGAACCTTTTCAAAAGAAAAACTTGGAACCGAAGTAACATTTAAAACCCCTGGATTAGACAAAGAGGAACTTTTAATTTTGCTCTTACAAGAACAAATTCAATTTATTAGTGAGAGGTGAGGATGTTACTATTGACTCTGCTTGTCGCCATTTACTTCTTTATTTCTGTTGCCATTGATGGGGTATTTTTTCCGGGTGGGGATTTTTTGCTGGCGGGTCTGTTTTGATGGGGAGGAGTCCCCACTTTTCAAGTAAGTCTAGCCCTTCGTTTAGTGAGTAAATTGAGTAGGTTTTGTTATTCCATTCAATGAGGAGTTTTGTTGGGAATCCCCACTTGTATATTATTTTGTGATTTCTTAGAATTTTTGTCAGGGAATTTAAATTCTTCCTCGCTTGAATTGTTGATTGAGATAAGTCCGAATATAGGATTATACCTGCTTAGGGGTCTGGAAGAGGTGAGTTATGATGTGCAAATTGCATCAGGAGGTCTTTTACGTGATAGAAATGAAATCTTGCGATTACATCTCTCGGAAGCTTTTCTGGTATATGAGCCGGTTTTGTAATCTGTGCGCTCTATCGATAACCATTTCGTGTTTCGGAATGGTGGGTAGGAGGGTTAAGAGCATTTTTTTAAGGAACTGACTTAAATCTGAATTCTTGATATTCTCTGGAATGCCTCTGAATCTTATTTTATTTCTTCTGGACCTGTCTTCAAGGTCCGAGACCTTCAGTCTGAGGTTCCTGACTTCCTCTTCTAGCTCAAAATGGGCGTCCACCAGTTCGTTGTGAGCCTCTGTAAACTCTGTCATTTTTGTTTCGGTGTAATCTACCCTTTCGGAAAGTTTTTCCACTTCCACATTTGGTTTGTGCATGAAGGATTGCATGTCTTGTTGAATTGCTCCCCTCAGAGATAATAACATCTTCTTCATGTCAATATCAGTTATGGGTTGACCAGATGTGGGAAATGCCTGTAGTTTCTCAGCATATGTATTGTCATAAAATGGAGTGCTCTTCCCCTGTACCTCTGTGGCACTTACTTGAGCTTCTGAGGGTGATAGCTTCCTTCTTTGTTTCATTGGGCTGTTGATCTCTTCGTTAGCTATGTCTCCCAACGATGTTTCGTTATAATTGCATCGTTCACTTGTGTTGTGCGCCTCGTGGCTATTGAGTGAGTGCAATAACACCAAATTTAACACACCTGCTCCCCATTCACACCTGAGACCTTGTAACACTAATGAGTCACATGACACCGAGGAGGGAAAATGGCTTATTTGGCCCAACTTGGACAATTTCACTTAGAGGTGTACTCACTTTTGTTGCCAGGGGTTTAGACATTAATGGCTCTGTGTTGAGTTATTTTCAGGGGACAGCAAACTTACACTGTTATACAAGCTGTACAATCACTACTTTACATTGTAGCAAAGTGTCATTTCTTCAGTGTTGTCACATGAAAAGATATAATAAAATATAGGCAAAAAGGGGGCGTGGTCTGGATATGGCCAAGTGAAGAAGCTGTTCGTATGAGCTCCCGGCCTTTCTCCGGCTGAATAGGCATATTTTGATCTGACCCGACCTGCAATTCGCGGGATGCAGGAATGTACTCTGCCAAGAAGCGGAGGACCAGGGGAGGCACTAAAGCCTCTGAAACGAGCAAGCACACACTTCGGCACCAACTCGCAGGCGGCATCCCCCGCGGCCAAGATGGCGGAGACACGTGGAGTGGCGCCGGGTACTTCTGACAGATACATCAACCCCATCTCATCTGCAGCCTCCACAGAATCGGACGCTTACACTGACACACCCGGGCTCTTCCGCCTAGACTCCCCGCCATGGACAGGTACCAAGAGAGGGGACAAGGAGCTATGGGCACTCCTCAGGGCCCTCCCCACCAAGTCGGACATAGAGTCCCTCATTGGCCACATAGAAGCCCAGCACAAGAGGGACATGCAGGAGGTGAAATGGGAGGTGCGGTTCTTAACCACAAGACTTACCACGAGGGAAACGTCCCTGGCAGACCTCCAGCAGAGAGTGACCTCCTTGGACACCCGGCAGGAATCTCAGGTGGATGTGGCGGTGACCCTCCATCTCCAAATGGAGGAAATGAAGGACCGAAGCCGACGCAACAACTTGCGTATCAGAGGACTCCCGGAAGCAACCGGACCCGAAGACCTGGCGGAGACAGCTGCAGCCATCTTCCATGGCCTGCCTGATGACTCGCTCCACGCTCGGCTGGAGTTCGACAGGATCGATAGAGCTCTGGGTCCGTGTCCCACGGATCCCAACCGACCCAGGGATGTCGTTTACCAGCTGCATCACTTCACACATAAAGAAAGCATCTTGCACAGAGCATGGGTGGCGGGAGACATTAACTTTGACGGGGCTGCTGTCAAGATTCTACCTGATGTATCCCGGGCTACACTACAATGGCGTGCTATGCTCAGACCAGTGCTGGACCTGGCAAGGAGCTGTGACGCCACATACCATTGGGGCTATCCGCTCTCTGTCACCTTCCAGAAGGGCCAGTGTTCCTTCATCCTTCACTCGCCAGGAGACTTGTTGGCGTTGACCACATTCTTAGGTGCAGAACCCATTCAGGTCCCTAACTGGTTGGTGTTTCTCCTGTGGCCATCTGGCCAGTCGGGAGCATCGGCAGCTTGGGGCGGTCAGCAACCGAAGCCGCAATGGCAGAGGCGGAGATCTAGGGCCCCCACTCCGGAGGCCCCACGTGAGTCCTAAAACTTTCTTCCCACCTCATATATACTCTCTTGAATTCAGTCCCTCTGGCATGCCACTCTTCTCGACCCCACTTGAACGTGAACCCTAATTGTGCCAAATATGGACACCCTGACAGTGAATGTCCCCCTCTGGCTGAACTTGCATGACTGGGCGGTCTACTAGCACAACGAGCCACCTACAGACTAGATCCCTTGATCGGGGAACTCCCCCCCCCGGGCATAGAGCAGTGTGGTTTCCCCCCTCCCTTTCTACCATGCTCCTAATATGGACCCCCGTTCAGAGCTGACACATTGGCGTGACTGTGCATAATCACCATACGTTTGGACCAACATGCCACCTCTGATTGCCTCACGCAGACTATCTGGGACATCCTGAATGCCCCGCTGTCTCATCACCCAGGGAGAAACTGGGCTACGGGGGCTGTTTTGGTTTGTTTTGTTTTGTTTAGTTGTGCCCTTTCCGGCCCTGGGCAGTGGACCGACTTCTTCCTCTTTTACTCATATCCCGGCTGGGGGCCCACACACACTGATCACCCTATATAGTTGTGGTTTGTTTGTTATTTACCATTAATTACTGCTTGGTCATTATTTTCCTTTGATTAATTGATTGTTCATGCTCCCTTGCGTGGAGCTTTCTTTTGCACTGGGACACCTGTTGATTTACTGCCAGAAGCGCCCCCCCTGGGGGCGCCCCGGAGGCGCCCCGGGGGACCCCATATAGAGGACACGGACTACTACTACCCCTGGAGGCTCCTAGGGGATGTCTGCCTAGCCCGGGGGGTGGAGTGCCCCCCTTCCTGTGCCACTGAGGCGGGGGCGGGAGCTCAGCTCCTCGTTCCTGGGGAGATGATCTTGAGGGCAACACCGCTGTGACCATGACACTGTCAGCATACCCTATGGAGGAGGTACGTCCTCCCCTGCACCTACACATGGACTCCCCTTACCGGCGTGTCGTGGTGGCAGAGAGCACATGGGTTGTTACTTCAATATTAATACAGCAGATGTGGATATATAAGTTTGACACTGTTTAAGTTTCCACAGCTTGGTACATTAATCATTGATCCTGCTGGTTTTAGGTGTGCCAGATGGCTGCCTAAACATTATGCTCCCTTAGCCGAAGCGGCTGGAGTAGGCCTGGTATGCTCCCTTGCGGCCTACTTCAGTCAATTCCCCACGTAGGCCAGCACGCTTCTTGTCTGCTTGCGGACAAGGTGTGCTTTTACAGGCATAAAGCCTACCTAAATTAGCTGACTTCTTTCTCTTTTCCTTCTCTTCTATTTCTCTCTCGCTTCGTACATCTCTCCCTACTTTTCATATTTGTCCTGTTCTTTCTTTTTCTCTCCCACTCTCTGCTCTCGTTTTTTTCTCCTCCTTTTCTCCCCGTTTTTTTTTTTCCCTCCTACCAGGGACTGGAATTGGCCTAGATCTGCCATGGACAGCTTGCAAGTTTACTCCCTAAACGCAAAGAACCTAAACACCCCGGAAAAGCGACGTAGGCTTATGACTGACCTCAGGCGTGGCGGTGCGGATGTGGCATTTATCCAAGAAACTCACTTTAAAGAAAACAAACTCCCCATCTTGCGAACCAGGTTCTTCCCCTTGGCATACCACTCCACTAATAGATCTAAATCCAGAGGTGTCTCCATCCTCGTGTCTAGTAAGTTACCCTGGACCTATAAAGATACTCATTTAGACACGGAGGGACGCTTATGTGTTCCTTAAAGTCGTGTTAGGTGACGTACGACTGACGCTGGCCACAATATACGCCCCAAATGAACACCAGGACGTCTTTCTTCGCTGCGTCCTAGACAAACTCTCAACGTTTCAAAAAGGACAATTGATCTTGGGGGGGGGGACTTTAACATACCCCTAGTGGTCGATACATCCTCGGACTCCTCCTCTGTCTCTATCGCCTCTCACAAGCGTGTCTTACAGTTGCTTCACGAACATCAACTCATAGACATATGGGGACTGCAGCACTCGGGGGAGAGGGGTTCTATTCATCTCCCCACAAAACGTATACGAGAATAGATTTCTTTTTGATCCCTCACCATCAGCTACACGAGGTACGCGCGACTTCCATCGGTGCTCGGACTTGGTCCGACCACGCTTTTATTCTGCTAACCTACGCACTCTCGGGTGCCCCGGGTTCCAGATCCTGCTCCTGGAAACTAAATGAGAGCCTATTACAAATACCAGAAATCCTGGTAGAAGTAACCAGGGAGCTGCATTTCTATTTTCATACGAATACCACCCCGGATTGTGACCCAGGTGTGATATGGGAGTCCCATAAACCGGTCATTTGGGGCATTCTCATCAAACACGTCGCTCGTATAAAAAGAGAGTGGGAGACACAACTAAAGCAACTTCTTACCAAGCTCCAGGCGTTAGAGACCCAACATAAGCAGTCCCTCTACCCCTCTCTGGAGGCAGACCTCTTGTCCACACGCACACAAATTAACGATCTCCTTCGCTATAAGGCTAAAGCAGCACTGCAAAAATGTCGTCAGATCTCATACGCCTCCAGCGATAAATGTGAACTCGCAGGATGCAAACGTATATTTCTTATATCATGACACAACTAAACAACAAAGCCATTCTCCCAAAGCAGGTTACTTCCACATTCAAAGACTTTTATGCAACCCTGTATAACCTACAAGCCTTGCAGCTTTCGCAGGCCTCAATTGAGGAATACCTTTCTTCCTCCCACCTTCCCTCTTTGTCGGCGGAGATCAGGGAGGAACTGGACGCTCCTATAAAAACTGAGGAATTGGAACAAGCCATCAGTTCGACCAAATCTGATAGGGCTCCAGGGCCGACGGCTTCACTTTGCAATATTATAAAACCCTGCTCCCGAGTCTAGGCCCTGATATGATAGCTCTATTTAACAAACTGGGGACGGAAGCAGACCTGACCAGGGACACGTTGCAAGCACATATCTCAATAATTCCCAAGGAGGGAAAGGACTCGGCACATTGCAGCAGCTATAGACCGATTTCCCTCCTCAACACAGACCTCAAACTGTTTACTAAGATTTTAGCGTCTCGCTTGTCTCACCATTTCCAGGACCTGATCCATTTGGATCAGGTGGGTTTTATCCCCAACAGGGAAGCCTGAGACAACATGACAAAGGTACTGAATTTCATACATGTCGCCAAACAAACCCACACGCCCAGTGTTTCCCTTAGCACAGACGCCGAAAAAGCATTTGACCAGGTCGATTGGAGTTTCATGTTCGCAGTACTCCATCGGGTGGGATTGGGGGACACTATCATCAATTGGATCGCACAGGTTTACTCTGCCCCTACAGCTCAAGTTAAAGCTAACGGCCTCCTATGAGACCCCTTCACCATCAAAAATGGGACTAGACAGGGCTGCCCGTTGTCCCCCTTGCTATTTGCCCTGTCGCTGGAGCCATTTCTTTGCAGAATCATAGAGAACCCTGATATTCAGGGTATCGGAGTTGGAGACATCCAGTACAAGGTCTCGGCGTATGTAGATGATCTTCTCTTCTCTCTGACGAACCCGGCCATCTCCCTACCGAATCTCCTACAGGAATTTGAAGTGTACGGCACCCTCTCCAACCTTAAAATAAACTACAGAAAATCTGAAGCCATGGGGGTAGCACTGTTCTCCTCCCTTCTCAGCACACTACGATCCAACTTTAATTTTAAATGGATGGACTCCGCTCTACACTATCTGGGCACACGCATCCCAACGGATCTATTACGTACATACACACTGAACTTCTCCCCTCTCCTAACCGAAACTCGCACATTACTAGAGACCTGGCTCAAGGGCCTCCACTTTTGGTTCGGAAGATGCAGTCTTCTTAAGATGTGTATCTTACCCAAATTCCTCTATTTGTTCAGAGTGCATCCAATCTCAATCCCGCTACATTACTTTAGACAACTTCATACCCTATTTATCAGGTTTGTATGGGCCCATAAGAAACCCGGTTGTCACGCTCCCTCTTGTCCCTTCCCAAACTACACTGCGGATTAGCACTCCCAGACATGAGGAGATACTATCAGGCAGCACACCTCGCCAGGATAATTGACTGGTGCCGACATCTTCATACTAGGTTGTGGGTAGAATTGGACCAGGCCCAGTCCCGTGGACCTTTACAGGGAGCCCCCTGGTGTCACAAACATTATACCGCCATCCCTGAGATCGCACCTGCTCATAGGTACAACGCTTCAGGTGGGGGTTCAGGCTTTCACGCAGTGTTCACTATCCACTGCAGAGTCACCTTTGTTCCCCGTCATTGGGAACCCACAATTTCCCACAGGTGTAGACTCCCCACTGGGCTCTACCCTACAAATGAGACTACGAACCCAAGCCCCTCATTTCCTGGACAACGGGAATTGGTTCTCCCTCAAGAGACTAAGGAGCAAAACCTGCTCCCTTAAACTTCCGTTCTGGGCCACGCTACAACTACGATATTTCCTGTTCTCCCTGTCTAACCCACAAGGCTACAACCGCCCCCGTTCGAGAGCTACTGCCTAAATGCAGGGCCATGGGTGACGTCTTTGACATTCAGCCTCTTAAACACCCCAACACAACCGCCCCACTCACCGGCCTTAACTAAATGGGAATGGGACTTGAAGCGCACATTTAGCCCCATCCAAATCCAAAACATCTACACATTTTCCTTAAAATCTTCCATCTGTACGAAACTCCAGGAAACAAATTATAAACTTCTAAATAAATGGTACCTGACCCCTCATATTCTACATAAATACTATTCAGATACGTCTACGCTTTGCTGGAGATACCATGAAGATAGAGGGACATTACTCCATGTGTTCTGGACATGCCCACGATTAACCCACTTTTGGTCCTCGGCTAGGGAGATAACACAGAAATTTATAGAATACACCATTCCCGATGACCCGGCCTTCTTCTTGCTACACGTAACTGATGTCCTTGCCAGGGTCTACAAAAATCAGTTGTAAGCCACCTATTGAATGCCGCAAAGGCCTGCATCCCTCTTCACTGGAAGAAACAGACCCCACCAACGGTTGCTCAATGGCTGCGTAAAGTGGAGGATGTCAACAAGATGGAAGACCTGGTTCTCACTGCGCACCTTCAAAGGGAGAAATACTCCAAAACATGGGGGGTTTGGAACCAATTTATTTGGTCCTCAGAGGGCACCACCCTCTTGGACACCTGACCGCATCTCCGTGCGGCCGTGCCTGAACGCAGGGGATGCCCAGGCCCGACATGGAGGGACTTTCTTCTCTTTCTCTCTCTCCCCCCCTTCCCTTCCTCCCTCTCTCCCCTCTTTTTCTTCCTCTCCCCTACCCCTCCTTTCTTTCCTAGGCTTACTGTGCTTCTCTTTTTTTTTCTTCTCTTTTTTTCTCTCATCTTTTTATTTTTCTCTGCATTTTCTTCTTAGGTTGTTGTTTTCATGGAACTGGAAAATGTTAACGGATGGTTCGGAGTTAATACACTCAAAAAGATCCTATAAGCGCTACAACCAGAGCTAATGTCATTGTTAGGAAACTTGATATCCTCATGTGTGGATGTTGAAGGAAAATAGAGCTGCTGACGACCACTGGAATGGTAAATAGTTTGATGCAAGCTGAAGACAGCACTCAATGGAACCTTCAAAGTCACTAGTACATTGTATAAAAAATTGGTTTATTAAACCTTGGATAGTGCATAGCAAGGAATACATGAAAACAAGAATCAATCCATAAACGATTGATTTTGATATAGAGCAGCTGCTCAAAACATGTAAGTCACGGCTAGCCTGGGCTTTCATTAATTGCAGCACACCATCCAGCTGCTTTGCACTTTCCACCACGCTGTCTTCAGCTTGCATCTAACGGATGGTTCCGGCCTGTCCTCTGACCGGTTATACCGTACCGGGACGACCCCTCGACAAATACCACGATAGTGGGCTAACACTGACAATTGACTGGGTTTGTCTTTTGTATCTAAGTTATGTATATTGTATGTGGTCTGAACAGCCTGTATCTGTATCTGGAAATTTCAAGATGTATGCTTAATACCCCATGTTACCTGTGAACTAACAATGTTGAGCCATCCTTGCCCGCATTGGGCATTAATAAAGCTATAATGTGTAAAAAAAAAAAATATTTACAAAAATGTGAGGGTGTACTCACTTTTGTGAGATACTGTATATACTTATCTGTATAGCTTACACACAGGCTTCCTAGAATCAGTTGTCATTTTTCTCTCTCCTCTGCTCAGCTCAGAATTCCTGAGTGTGTTGCCGAGCACTGCTGCTGAGGTCAGCTGGAGAGGAGAGAGCCATGTGTAGGAAGCCAGAGTGTTATTACGACAGATAAGAATATTTATGATATAACACGGACGAAGGCAAACTTCTTGTTCTAATACAGAGGGCATAGGGGCTTTAAAAGTTAATTATGAGAGCAGAGAAGAGACTCAACATACTGACAGGGAGAGGGAGGGGGAGGAGGGGGGAGTTGAAGACAGGCAGGAGGAGAATAGGAGAGCTGCTAGTGACACAGACTGCAGAGAGCACGGGGTTCTCAGGATCAGCTAATATGATAGGGGAGTCAGCATTCAGGGGGGAAGTCATGACTTGGCATTATCAAACAGTTATTTTAGGGGATACAGAGGGATAATTTAAAAAGCAAAAGTACCATGCTGCTAATTGCACATTAAAGAGACAGGAGCAGCATTTTTTTTTCTTTTGGGTTAACAAATGCTTTAAGCTTAAGTGTATATGGCTATCCTTATGCTGATCATACATGGATCGAAAGTTGGCAGGTTCAGCAGGGACCAGTTGAGATTCAAACCATGTATGGGCAGGGTGATTGTATCCAAGTTGATCGATCGATCAGCTTGGGTACAACCAGCATGTCAGATTTTTCTACATACAGTTACTTCAGCGGCTATAGCCACTAGCAGTAAACATTGTATTCTGCTGAATACAATAGTGCAGCGGGAGGCATTCCTTCAATAACACTGACTGTGTTGATGGGAAAATCAAGTTATTTTCTTTCCTTCCAGCTGTGGTGGGAGCGCATTTATGGCAGCAATGCTAGTCCAAGACCGACTGAGTATTTACCCTTTAAAAGAAAAGGAAGATGATAGTGGAGGGGGTAGGGGAACAAAGGGGGCTTGCATAGTAATTACTACAGGAGGGGCAGTCCTTTGAGATGTTCTTCTGCCAGCTATCATTGGGGCCCCTGAAAAGCGTCTTTGTACTTTACTACAGTTAATCTGTATGCGGTATAAGAACAGTATAGTTATGATAGTTTTGGCACAGGTGCAAGGTAGATTTGGTTTAAATGTGGTAATGGTTTGGTATAATGCAGTATAGTGTTGGGATAGGTGCAGTTAAGGTTTGGAATATGAGTGGTAGAGAGTAAAGTATGGGTACGGTATGGATTGGGTACACTTGGTGCCCTGCTGTCAGTGGCTCAGTCCCTGCTTGCAGTATAAGCAATGGCCGAATAGCCCTCTCACCATTTCCTAGGATGCTGCGGTGAGCTCTCATTGTAGAAGAGGGGCCCTCGGTCTCTCCCCAAAAGCCTCCGCTGATAAGCATTGGGAAACAGAGGGTGAGTGGATGCTCCAGTCCCCCTGTAGCAGCGGTGCAGGTGCTGTGATGCGGGTGGTGCTGTGTTCCTGGGTGTCCTCACTCCGAGTCTCAGCTGGTATGGCGAATATCCAGGGTGCTCTCCCTCTGTACCAAGAGGAAGAACTTTCCTGTACAGTTTAATAGAAAAACAAATTTTCCACTCCTCCTCCTGCACAGTGTATTGTATTGGATTTGATTTGTATTGAAAAGAGTCTATTCGTCCTATTATAGGGCTCTCTGCCGTCTCAGCTACAGCTCCTAGGATTCTTAGTGCTCTGCATAGACATCTATGCAGAGACTGCTGGCCAATGGAGAATGTTGCAGCATAACATCAGTATCTCAGTAGAGGGAGAGAACAATAAAAGGCAATGTCTCCTTCCCCATATTGCTGTAGCCCATCACCTGGCTACATAGATATCCCGCAGTACCTAGCAAATTAAACACAATAATATCAAACACAATACAATTTTGAGAAACTGATGATGACTGAAAACCACACTTTTTTTTAAAGCTCTAGGAATTGCATACTTACATTGGTCCAGCTTGGCACAATGTAATTATGCATATCTCATTCCTGATGGGTCACTGGGCAAGCTGGAAATCACTGTGGTAGTGGGCACTACAACAGTGATAGCCACAATCTTCTACATCAGGGATATGCAATTAGCGGACCTCCAGCTCTTGCAAAACTACAAGTCTCATCATGCCTCTGCATCTGGTATCATGCTTGTGGCTGTCAGAGTCTTGCTATGCCTCATGGGATGCCTCAATGATTGGATGAGGTGGTGAGAAGGGGCAGTCACATCACAATCTCTACTTTCACCAATTAGAGAGTGCCTTGTGTTCACTGACAAAATAAATAAATAAACATTCCAATGAATTGCAGCAGTGCTGAACAAGCAACCCCCTGTTGTAAGCATAAAGTAGGGAAGCCACTCACATACAACCTGAGCAGAATCCCAAAGATTGCAGCTATCACTTTAGCAGTGTCTATTACTTCAGTGTTTTCCAGCTTACCCAGCGGTCTGTCAGGTATCAGTAAAATATACTTACATTGTGACTAGAGTTGAGCGAACACCTGGAAGTTCGGGTTCTGCTGGTCCGTCCGAACTTCGGGACAAAGTCCGGGTCCGGGTCCGGACGGAACCCGAACGATCGCACGGTCTGTGACGATTTCACTATCGACGTTAGAAACCCTAAGACGAGTCCAACATACACTCACCGAAGGGATGAAATACGAATGTTGTCCCCCAACGAACAAGTCGTGACGACGTTAAGTAACCTTACAAATAAATAAATAAAACAGTCACTTGTGTTCCGTGAGAGATTAACCACTTTCATCTCTAACACTACACTGACGGGGAAGAGTGGTGGAGTAGGTTAGTAACTCCGTAGGGTACTCCGTATCGTTCTGAGACTGTCGGTGTTCGTACTATGGTCTACGTCTCCGTACTACTCTGAACATCAAAACGTTCTC
>BLSH010241805.1:2040760-2063296 GCA_018402905.1 Glandirana rugosa
GGGGAGGGGGGGGAGAGAGGAGAGGGGAGGGGAGGGAAAGAGGGGAGGTGAAGTTTGGCATCAGTTGTCTGGAACTTAGTCTTTTTCTGAGGGAGGGTTAACCACTTACTAACCGGAAGGTTTTCCAGCTTTAGGACCAGAGCACTTTTTGCGATTCGGCGCTGCGTCGCTTTAACTGACAATTGCGCGGTCCTGCGACGTTGCACCCAAACAAAATTTGCGTCCTTTTTTTCCCACAAATAGAGCTTTATTTTGGTGGTATTTGATCGCCTCTGCGTCATTTCTGATCGCCGCTATAAACAAAAGAAGAGCAACCATTTTGCAAAAAAAAACAAATTTCTTACTTTTTGCTAAAATTCTAATCAAAAAAAATATAAAAAAACATTTTTTTCACCATTTTTGGCCGATTTATACAATTCCTCATATTTGTGATAAAAAAATCGCAATCAGCGTTTATTGATTGGTTTGCGCAAAAGTGGCGGCGTTTACGGATGGTGAGAATTAATTTCTGGGGTTTTTATTTATTTATTTTTTTTTACTAGTAATGGCGGCGATCTGCGATATTTAGCGGTACTGTGATATTGCAGCGGACATGTCGGACCATTTTGACACTTTTTTGGACCAATGACATTTATTCAGCGATCAGAAATTTAAATGTCCACTGATTACTGTATAAATGTCATTGGCAGTGAAGGGGTTAACCTGCAGGGGCGTTGGGCTAACATGGGCATGAGAGATCTAACTGATCCCAGTGACAGGGATCAGTAGATCACCCATGCCCCTACTAACAGAGCATGAATCGTCGTGTTTACATCCGCAGTTCCCCGTTCTTTGCCTGTGGCCTCTCATCGCGGCTCGCCGGCGGACATCGGGTAAGCCCGAGTCGCGGGCACACTCCTCAGGAGTGCGGCGTGCGCCCCCTACCGGCTGTTCGCAGATCGCTGTGTTTTTACGGCGATTCGCGCTCAGCATCCCGACTGCCGTCGTGAAAACACGGCAGGCGGTCGGGAAGTGGTTAAATTAACCCCTAGACACTTTTTGTGAAACTGAATATGGTCAATCTTCAAGAACAAACTATCTCAGTCAGTGACAGACTCTATAAAAAATATAAAACACTGGTGTGGGTGGATGGTGTGGCAGACTGGCAGGGGCGTCAGGCAGTGCACAATGCAGTGCACTCTGCATGGAGTGAGCAGTGGGCAACCAGACATGACAGCACTTCCTCCCTGGACCATCACCCGGAAGTAACTAAAAAAGAGAAGAAAATGAAGGCGCACGCACCTAGTGCATTACCAAAAATAATTTATTCCAAATAAAAATATAAAAAAGGGGTACTCACAAAGGACACAAGAAGACAGGACATGATAAAATCAAGGTCCGGCAAAGCTCTGAGGAAGGGGGTGCGCCCCAGAAACGCGTCAGCTTTCATCCTGCCTTGAGCCTTGATTTTATCATGTCCTGTCTTCTTGTGTCCTTTGTGAGTACCCCTTTTTTATATTTTTATTTGGAATAAATTATTTTTGGTAATGCACTAGGTGCGTGCGCCTTCCTTTTCTTCTCTTTTTTAGTACCTTTCGGATTCCCCGTCCGAGGAGGGCAGCACACATCCGGTCACCCATTCCTTTCCCACATGGTTGCTTGCCATCCTGAGAAACTTTTAGCGCTGGAATTTATCACTTTTTACTGTGTATGCATCACCTGGAAGTGCCAAAAAAAACAAAAAAAAAAAAATCATGGATCGCTGCAGTGCTGCTCAGCTTTTGGGAATATGTAGATTTTTCTGTAAGAACACTAGTTGATCCACATGCTCTGGCTTGAGGGTGCATCTTTTTGCAGTTACCACATCTTCTGCAGTGGAGAAAACCTGCTCTGCAGAAACCCTTGTGCCTGGGACACACAAGTATTGCTTTGACAACTGAGAAAGGAGGGGAAATACGACCTCATGCTCACGCCACCAGTTCAAAGGGTCCTCGCTGAGAGGCAGAGGTGGGGCTTTACAATATTTTTCCATTTCCTCTTCAGCCTTGGCATAGGGGGTCTTGGGTTCTATTGTACCTTCATTGTCAGTGAAAGACTGTCCCAGCAAGGTCATGAGCAGCGATCTGGACCTTCTTGTGGAAGGAGATGGAGAATGGTTGTCCTCCTCGATGGGTGTTTCTTCTTCTAGAGTTGCTTGTCTCTTATGCACTTTATCCTCCTCATGTGTCCTCTTACTAGAAGTAATCTGTGTTTGTACAAAGGAATAGAAAATAGCATTAAGAAAACACATTGTGAATGTGAACTGTCTGTGATGCCGATGGGGTGAAGAAACCGCACAGGAAGGAATTGGTGCAGTTCCCGCAGCCCGCACCACATCAGAAGCAACAGGGCTTACGACAATGTAGCTAGCTGTTAAGCTAGCTACTGGCACTGTCTGCTAGGCTAATGCTGTTTCAAGAAACATGATGAAATTCAAATTACCTCCAAGGATGCAACCTCCTCAGTCAATCCTCTGTATGTCTCCAATCTCTCCTCCTCTGTGAGGATAAAAGGCAGTCCCTTAAAGTGAGGATCAAGTGCAGACGCTGTATGAAGGATCTTCTTCTCTACCTCTGCTGGAGATCTGTTTTGATGACATTCTTGATCTCATGGATTATGGGTGTGTCTCCCATGGTGTCTGTCATGCTCTGGAGGAGTTGAACATTTAGAGGGGCAATGAGAGAAACTGTTGAATTGCGCTCTTCTGACATCAGCATGGTTGCATCCTTCATTGGCTTTAATGCAATCACAGCGTCCTCTGCATTTGACACATCTGTTTAGTTGAGAGTGCAGAGATCGGACTCTCCTTTTCTGACCTCTGGAGAGAGCAATGTGGCACAGACTGCAGACTGTTGTTCTAAAAACTTCTCAAACATGTCATATGCGCTGTTCCATCTTGTTGACACATCAGTTATCAGCTTATGATTCTTCAGGCCAAGGCATTTCTCTTTCTCTTTTAGACAGTGGCTTGCTATAGTGCTGCGGTGAAAGAATGTGGATATCCGTCGCACTCTGCCTAGAAGCCTGGATAGCGTGGCAACTTTCAGCACCTTCTGGGACGCAAGGTTTAGTGTATGGGTGAAGCATTTTACATGAGGGAATTTTCCAACTTGAGCTGCAACTATCATGTTCGATGAGTTGTCGGTCACAAGCACTACAGATTTATCGGACAGCTGCCATTCTTCCACGACATGAGACAGTAGCTTCGCCAGATGAGCACCCGTGTGAGACTCATAAATGGCTCTCGTTTGCAGTACATGCAACCAGATCTGCCAGTCCTTACTAACGTAATGTGCTGTTATTGTGACATAAGACTCTGTCGTGACTGAAGTCCAGGAATCACACGTTATTGCGACTCGACTTGCTTAGCTTATTGACGCAATTACCTGCACTTTCGTTTCGTGGTAGAGTGCAGGTATAACGTTTTCTGTAAAGTGACTACATGATGGGATCTTGTAACGCGGCTCTATCGTCTTCAATAGGTAGCGAAACCCGGTGTTGTCCACAACAGAGTAAGGTCGTAGGTCCTTAACTATGAAAGCTGTTATTCTCTTACCTCTTTAAGAGCTGGGCGGCAAAGTTGGCAGTATTGCATCAATTCTTGGCTGAGCTTGGTCTATTTTCTTGGCTCTGGTGGAGGTGGTAGCAGTGGCACTGGTGGTGGCGACAGGTGTTAGCATCTCAGAGTGAAAACGGCTAACGTGGTTTCTCAAGTTAGTAGTATTCACTAGATATTTAATTTTTGTGTGACCGGCTTTACACACAGCGTGTGTCTTGTCCAATTTGTGCTTCCCTGGTTGTTCATAAAAGCCAAAATGTGCCCAGATGTTTGCTTTTAAAATATTAGGTGTGTTTTTTATCTCTCGTTCTTTTTAGTCTCTTGACATTTTACTTTAGCATGCCATGCAATTAAATTGTGACAGATGATGATGATGAGTCTGACGTCAACAAACTGTCAGTATTAAAAAAAAAAAAAACGTAGTGACTATCATGTCAACTAAACCATGACCATAAAAGCAACAAGTGTCCTATGAATGTTAAATATAATACACAATCACACTACTTGGCTGCTGCAAAACAAGTCAAATACTATGGCTCTGGAATTGGGGGAATAGGGCTGCCTGTCACCTTTGATGACAACTTGTAGGGTAAGGTAATCCATAGAAAGGGAGGATGGGTTTGGTTTATTTAAACCTGGAGAGCAGAGCGCCACAAGTTACACTATTGCTTTAAAATAAAGGAGATAGTGATATAGTATAGTTACTAGTACTAATATTTCAATTAATAGTATCATGCCATTACCCCAAAATAAACTCACAGTTCTCTAACAACTTAATAAGTAAGAAATAGTAGTAGTACCTGATGATGATGATGATGACGACGATTCAGTGGCAGCCTGGCAGTGCACTCTGGTCTTGTCTCCCACTGCCCGCAGCAGCCTATGAGGTGGAGGGGAAAGGACATGCACGGCTGACCAGTAGTATTCTTCTGGCCTGGGACGCTGGCTTCAGGCCTGGCTAACTCGGTTCTCCTGCTGTTGTGAGGACTGGAGGACGGATCTCCCACTACAGCCTGTCTCTGACTATCTCTCTCTGCCTGTGTGCACTCAGTACTACAGTAGTGCCTGCCTGGGGACTTGGAGTTGGGACACGTGTCTCTCCCTTCCAGCAGCCAGCTCCACACATGCACGGCGCCAGGCGGCTGGTGATGATGTCAGTAAGAGGCGCGGCTAACACCCATGGCGCTTTCGGCTCCTTTCGGCTGTTTTCAGCTAGGAGCGGCAACAGATGACGTCACATCGAGAATCGATTATGGCCATTCACAGCATGGATGCCGCATCGTGGACGACCGAATCGCGATGCATCAATTAATTTCAGCACCCCTAGAAGATAGACAGGGGTAGACACATATTGATTTTAGCATTTTCTTTTTAATGATAGTTTATGAATTCGCCTTAGGACAATTGTACTTTAAATAGTACCTTTAAAGTAAAACTAAAAGCAAAACTTTTTTTTTCATTTAGGATTATAAACTCTGCTATCCTACATCCTCGTCCCGTTAGGGTGATTTCCCTTCACTTCCTGTCCCATACCCAAAACAGGAAGTGGAATCCCAGAGTGTCATCAGGGTCACCAGACCTAGTGCCTCTATTGGAAGATTTGCCCTCTATTCATGTTTTGGTGTCCACCCAAAATTTGGGATTTTCTTTTATTTTCACTTTCAATGATAATGGTAAACAGGACAAATAGAGATGGCAAATCTCCCGGGGGCAAAGACAGCTATTAAAACTCACAGGTGTTTTAATCTCTCTTCTCTCTGTCCAAAACTATAAAAAAAAACTTTAATGAGAATGCCCTAATTTGATAATACTGACTTTGGCTTGGAAGCTTCTTCAAAGCGATGGACAGCCTCACTGACCAATGAATTGAGGGAGATTGGAGCTAAGGTTGTTTTTTGCCTAATTAAGCTCTCAAGGTTTCTCCCAAAGGACTAAGATATCTAAATGTGCCTCTGGGTGCCTGCAGCTTATTCCTGACAGTAGTTTACATTTTTAAATTGCAGTACTGATTAAAGCATTTGTTACCCCAATACTTCATATTCCTGATATGTGCCTGCTGTACCATATACTTGTATGAGAAAGTATCCCGTTCTCTTCGTATTACTTCCTTTGTGTGAAATCCCTGATGTTCCTGTCAGTCCCCTTGCTTTCCAATTCTCTAGCTCTGCTGGGAACTCAGCCTGCTCTCCTCCAATGATCAGATCTGTCCTGACACCCCCCCCCCCGCACAGCCATTCACTGGGAAGCTCAGTGTGCTGTTATATCTTGTCCCTTAGCTCTTATGCAGCTGAAAAATGGAAAATACTGCCAAGTCATGCCTCTGATGAGAAGCCGGTCCGTTATCAGAAACCAGAGGATCATGTGACATGTAGTCCTTAACAACTTCAACCCCGGAAGGATTTCACATTTTAGGACCAGAGCAATTTTTGCGATTCGGTGCTGCGTCACTTTATCTGACAATTGCGCGGTCGTGCGACATTGTACCCAAACGAAATTGCGTCCTTTTTTTTCCCACAAATAGAGCTTTCTTTTGGTGGTATTTGATCACCTCTGCATCATTTCTGATCCCCGCTATAAACAAAAAAAGAGCGACAATTTAGCAAAAAAAAACAATTTTTCTTACTTTTTGCTAAAATACAAATCTAAAAAAAAAAAATATAAAAAAACATTTTTTTTCAATGGTTTTGGCCGATTTATATTCTTCCTCATATTTTTGGTAAAAAAAAATCGCAATCAGCGTTTATTGATTGGTTTGCGCAAAAGTTGCCACGTTTACGAATGATGAGAATTAATTTCTGGGGTTTTATTGTTTTTTATTTTTTACTAGTAATGGCGGCGATCTGCGATTTTTAGCGGTACTGCGATATTGCGGCGGACAGGTCGGACCATTTTGACACTTTTTTGAGACCATTGGCATTTATACAGCGATCAGTGCTATAAAAATGCACTGATTACTATGTAAATGCCATTGGCAGTGAAGGGTTTAACCTGAAGGGGGCGCTCTAAGGGTTAACAGTGTTCCCTGGGTGTGTTCTAACTGTATGGGGGCTTGGCTGGCAGGGGGAGGGGAGTGATTATGGCTTCCATATACAGGAAGCCTGTGATCACAGCCCTTCCCCCTCTATGAAAACGGAGATCCGTGTTTACATACACGGACCTGCATTCTCTCACTGCGGGGGACCATCGCGGGTAGCGATGAGTCTGCCCTACCCGCTCCCTGGCCTCCCCTGGACACCACGAGTGCGCCTCCGGTGGCGCACGTGCGCTCACAATACTAGTTATCGCGGCCGCTGTCCTGTGACAGCGTTTCGCGATAACGAGCCACCTTGCCGCCATCACGCTGAGACGGGCGGTCGGCAAGTGGTTAAAGGGGACTGCTCAATGAGGGCCAATTAAACCACAAACTAAAATGATCAGCATCCCTCAGGGACAGAGGAGGTGAGGGAGTATAGGGCTTCATGGGTATTCTGGAGAGATTGTGGTCTTTTCGCCTGAGGGAAAGTGAGCTAAGCAAACGTGTGGCTGGACCAGCCACAATTACATCAGTGAGCAAGTGTTATACAGAGGGGCCTGCTGCCTGAGCCTGTCTGCCTGAATTAAAGGGAGGTCAGACCTGCTGCCAGAGCTTGCCAAGGACTGCACGGTCTATGAACCAGAGCTGAGGTATGCAGCCACATGTGTGAAACTGGACGTGTCATCTGCCAGGTTTGGTGAGAGGAGAGTCGACACTTAACCCCTTGATACACCCAGCCCAACAAAGATTTCTAATTTCTTAGCAGCCCTGCAGCTACACAAAACATACTCTTAAAAACAGATTATTGTGCACCACCAACAGAAGGGCCCCACTGCAAGACGGACAACACTAACATTAAAGCACCAGGTACTTCGGATGCAGCTATCTAGGGGTACCCCTAGATAGTAGCGTGCATTTTAAAACACTATCATTGTGCTAACTGGGCCTGATCTCACTCATTTTTAGTTATTTCAGTTAAAAACCTGAGTTGACACTGCTGCAGTTTAGTTAGTTCATCCTGTTACAGGCCAGCATTCATTTTATTCAGTTTTGCAACTATAAAGAGTTCTTTTGATTGATGCTTAGCCTTGCACTGTTTACATGCTTTGATATAATACATCAACTTAACCTACTATCTGGTAGCCTGAGGCCTAATTTCTGTGCATTATTATAAATACTTGTGACTCAAGCTAAAGTTACCCAGCCCTGAGTGGCCTTCTACCTATAAAAGGGTGTATCAGTGGGGGCTTTAAGAGTTGTGGCAGAAAAGAGGACCCATCATCAACAGCAGCTCCTGCAGGGGTAAGCGCTACACTTATAACAGTGCAGCAGCAATAAAGAGTACAGGAAGACATTGGATCACTAGGTATCTGGCAGGATGAACAGGTATTTATTTGCACTTACTGAACAGATATAAAATGAACACTTTCAGTGATAATGTAGCACCCTCCCAGATAGGCTGCTAGGTTTGGTTAGGCAAATTTAGTTGTGTGGCTCTCCTGTAATCAGTAAAGCAGCATGTGATTGCTTTAGGCTGTTTTGGGCTCTGCAGGCTGCAAGTTTCATTGCTTCCCTCTGTCTTCTGGAGATTTTCAGAATGCAGTGGGTGGGGAAATTAAATGAGCAGCCTGAATTATTTGGGCAGCTCCAGTCAATCTTTGGGGAGGCATGCTTAGATGGTGGATCGAAAATGCATAAATAGTTTGAAACAGTGTTCTTTCCCAGGGAGAGGTTCCTAACCAGAAGAGCTACCAGCTTTTTCTGGCGGTCCAGCTAAGGAGCCTGCCTGTCTCATCAAGGTCCCAGCTGTACATAGCTAGGGGGGCTATTGTTCTGCAAGTATGTAGCTAAAATAGGGGTTTCAGCCAGGGCAACTTGAATGCTCTTGAATAAAAGTACTTTATTTGTTACATGGGTACACAGGTACAGGCTATATGCTGATGCGTTTCGGCTATGAAACCTTCATCAAAGCATATATATTTGATTTAAAAACTGGTATTTATAACAAAACAAGCCCTCAAAAAGAGGCGTGTATATCCTAATTAGGAACAATCAAATCAATTAAAAACACATGGAGAGAAAGAGAAATGACACAGCAGGCATGTGAAAGACATATCTTGAACAAATAAATAAAACATGTGCTGCCATTATTCCAACTAATGTAACAAAACAATATAATTATGCTAAGAAAAGATTTATAACCATCCTGTCATTCAAGCCATATGGTTTTGTAGTATTGAGGGTATGGATCCACCACACTTCACATTTAAGCAGTTAATATTAACTGTAATGTAGTGCCTGTAACTTGCAATATGTCAGGTGTACTATATGCCAGATGAGAGTTAGAATCACAGAACTTTTGAATGACACCACTAATACTAATGCTAAAAATATTTCAAATGTGTTAAAACACGTCCGAGAAGTACATCAATCTTGACACCTTTTCCTGTCTTGGTGCTGAACAGGTAAAAAAAACCCAAGAGGAGGTGATATTTTTTGCTTATACTCAGTTTTGCTTATTTGCAGTATTTTGCTTAACCGTCAAGTGTGGTGGATCCATACACTCATTACTAGAAAACCATATGGCTTGAATGATAGGATAGACATAAATCTTTTCTTAACATAATAATATTGTTTTGTTACATTAGCTGGAATAATGGCAGAACATGTTTAATTTTTTTAGTTCATGATATGTCTTTCATATGCCTGCTGTGCCTTCTCTCTTTCTCTCCATGTGCTTTTAATTGATTTGATGGTTTCTAATCAGGGTATACCTAAAAGCTCCTTTTTGAGGGCTTGTTTTGTTATAAATACCAGTTTTTAAATCAAATATGTATGAAACGCATCAACATATAGCCTGTACCTTCGTACCCATGTAACAAATAAAGTACTTTTATTCAAGAGCATCCGAGTTGCCAGCCCTCCTGATTCAAATATTGTACCTGTGGGACCTCAACGCCCTGGCTAAAGCACCAGATCACAGTTCATGGACTCTTATATAGGCAGTGGAGCTGGGGTAACAATTTGTTTTTCTCACTGAATAGATTGTCTGCCTGAGTCTGGAGGGAGACATTCGAACCCCAGGGTCACTATGAGTACAGACCTGAGAGAGAGGAATCCTTGTGACTGTTGCTGCTGTTAACCCCTGGTGCACTAGTATCAAGATTTGCCTGGCCAAGGACATTGCTTAGGGCAGACTTTCTCAACCTTTTCAACACAGAGGAACCCTTGAAATAATTCTCCGGTCTCTGCGAACCCCTGCTAAAAATCTACAACTCATGATACATTAGTGTGATAGTTAATGGGAAAAATGTTCCTTACACTTGTCGTCATTGGGAAGAATTACCCCCTTACAGATGCCTAAAAAGATCAATGGTATCATTGGGAATCATTGGGAATTTATCTGAGAGGTAGAAATTGACCATTGCTCAAGGAACCCCTAGCAACCTCTGGAGGAACCCTAGTTGAGAAACTCTGGCTTAGGGTGTTGCAGTGCTGTCCACTTCATGTCCTACTGCTCAAGGGACTCTTCTGAGAAGCAGCTGGAAAGGTAAGATATCCTCACACTCCTGTTCATTTTTCTGGAGCATCCCACACCTTCCTTAAAGTGGTTGTAAAGACACAAGCCCCCATAATACTTACCCGAGCCCCCCCTTGATCGAGCATTATCCATCCTTGCCTCTCCAGAGACTCACACCCCATTGGCTCCTGCTGCTGTCAATCACAGCCAGTGAGCCAATCAAGAGACTGAGGGGGCAGGGCCAAGCCACAGCCCCCTGTGTGATTGGACACACGGAGCCGTGGCTCGGGAGTATGCCTGCTTGAGTGCCCCCAGAGCAGAGGCAGGAGCCAGGAACACCTGTGTGGGACCTGAGAAGAGGACCCGAGTTGCTCTGTGCAAAACCACTGCACAGAGCAGGTAAGTATGACATGTTTGTTATTTAAAAAAAAAAAACAAGACTTTAACATTGCTTTACGCGATCCAAGTTACTCTGCAATAAACTTTAAAAAGGCAATCCTTAGACTATTTAGTGAGCCAGAGGAGCGAATGTTGCTGTGTACCTGGCTCCTGCTACTCAGAGGGTATAGAACCTGTGACACAAATTCAATGGCTCCAGCGGGAGTAGCGCTACAACATATTTAATAGACCAAAAGGGAGAAAAATTAGAGAAATACATTGTCAAAGTTTACACACATTTTAACCAATATTAACAGCTCACAATCCCTGTTCCTGTATCCTGACTTTGTGTAAACTGAATAGTATGAGTTCTGTGACATGCACATTCTCATTTCTCTTTGTACTGCTTTGCTTTATGTTAGCACATTATACCTAGATCTGAATTCCATGTACAGTGCCTTTAAAAAGTATTCATACCCCTTGAAATTTTCCACATTTTGTCATGTTACAACCAAAAACATAAATGTATTTTACAGGCAGTCCCCAGGTTACAAACAAGATAGGGTCTGTAGGTTTGTTCTTAAGTTGAATTTGTTTGTAAGTCAGAACAGGTACATTTGTAAGCGTAGCCCCAGACAAAAAAAAATATTTTTAACAACCCTGTAATGTTTGTTTTGTTGTCTCTGTTCAGGAGATTTCCCCTCACTTCCTGTCCCAATGATAATTGGATTTTGAAAATTTTGAGTTGTTGTAGAAACAAACCTTGGTGATAAAGCATCCACGGAGACACCTTTTTCCCATAATAACTCTTACAGCAGTGAATTTCCCTTCCTAGGGGTAGATTTCCTCTCACTTTCTGTTGTCTCCCTCTGTTTGTAAGTAGGAGTTGTTTGTAAGTCGGATGTTTGTAACTAGGGTCCCGCCTGTATTGGGATTTTATGTGATAGACCAACACAAAGTGGCACATAATTGTGAAGTGGAAGGAAAATGATAAATGGTTTTCAATTTTTTTTTACAAATAAATATGTGAAAAGTGTGGAGTGTATTTGTATTGTATGGGTCAATACTTTGAAGAACCACCTCTCGCTGCAAATACAGCTGAAAGTCTTTTTGGGTATGTCTTTACCCAGCTTTGCACATCTAGAGAGGGGCATTTTTGTCCCATTCTTCTTTGTAAAATAGCTCAAACTCTGTCAGATTGGATGGAGAGTATCTGTGAACAGCAATTTTCAAGTCTTGCCACATATTCTCAATTGGATTTAGGTCTGGACTTTGACTGGGCCATTCCAACACATGAATATGCTTTGATCGAAACCATTCCATTGTAGCTCTGTGTGTATGTTTAGGGTCGTTGTCCTGCTGGAAGGTGAACCTCCGCCCCAGTTTCAAATCTTTTGCAGACTCTAACAGGTTTTCTTCTAAGATTGCCCTGTATTTGGCTCCATCCATCTTAACATTAACTCTGACCAGCTTCTCGGTCCCAGTTGAAAAAAATCCCCACCGCATGATGCTGCCACCACCATGTTTCATGGTGGGGATGGTGTGTTCAGGGTGATGTGCATTGTTAGTTTTCCGCCACACATAGCGTTTTGCATTTAGGCCAAAAAGTTAAATTTTGGTCTCATCTGACCAGAGCACCTTCTTCCACATGTTTTCTGTGTCCCCCACATGGCTTCTCGCAAACTGCAAATAGGACTTCTAATGCCTTTCTTTCAACAATGGCTTTCTTCTTGCCACTCTTCCTTAAAGGCCAGATTTGCGGAGTGCACGACTAATAGTTGTCCTGGGGACAGATTCTCCCACCTGAGCTGTGGATCTCTGCAGCTCCTCTAGAGTTACCATGGTCCTCTGCTTCTCTGATTAATGCTCTCCTTGCCCGGCCTGTCAGTTTAGGTGGATGGCCATGTCTTGGTAGGTTTGCAGTTGTGCCATACTCTTTCCATTTTCGGATGATGGATTGAATAGTGCTCCATGAGATGTTCAAAGCTTGGGATATTTTTTATAACCTAACCCTGATTTAATCTTCTCCACAACTTTATCCCTAACCTGTCTGGTGTGTTCCTTGGCCTTCATGATGAAGTTTGTTCACTAAGGTTCTCTAACAAACCTCTGACGGCTTCACAGCACAGCTGTATTTATACTGAGATTCAGTTACACACAGGTGGACATTATTTACTAATTAGGTGACTTCTGAAGGCAATTGGTTCCACTTTATTTTAGTTAGGGGTATAAGAGTAAAGGGGGCTGAATACAAATGCACGCCACACTTTTCACATATTTATTTGTAAAAAAAAGTTTGAAAACCATTTATCATTTTCCTTGCACTTCACAATTATGTGCAATGTTGTGTTGGTTTATCACATAAAATCCCAGTAAAATACATTTACATTTTTGATTGTAACATGACAAAATGTTGAAAATGTCAAGGGGTATGAATACTTATTCAAGGCACTGTAAATCCTGCTTCCACTCCACACACAAGCTCCTCATAGTATCAGTAGAAGGGCAATAAGAGCATTCTCCCTGAAGCCAGTTCAGTGACACTTACTGTCTCTCGGCTCCCTGCTTTATCAAACACATTCAAGCTTTCAAGGCAGGCTTAAATCTGATTGGTGGCTGCCAGAACTACTAAATCCCAGAATCTGTTTTACAACAGGCTTTCTGCATGATAGAGGCAAAAATTGCAGCATTCCAGTTTCACCAGCAGATTTGTTCCAACTAGATTTAGAGATTACAGGCCAAAGATACTAAGGTGGACTGGAGCATGACAATAATACCTGCATAAATAGCTAAAGTACTGAGAAGGTTGGTATGTATGATTGCCAGGACAGAATATTTCATTTTGTCTAGAGTGTACCTTTAATTTTGCAAACTATATCTGATTTCTGTTACGACACCAGAGGATGTTAATATTACTATTTGTACATGAGACATTATTCAAAGAGAAAAAGTAAGCGTCTGGAAAAGTGACTGTGGCACAATCCAGGAGCACCAGGGCTGTCAGATCATAGTGAGGTTTCATTAGTATAAAAATAACATGTCACAAGACTATTATGAAGCAGACAGCAATATTTTACCCTGGACAGGACATTGGACCACTTGAAGACCTGAAAACCTGCAGAAAACCTAGGTGGCCTTCATTTTCGTCCCATAAATAATCCCAGATGTCCGAGTATTTCTGTGTAAGTCTGTCTTCCACAGGTCTCTGCAATGTGTAGTCTGTGTTCTACAGGTATAAAACAAGACCTGCACTGTATGAACCTCACTCTGTCTGGACTTTACTTCTATATAGATCCCATTCACATTTTTCAGACACATTTCATTCAATAAAGGATCTTCAGATTTATTCACAAACTTTGCAGTCAGGTGCCTTTTTTGCACCTGAAGTTGTATACAGTACTAAGGTCAGTGAAATACAGAACAAACACACCAGATAAGTGTATGTTTCAAACATCAAGTGAAATAAAAACTGTGACATTTCTTTTGTTCTCCTAAATTGTTTTACTGTTTTAGTGAACATTAGAGTGTGAAAATAAAAGCCCATAAACATGTAAATTTAAGCTGCAATTGAAAATGAAGAAAATAGGCTTTGGGAGTGCTCTATATTATGGGCTGATCAGAATAGGCCGCCTACAGTGGTTCGGTACAAATACATACATAATATGTAAACGACAGCACCAGGTGGCCCATGGGTTAAGCTGGCTAAACATTATACAATTTTCTTGTACAATTTACCTTTAAATTTACAAAAACCCTATAATATGAGGTCAAACCAAAACACTTTCAATTTGTATGTAATCAGGCAGGCCCTTGCTCTACATTGTTCAAGGTAAATCTAAAGTAAATTATACAAGAAAATTGTAGAATGTGTAGCCAGCTTTAGTGTGAGGTTTAGACCCCTGAGTCTGACCAGAGAGGGTAGGAGAGTGCCCACTGTCTCCAAGTTTTCCAATCAGGGTGGAAATAAACAGGATGTTATTGCTCTAAGAAAAGAGTATGGCTATAAGAAATTCCTGTCCGTGACATAAAACAGAGAAGGTGTCTACTAGCCAAGACTATACCTTCTAGATCAGCCGTCACTAAATGACGACCCGTGGTCCGAACACAGACCGAGCAATGCTCCTGTCCGGACCGACAGGCCGCCAGTGTACAGTGCCACATTCCCACTCCTCCGCTCAGTATTCATTGGTTTCGGGGATCGCTGGCGGCCTGTCCGGACCGACAGGCTGCCAGTGTACAGCGCCACATTCCCACTCCTCCGCACAGCAGTCATTGTTTTCTGGGATCGCGGGCGTCCCTGCAGTTAATAACGTCATGTGTGCTCCCCGCCCCCTGCTGATTACTATCTTGTGGCTCCCAGCCGGGCCGTTATGTCACATGCCTGTCCCCGCCCCTGCTGTTTATGTTGCAGCCCCTGGCTCTCACTCGGCCGGCCACGAGGTATGATGTGTATGCGCGCCCTGCCCCCTTCAGCATGACTCCTGGCACAGCTCTCGCCTCCTGCAGCTTGTTTCCTCTGCTCGATCCCGATCCCTGCCTGCCTCAAGATATGTGGGCTGTTTTCAGGGGCACACTGATGGGCACATTTTGTTATAAGGGGCACACTGATTGGCCCATTTTCTTATAAGGGGTACAATGATGGGCACATTTAATGTAAGGTTTACTCTAATGGACACAAAATGTACCCACCAGAGTGCCCCTTGAACATAAAATATGTCAATCAGTGTGCACCTTAACATAACATATGCCCACCAGTGTGCCCCTTAACATAAAATATGCCCATCAGTGTGCCCCTTAACATAAAATATACCCATCAGAGTGCCCCTTAACATAAAATGCGCCCATCAACTTGTTCTTATTTTATGTTAAGGTTCACGCTAAAGGGCACATTTTATGTTACGGAGCACCCTGATGGGCACAACAAAATGTGCCCATTAGCATGCCCCTTAATGTAAATGTACCCATCAGAGTGCCCCTTAACATAAAAGGGGCATGCTGATGGGCACATTTTATATTAAAGGGGCATGCTGATGGGCACACTTTATGTTAAGGGGGTACTCTGATGGGCACATATGTTAATGGAGGCACACAGATGGGCGCATATTATGTTAAGATGGCACTGGGATGGGACGCCTGATGTAAAGGGGCACTCTGATGGGGACACTTGATGTAAGGTGGCACTGTGATGGGGAAACCAGATGTAAAGAGGCACTCTGATGAGCACGCCTAATGTAAAGGAGCACTCAGATGGGCACACCTGATGTGATGGAGACACCTGATGTAAAGGGGCACTCTGATGACGGCACCTAATATAAAGGGTCACTCTTATGGGGACAAACAATGTAAGGGGGCATACTGATGGGAGACACAAGATGTAAGGGCGTCTTCTGATGAAGAAACATGATGTAAGAGGGCATTCTCATGGTAATACCTGATGTAAGGGGGCGCTCTGATGGGGACACCTCACATAAAAGGATACTCTTGATGTTGGCAACTGATTTATGAGGGTACCCAATGTAATGAATTACTCTGGTAGGCAGGGCCAGACTGGACTACCGGGATACCAGGATTTCCCGGTAGGCTGCCTGTCCTGGGGCTGCTTTGAGCTTTGAGCTGTGACTGCAGTGCTCTCCTCCCTCCCTCCTCCTCCCCCCTCTTGTGTATAAGTCACACACAGCAGGCATCTCCAGCAGAGTCTGAAATGTTCGGCCATGCTGTGACAAAGGTCCCGGCTCCTAGACCAGCTTGTGTGATAGACGGAACACTGATTCAATTTCCTGCCATTAGATCAGTGTTCTGTCTATCACACAAGCTGGTCTAGGAAGCGGGACCTTTGTCACAGCGCAGCCGAACATTTCAGACTCCGCTCCGTGACACAGCGGGAGATGCCTGCTGTGCGTAATCCAGGCACTGACTGGTAAGCTGCATTGATGGGCACAGTGAGGCTGTGTGGATGGGCACAGTAAGGCTGCATTGATGGGCACAGTGAGGCTGCATTAAGGGGCACAGTGAGGCTGCATGGATGGGCACAGTGAGGGTGCATGGATGGACACAGTGAGGCTGCATGGATGGGCACAGTGAGGCTGCATGGATGGGCACAGTGAGGCTGCATGGATGGGGACAGTGAAGCTGCATTGATGGGCACCTTGAGGCTGCATGGGTGGGCACAGTGAGGTTGCATTGATGGGCACAGTGAGGCTGCATGGACGGGCGCAGTAAAGCTGTATTG
This sequence comes from Glandirana rugosa, assembly GCA_018402905.1. Taxonomy (NCBI): domain Eukaryota; kingdom Metazoa; phylum Chordata; class Amphibia; order Anura; family Ranidae; genus Glandirana; species Glandirana rugosa. The sequence continues at coordinate 2,057,478 of BLSH010241805.1, forward strand.
ATGAGCACAGTGAGCCTGCATGAGCGGACACAGTGAGGCTGCATTGATGGGCACAATAAAGCTGCATGGATGGGCACAGTGAGGCTGCATTGATGGGCACAGTGAGGCAGCATTGGTGAGCAAAGTGAGGCTGCATGGACAGCCACAGTGAAGCTGCATTGATGGGCACATTGAGGCTGCATTAATGAGCACAGTGAGGCTGCATTGATGGGCACAGTGAGGCTGCATGGATGGGCACAGTGTAACTGCATCGATGGGCACAGTGAAACTGCATCGATGGGCACAGTGAGGCTGCATCAATGGGCACAGTGAGGCTGCATTGATGCACACAGTGAGGCTGCATTGATGGGCACAGTGAGGCTGCATTGATGGGACCATCCCTTGTACCATGTCTGTAGTCTCTGACCATCTCTTGTACCATGTCTGCAATCTCTGACCATCCCTTGTATCATGTCTGCAGTCTCTGACCATCTCTTGTACCATGTCTGCAATCTCTCACCATCTTTAGTATCATGGCATCAGACTGACATCTCCTGTACCATGCCCACAGCCTCTGACACCTCCTGTACTATGCCCACAGCCTCTGACATCTCCTGTATCATGTCTGCAGCCTCTGACATCTCCTGTATCATGTCTGAAGCCTCTGACCATCTCCTGTACCATGCCCAAAGCCTATGACATCTCCTGTATCATGCCCGCAGTACTTGGTACTAGTATCCTCTCCCAAAACATATCAGGGTCCCATCTCCAAATTACTGGACAGATATAACACCAAACCATACTAATACTACTAATACCACTACCACCAGTACTAGGACCATCGTTTTTATGCAGTTGACACAATTTTTATCCCCCTCAGACATTCCATGCCCCCTCTTGAGGATATCCACAGCCAGCTAAGCTTCCCATTAGGAATTTTTTATATATGTTTTTTTAGTTACCTGACCTCCTTGAATTTTAATTCACTAGCCCTGTTCTAGATGAATATGAGTGGGCGAGCCTGAAGCCAACGTTTGACCCTTCGACCCTAATTGACCCTTTTCTGTTCCAGTATGACTGTGCCCTTCTACACAGAGACCTGGCTTCACAAAATCATCTGATAAGGTTGGTGTGGAGAAACCCTGATCTCAACCCTACATAGCACTTTTCAGATGAATTGGAACCCTTATTGTGAAGGAGGTCTCCTTGTCCAATATCAGTACCTGCAGGGTAAAATGTTGGCTAAATGGACATAAATCATCAAGGCCACACTTCAATATTCTTGTCAAAAGTAAAATTGTACCACAGGCTATAACAAATTTTAAATAGATGTTTGTGTGAAGGACAGGCATGCAACCTAATCTCCTCCCTATATAAGTCTCTTTCCACTTCCACAAACAGACATATATAGTGAATTATTCAATTTACTTTTACTTTCCTCAGAATAGAATACATTAGAGCCATTAAGGTAGATTAACAATAATTTGTGTAAAATAAAATTCCTAATCCTCTATGTGTCAGGAATCAGCAGCTAAGCAGACCAGACACGTAGCTACACAAGGAAACTGAGACCAAACAAACAAAGTATATATCTTTAAGGTGATATGTATTTACAGTGAAACACGCACCAAAACACATACACAGCAAACAGCAAGCAAAAACAATAAAGACGCTGCACATAGCGTTTTGCTTTTAGGCCAAAAAGTTCAATTTTGGTCTCATCTGACCAGAGCACCTTCTGCCACATGTTTGCTGTATCCTCCACATGGCTTCTTGCAAACTGTAAATGGGACTCCTTATGGCTTTCTCTCAACAATGGCTTTCTTCTTGCCACTCATCCATAAAGGCCAGATTTGTGGAGTGCAAGACTAATAGTTGTCCTGGGGACAGATTCTCCCACCTGAGCTTTGGATCTCTGCAGCTCCTCCAGAGTTAACATGGGCCTCTTGGCTGCTTCTCTGATTAATGCTCTCCTTGCCCGGCTGGTTAGTTTAGGTGGGTGGCCATGTCTTGGTAGGTTTGCAGTTGTGCCATACTCTTTCTGTTTTCTGATGATGGATTGAACAGTGCTCCGTGGGACGTTTAAAGCTTGGGATACTTTTTATAACCTAACCCTGCTTTAAACTTCTCCACAACTTTATCCCTAACCTGTCTGGTGTGTTCCTTGGCCTTCATGATGTTGTTTGTTCACTAAGGTTCTTTAACAAACCTCTGAGGTCTTCACAGAAAAGCTGTATTTATACTGAGATTCAGTTACACACAGGTGGATATTATTTACGAATTAGGTGACTTCTGGTGGCAATTGGTTCCACTAGATTTTAGTTACGTGTATCAGAGTAAAGGGGGCTAAATACAAATGCACGCCACACTTTTCACATATTTATTTGTAAAAGAAAGTTTGAAAACCATTTATCATTTTCCTTGCACTTCACGATTATGTGCCACTTTGTGTTGGTCTATAAAAAAAATTCCAGTAAAATTACATTTTTGGTTGTAACATGACAAAATGTGGAAAATTTCAAGGAGTATGAATACTTTTTCAGGGCACTGTAGCAGAGGAGAGTAAAAAAAACCCTAAAAATGCTTTCTTCTCATCAGTTTTTACAAAGGAAATGGAGGGGTATAGTAATTAAGATTGGATCGTTAGTAACGTATCACAGAATGTACCCCTGTGGCTAACAGAAGCCAGAGTCCAAAAAAGACTTGATGCAAATAAATCACCAGGACCAGATGGCTTGCACCCAAGAGTCCTCAAATAACCAGACCATTATTCCTAATTTTTATGGACAGCTGGAGGACTGCAATGGTACCAGCTAAATGGCGAAAGGTAAATGTGGTACCAATATTCAAAAAGGGCAAAGATATATACCTGGAAACTACAGGCCTGTCAGTCTAATGTCCATAGTTAAACTATTGGAGGGAATGATAAGACACTATATTCAAAAATTTGCACATGAAAACAGTATCATTAGTAGTAACCAGCCTGGATTTATGAAAGATCGTTCTTGCCAACATCTGCTTACATTCTACGAGAAAGTAAGTTGCGATCTAGATAAAGAAAGGCCTGTGGATGTGGTGTATCTATATTTTGCAAAAGCATTTGATACAGTTCCCCGTAAAAGCTTAATTCACAAATTGTGGTCTGTTGGCTGGGACTGTAGGGTATGTACCTAGATAGAAAACTAGTTACAGGGTCGAGACCAAAAGGTAGTGATAAATAGTGTGTACTCAGAATGGTCTGGGGTGCCCCAAGGCTCTGTCCTGGGACAGATTTTGCTTAATTTATTCATAAACGACATACAGTAGATATCAGTGTTTTCTGATGATACAAAACTAAGCAGGGCAGTAACTTCACAGCAGGATATAGAAACCTTACAGGATGACTTTGTTGGGGAAATTACATATTTCATATTCCTTGTTAAGGTTGGCCTCACAAATATCTATTATAGCCTCTAATATCCTGGTTACCTTGCATAACTCAACTTATTGGCATTTGAACTGCCTTATATGGACAAGCTAGCCCCCTCTCCTCGGGAATGTGAAGGTCATATCGTTGCTTACCAGGGTGTTGGCTGGGGGTGGTCTTTTTCCTTACACAAGTTCTATATTGCCACAGCCAAAACCTATATGAAGTAGTCTCACCCAGAACGGCCATGAGGCCAGTGCCATGAAAGATACCCATGGCGGGAAACAAGCACCTTTAGTTAAGTATTCTTGATATTTTCTTTATCTTTATCTGTATCTGTCATTACTTTTCATAAATGTTATACTTTTAAATATTTGTGTGATCTCTCTTTGCACATATCGAACACAACCCCAAAAACATGACAATAGATTTGGTACCAGGAGTGGGGTCGATTTGTGCAAAAAAGAGATACCGAAATGATGCAGAATTGTGCTAGACTGTTTGTGCTGGGTTTAATGTTGTGTATTTGTATTGTGAGCCACAGTACATTCAGAAAGCGAAGGAAATGTATCAGATACTTAGCTGGCTTATTTGAGGTGCTTTTAGGTGATCAGGTGCAAGAAGATTTTTGTTTAGGTGTTGACTGGACACCGGTATGCGATTTTGTTATTGATTGATAAGTTGGGCAAGAGACTGATATACAAATGAAACTGTTGTATCTTTAGGAAGCCTTAATTGTGATAGTAATAACATTGGTCTCTGGACTTTAGAAGTTTTAGAGCAATGAGACTATTTTGAATATTGAAAACGATGAGCTGACTGCTCAGATTGATTGTTATGTGTATGTCCGAATTGTTTAAAGCTAGCTAATGGACATGGTACTTGTTTATATTGTCTATATAAAATGACAAGGTTACTTTAATCAAGATAGATAGGTAATGCTTAGTATGATTTGTAAATTAAGTTATGTCACTTATGTTTGAGGGTCATCCTATATAAGAAAGTATTTGGGACTCAGAGATGAGAATGCTTTCATTAGCAGATTCCTCCTTCCCTTTACATGCTCCAACATGCTCCATGTGTGTCTGTGTAAATAAAGAGAGGAAACAGATAAAGAGACAGACATTCCACCATTTGTAACCCCCCCTTAAAAGATTGTGCCTGTCTGTGAAGCAGGAAAGTTCTAAACATCTAAGAAATAAGCAATATACTGTTAAATATAATGTTTAAATGTGGGTGATATATAAGACCAAGGGAAATGTTTAATCATGTTACAAAAATACAATCCTAGTTGAAATGGTTAGTTTTTTGCTTTGTAACTCTAGAATTCAGTTTAAACAAAGAAAAGACTGATTGTGGCTGACACCCTTTAAATTCCTAAAAGCAGCCATGATTATTATAATTATTTAAATGTTTAGTTCTCCATTCCAGCCTACTGGGTGTGGAAAGAGAGAAGGCTCCACCCACTGATAAAAACCTAGTTGTACCTTTTTCTGTCAGTCATTTGAACAAAATAGCTGATTAGACAAGTTCTGTATAACATGTTAAATGTATGAGCAAGCAAGCAAGTAACAGTATACAATAGGACAATAGTGAAAGATCACTGGAAATAAATATGTCTATGTATTGTCTTGATTGGTGATTGTAATGAAGTGTGATATTTTAGAATACAGCACTAATGACTGTTTTATAAGTTTTTTGTTAATACAGAAAGGACCAGATTTGTTCCTAGAAGTTTCCAGATTTGTATGGGAAGAGGTTGAAATAGAAAAATCAATATGGATTTGGTGATGTATAATATTTGTGCGCAATGTGATGAACGCACTGCAAATGTTATTGTGAATGTTAACCATGGTGAATTATTGACAACTTTTGATGGACGTCCTTTAATGAAAATCCATGTGGTGATTAATTAATTAATTCATTCATTCATGAGTAGAGTTGAGCGAACTTCTAGAAGTCCGGATTCTGCTGGTTCGGCCGAACTTCGGGACAAAGTCCGGGTTCGGGTCCGGACAGAACCCGAACTTTGTCCCGGACCCCTAACCCCATTGAAATCAATGGGGACCCGAACTTTTAGGCACAAAAATGGCTGTAAAATAGTCCTGGAAAGTCCTAGAGGTCTGCAAAAGGAAGGAAATGGGGGTAAGGGTGGGTGCCCTACAAAGAAATGGGGACAGGGAAATAACTAAAAGCATTTAAAAAAAAATAAAAACATAAAAAAAGCAAAAATGGAGGTGGATGTGGACCATCTTCAAACTGGGTCAGCCGGCTTGGTCGTCTTAGGCCTGAAGATCTTCAAGCGAGTTGAGATGAGTACTTACTTACTTAATTAATTAATTAGTGGTGTACCTAAAAGTAATTTCCTGCAGGTAGTTTTCAACAGTTATTAAGTGGTACCAATTGTAAGTGTTATTGTAAACGTCACGCAAGT
>BLSH010241805.1:2063754-2096574 GCA_018402905.1 Glandirana rugosa
AATCAGGGCCAAAATAAATTTCACTGTGTGTGTCAAAGGTCTACAAACGTCTTGTCATCAAGTCAATCAGGCCCAAAATAAATTTCACTGTGTGTGTCGAAGGTCTACAAACGTCTGTTCTGCAAACATCTGGAAACTGTGTGTGTCACTTTAAATAAAACCGGGACTAACTGAACTACTGTTCTGCAAACATCTGGAAACTCTGTGTAACACTTTAACAAAAACCGGGGCGAACCCATATCACTGTTCTGCAAACATCTGGAAGTTGTGTGTGAAACTACAGCTTGGGTGTGGGACTGGCATGTAGAGTATAGTGACACATTTGGTGTACACACATATTGGGGTCAGTGTAGACAAGAGCCAGTTAGCCTGCCAGAATGTTTTTATAGTGTGGGAGGAGACTAGAGTACACAAAGGAAATATATACACATTAAGTGGTTTGAAGTTGGGCCTATGGTTGGACATTGCTACGTTTAGATATAAAAGTAGAGTTCAGGTGGGAGATGGGTGGTGATGTCACTATCATGGTCAAGTACCTGAATCTGATAGTGAAGTACCTGAATCTGTAAAGTTCCAGCTACCATGTGGTTATGTGCCTGCACGTCTATGGCTTGTGAGGATATGGACTTTGTATTCTATAGTTCTTTCCGTTTTACAGCATTGCAATTGTTGTGCTGAAGCTGCGATCTGATCACCGGATGTTTAAGCCTCTGCTGTCCATCACCAACTATGGAGGACTGTGACAAGTTTCTACACGTTTAAACTCTTGGAAAGGAAAGTTTGATGTCCATACCTGCCCCTGTGCTTTCGAAATGAGAAGTTTAGTGTTCTTCTGTTAGTCCAACATATAGTTTTTTAAGTTAGGATATTTTTATATTTTTCAGCCCTAACATAGCCGAATGAGATGTTCTATGCAGGTAAATTTGACAGGGAAAGGAAAGTAGGTATCTACACTTTAGATTAGATACACTTTAGATCCCCCATTTTTCATTTAAGGTAAACCGGGGGGGGGGTGAGAATTATTCTTTTTGTTTACAATAATCAGGTGCCTTGCATAACTCAACTTATTGACATTTGAACTGCCTTATATGGACAAGCTAGCTCCCTCTCCTCAGGAATGTGAAGGTCATATCGTTGCTTACCAGGGTGTTCGCTGGGGATGGTCTTTTTCCTTACACAAGTTCTATATTACCACAGCCAAAACCTATATGAGGTAGTCTCGCCCAGAACGGCCATGAGGCCAGTGTCTGGTCCCGGTCACCTGTGCCATGAAAGGGACCCATGGCAGGGAACAAGCACCTTTAGTTAAGTATTCTTGATATTTTCTTTATCTTTATCTGTATCTGTCATTACTTTTAATAAATGTTATACTTTTAAGTATTTGTGTGATCTCTCTGTGCACATATCGAACACAACCCCAAAAACGTGACAATAGATTAATAAAATAATGGGGAGGACAACTACATGGCAAATGAGGTTTAATTTTGAGAAATGTAAAGTAATGCACATGGGGGCCAAAAGCGCAAATTGCTCGCTAGAGGGAGAACCATTGGGGGATCCTGAGACAGAAAAAGATCTGGGGGCCCGAGTAGATCACAGGGTCAGCAATGGTAATGTCAAGCTGCAGCAAACACAGCAAGCAGAATATTAGCATGCATTGAAAATGGTATGTACTGAAAGTATAAAACTATAATTCTACCACTGTACAAGACTCTGGTTCAGCCACATCTTAAATATGCTGTCAAGTTCTGGTCATCAGTCCTCAGAAAGGATGTGCCGGAACTAGAGAGAGTCCAGAGAAGGGCAACAAAGCTAATAAGGGGACTGGAGGGCATACAAGCATTAAACGTATTCTCCCTGGAGAAGATATGCTTTAGAGGAGATATGATAGTGATATACATATACCTCAATGGCGACTCTAGCAGGGTGGAAACTATTCAGTTTCAGGGAGTATAAGAAGACACACGGCCACGCAATGAAATTGAAGGAGAGAGGAGAACTGGTTCAACCTTAAAGAAGAACTACAGTGCATATAAACACCACAAACCAAAAACACTATTATTTTTCATATTCAAAGCTAACTCCCCCATCCATCTATGTCTCTATGCTTTATTTTGCTGGGAAATCACTTTAAAAAACACCGCCCTAGTATTTCTGGCTGTGGCCATCTTGAATAAGGGCAGATGATTCATGTAGCATTTACCTCCTGAGATCTATCTGCCCTTAGCTCAAGCATGCAAGCAGGAGGGTGTGCTTAGCTAATAAATCCCCTCCTCCCCTCCTGAAGACTCTTGGGATATAAGACATCGTTTGCCTAGGCCTGGAAACCAGGAAATAACTGAAGGAATGTAAAAAAAATTTAAAACTTGTAAACATTATATACTTCCCTATATATTTATTAATGCTAGCAGCATAAGGATTACAAATAATCAATGTTGATTGACAGAGTGAAGTTCCACTTTAAACTGTGTAGGGGGTTCTACACTGTTAGAGTGGTAAGGATGTGGAACTCCCTTGCACAATCAGCTACATCGGTGGGAAGTTTTCATAATTTTTAAAAAACTCATAGACGGGCATCTTAGCGAACGCAATATACAGAGATATGGGAAATGGTTTTGGCATAAACACACTCACACCCACACATACACACACCTACAAAGTAGTTGGACTGGTGTCCTAATTCAACCTTACCAAATTTGAATCTATGACTATCTTGTGAAAAGACTACTCAGAAGAGCGGAGGCTATTATAGCTGCAGAGAGAAGATCCAAATCCATATTAATGTATATGGTTTTGGAATGGAATGTCCAATAAGCTCATATAAGTGTGATGGTCAGGTGTCCACAAATATTTGTGCAATAGTGTATTATTACTTGGGTTTGTAAATAGAGTATTAATTCATTGCGCATTCAACCTACTCCACACCATGCTGAAGAATCTGCTTTGCGTTTAGCTATTTTCAATATACAATTGTAGGTAGAACAATTATTTATATAGTATGTAGAGGTGCCAGAAATCCCTAAATGTGGAAACAAGTGTTTAAGTTAAGCAGCACATATGCTTTTCTGATTATTGCAGATCTTACAGCGTGTAGAATGCAGATCAAAATGAAATAAATGATTTCTGTCTACAGACTGTTCATTACATCCATAAACTGGAGAAGTATGTTGTTGTGTTTGGCGCCCGGACCAAGAGATAGTTAAGTCTGGTGTATTCCACATTCCACAATTCTGCCTGGGAAAAATACTCCCTTTTAAATGAATGGATACACGTGTTTCCTTGAAACAGGAGCAACATTTTATATTACCTCTGACATTTTGATGCAGATGCACTTTTATATGATTGAAAATGAAGACATCAATTCTTCCATCCATATTAATAAAGGTTGACAAGCAGTGGAAAAGTATACTTATTTCAGTGAAGGCTCTCAAGTGGGTCTACAAAAACATAAATGTAGGTGTTGATCTGAAAACTCAATTGAAGAAATATTCCGACAGATAGGCTGTTGTGAATTTTAAATTAGTTTTGAAGAATTCAAAGATCTGTCATACCTGCAAGTCTACACTTCAAAATATACTGTAGCTTCATTTGAAAAAAAAAGTAAAAACTGTTAGTATATGTAAAGGCAAAACTTTATTTTTTATGGGGTGTTTATTTCTGTCTGTGTCTTTACTTGGCAGATTCATTTTCACTATTGATCCTGATGACCATTGTGTCCGTTACAGAAAGTCATGCAAATGTCCACATTTTTGAGTTGTCATATAAACAGAAGGTGAGGGCAAAGTGATGGCAACAGTCTTCTGCGCTGCAGCTGCACACCCTCAGAATCCCAGAAGAATGTGCCATCACTTTGTCCACTGATGGAACACTTCGAGCCTTCTTCTTCCACTTTCTCCATTTTCAACTTGACTACAGGGAGAGCCAACTGTTTGCAAAGAGTACATGAAAACTGTAAAGCGCCCATGTGCCATTTTCAGAGCTGAACATCTGAAAGAGTGGCTTGGTGCAGTGATCACTCCTTCTGTGTCAGACTACCTTCAAACATACTGTATATCCAACTTAGAAGGTAATAACCTGATATTTACACATTAGTCAGCTCCCGCTTGCCTCTTTCATGGGATGGACGGCTGCTTCTTCAGGAGCATAGGCGCAACATAATATTATATCAAGACCTGTAAACCCAGGATGAAAGAGGCCAAGCTGCCACTTCTGGTCTCGGTTCTTTTCAAGACATTACCAGACATTACCAGCTAACGAAGCACCCGATCAGACCGATCTGTGTCTGATCGGCTGCATTGGAAGCCAGAGGAAAAATCCAGGATCTATTAGACCCCATATTTCTCCATACAGAGGACCTGTCACGGCCCATGTTGTCACAAGGGATGTTGTTCATTCCTTGTGATAGCAATAAAGTTGATAAAGAAAAAATAATAATAAAAAAAAGTAAAAAAATGGAAAAAAAAAGTTTTAATGTGCCTCTATTGCTGGTGCCCATGCACAAATGTGAACGCGTGCACTGGCCCCGCACGCATATGTAAACGGCAATTGCACCACATATGTGAGGTATCGCTGCAAACATCAGAGTGAGAGCAATAATTCTAGCTCCAAACCTCCCGTAAACTGGTAACCTGTAAAGGCTTTTAAAGTGTCACCTACGGGGATCTTTAGGTACCGTCGTTTGGTGCTATTCCTTGAGTGGACGCAATTTTAAAGCATGGTATTTTTGGTATCTATTGATTCAGTGTATCTTTTACATTTTACCAAACAATTGGGTATTATATTGTGTTTAAAATGTATTTTTTCCAAAAGACTCACCATGCCTCTTATTAGTTCCTTGGGGTGTTTTCTCCCCAAAATGAGGTCATTTTGTGGGTGTTTCTACAGCCTGGTGCTCCAGGGCCTCCAAAAATATGATAGGTACTCAGGAAATTAGATGTGTAATTCATTCCCCTAGAAAACCTGAAGGTGCTCCTTGGATTTTGGGCCCCTCTGTGTGCTTAGGCTGTGAAATCTCACACATTTGGTATCGCCACACTTGGGAGGAGTAGCAGAATGTGTTTTGGGGTGTATTTCTAAGTATCTCCATGCTGTTTGTTAGAAATATCTTATTAATTGACAACTTTGTGTAAAAAATATATTTTCATCTTCATTCCTACATTTTCCACAAATTTGTGGCAAAAAAATACATTTTTAAAAGACTCATGATGTCTTTCAGAAAATACCATGGAGTGTTTGCTTTCAAAAATGGGGTCATTTTGTGGGTGTTTACACTGTCCTGGTGCTCCAGGGTCTCCAAAAATGTGATAGGTAGTCAAATTAGATGCATAATTTATGCCCCTGGAATGTTTGAAGGTGCTGCTTGGGTTTTCGACCCTTTTATGAATCTAGACTGTGAAAAAGTCTCACACATGTGGTATCCCCATACTTAGGAGGCATAGCAGAATGTGTTTTGGGGTGTAATGGCAAGTATGCCCCTTTAAAAAAACCTTGACAACTTTCATACATAGGAGTCCAACAATACATTAGGAAACTTAACATCAAGAAATACACGCTCAGCAACCCCATTAAACCATGTGTTTGTACAACAGAGGACAGTATAGTACATAGCCAGCTACGGAACAAATCTATCTTCAACCCTACCATCAGTGACAACAAACAAATTGAGGTGTTCAAGAAATTGGTATTACAAGACAACAAGGAGATTAATGTAAAAAAAAAAGAAGAACCCAATTACATTAAAAGTGGTATTTGTAAATTAGCCAAAAGAAAAGATCTGATCATTCGACCAGCATACAAAGGAGGAGGGATTGTGATGCAATCTAAAGATCAATACTATCTCAGTATGCTCACTCTTTTGTAAGATAAGGAGACATATTCCAGATTACCAAGTAACCCCATATTTAAATGTAGAAAAGAGTTGGTACAGGTGGTACATTTAGGTCTAAAGAAGAATATTCTTAACAAAAAAGAAGCAAGATTTTTAGTACCAGAAGCATCTAGAACAACAATCCTATATTCCCTACCCAAATTAAATAAGGATAACACCAACCCACCGCCGAGACCTATAGTGAACGGCATTGAATAAATCACAGCAAGCATGGGCTAGTACATAGACACCTTTCTACAACCAGTAGTACAGAAGACTAAGGTGTATCCAAAGCCTGGTACACACGGTGCGATTGTCGTACGACCACATGTCCAACTTTTGCCAAAATCGGCTGTCTGTGATTTTGTCTAGCGTACTGACAGTAGAAAAGTTATCATTCGACAAAGACGAACGTAGTGACATACTAGGAGAGTCTAAAAAGGAAGTTCATTTTTGGTGTGTCAACCTTTAGGCTGCTTCTGCTAATTTCGCTATTAAAAAGACATTAAATATGATAATGTGCGCTGCATTTTGTAATTTCAATTGCCGCTTCACGAATGTTAATTATGAATTACAAACGCAGGTGTCACAATCCTGGTGGTGGAGTCTGTCTTATGCAGAGAACAACCGCTGTTACACACCCAATTTGGGGACCCCTGATAGTGTAAACAGGAAGTCCCGGAGTGCGGGATGGCACGAGGGCTGGATGGTCACTGGTGGTGATGTGAAGCTCCAGGTAGTCGTGCAGGCTGATGGATGGTCGTGCAGGCTGGGTCGGCAACTGGCGGGCAGAGAGGCACAAAAGGGTCAGGCAAAAGAGTGGTCAAAGTCCAAGCAGAGTTTGTTAACAGACTGGCGGCAGAGTACAGAGGGGTCAGGCAAACGGATGGTTGTGGATAGCCGGGGTCGGTGCAGGCAGACAGATAGCAGGTCAGGTCAGGCCGGGTCGGATCACAGGAGCAGGAACAACACAGGAACAGGTCTCAGGAAGCAGAGCTGAAGTTCACAGGTACTCAGACACTGTAGAACGGACAGCACAGAAAGCTTAAATAGGGCCACTTGGCGCCGTTTCCGGCACACGCGCATGGGAGCGTGAGGGTGAGCGTGCAAAAACGGCAAAAAAGTCCAGAAAAAGGGCCTGACTTCAACAGGCCAGTCTTTTCCTAACACTGCCCCCCCCCCCAAGGGGCAGCCTCCTGATGCCCAGCTTGGCCAGCTTGGCGGGGCTGTTATCCTTTAAAGTTTGGATACAGTTGTCGGCATGAAGGTTGGCTTCGGGCTCCCAAGAGCTCTCTTCTGGCCCGTAGCCCTTCCATTTCTCAAGGTACTGGACCATACCGCCGCTCTTTCTACAGTCAAGTATGGACTCGGCCTCAAACTCCTCTTCTCCGTCAATCAGGACAGGGGCAGGGGGAGCACCAGCTCTATTGGGGAGCTGGTCTGGGCTCGCCGGCTTCAGCAGAGACATGTGGAATATCGGATGTATCCTTAGAGACTGTGGGAGTTCCAACTCATAAGACACCTGGTTAATTTTCCTCTTAACAGTGAAGGGGCCAATGAATCGTGGGCCCAACTTCTTGAACGGGCAAGATAACTTCAGATTCTTGGTAGACAGCCAAGTCTTGTCACCAGGTTGTAGGTTGAGTTCACTTTGTTTTATCTTTTCAAAAGCGGTTTTAGTTGTTTCTTGCATCTTGGCAAGTGTCTCCTGCAACTACTTCCAATTAGATCTGAAAAATTGCGTAGCTTCGTGGACTGCAGGTAGTGCAGTCTCTCCGGCTAGACTGGGAAGCACAGTGGGGTGGAAACCATAGTTGGCCCAGAAGGGTGACTGCTTTGTTGCGGAATGCGCCAAGTTGTTATAGGCGAATTCCGCCAAGGGTAACAGTGAGCACCAATCATCCTGAGAGTAAGCCGAGAAACAACGGAGGCATTGCTCCAACATTTGATTTGTCCTCTCGGTCTGGCGAATGGTCTGGGGGTGATACGCTGTTGAGAATGAAAGCAGGGCCAGATTAAGAGCATCATGGGCCTGGTGCTGAGGATTTTGGTGGGCCTTTCATGCTCCCAACATTGTGGTAACAGTTTGGGGATGGCCCCTTTCTGTCCCAACATGACTGCACACCAGTGCACAAAGCAAGGTCCATAAAGACATAAAGACACTAAGACATCTTAGAGTTTGTTAGTGTCAGGATCTGGTCACGGGCGTGTTTGAGCATGCTTGTGGTCAGGTGATCGTAAAACCTTCCGACATCAGCCTATAAATTTGAATGTTCGTCACGCGCAGGCCATGCCCCAGATGATATCAGTGATGACGAAACACATTGGATGGAGCTAGCCAGCGTGACGTCACCACGTTCCAAAGTAGAGCCGCCATTTTCTTGGTTAGAAACAAACCAAAATGTGTTTCAATGCAGACCTGTACTGAAGTGACATGTGAGTGCAAAATGTATCTTTGTCTACAATAAACTGTTCAAGCATACTACACTATCAGTACCCTTTTTTTCATTGGTGCGGAGTATGCTAGATCGAGGATCATTTGGGACCTTAACGAAAGACCATCACTATATTCAACTGCTGCTTGCAAGATACACCCTCACCCAGGCTTGTATGACCTCTGTAATAGGGGTCGTCTGTTGATGGTAAGAGGCAGTTGGTGTGGGTGTCGGTGAAGGTTTCCCCTTTCCTCTATGATGATCACCTCTTGCATCTGCTGTTTACTATTTGGCTTTCACTGATGATCCTTGTTGAGATTTATTTTACTGTGTATACTAACACATGAGCGCTGCACCGTTTTTCACACATGTATATGAAGTTCTAGTCTAACTTTCTGTGCTAGCAGCTCTTTTTATGTTTTATGTTTTTGTTAAGTTAGTGCAACAGCAGTTTTAAATATACAAGTAGAACAAGAACGGACATAGACCAGGCAGTCTTATGGGAGCAATGGCCACCAGTAGGAGCGTAATACAAGCTCAGCGGTTTTCCGTGTGCCAAAGTGGCCGGCTAATTTATGGTCGTGGCACAGTTCTAGTATGACAGGACGTAACTCCTTGGGGACATAGATTTGATTTTGGTGCCACCAGAGACCATCTTTCCAGGTTAGCCATTGGCCAGATAATCCCGGTGAGCGGGCTGAGTGTTAGAGGAAATCCTGTAAAAACTGACTTTTTTGCCGCTAATGCACATCCGGAAACGGCGCCAAACAGCTCTATTTCTACCCTGCAGGCCCTGCAGCAAGTGCTGTCTGATCTACAGCGTGTAGTGTGCGTGTTCCCGAGCAACCTGTATCTGTTTCTGTGACCCTGATTGCCTGACTATGCTGATTTCCGCCTGCACCAACCACTGGACTGTCTACGACCACTCTCTTGCCTAGCCCTCCTGTACTTTGCCTGCCTGCCTGTTGACCACCCAACCTGAACCCGACTATCTGCCTGCCTGCTCCTCTTGTACCGCACCGCCAGCCTGTTTCACGACCCAGCCTGTACGACCATTCTTCTAGTGTACGAGTGCACCAACAGACTTATACCATCACCAGTGATCCAGTCCGACCCTTGTGCCACCCTGCACTCCCGAGCCACCTGTCTACTCTACCAGGGGTTCCCGAGTCAGTGTCGTAAGGGAGGTTACCCACTGCATAAGTTAGACTCATCCACCAGGTATGTAACACTGAGGTTCTCTGAATCCAGGACAGCAGATCATCCTTGGTCAGCAAGAAGTTCCTAGGTTGTAAGATGGTGTCGGGGGAGCAGATGTTCCCGGCTCTGAAAACATGCGGGAAAGAGCATCGGGCTTGGTATTCTTCACTCCGGGTCGATAAGTCAAGCGGAACTGAAATCTAGAGAAAAAAAGGGCCCAGCAAGGTTTGAGCCTTTTGGCGTTTCGGAGGTACTACAGATTTCTGTGGTCCGTGTATATCAGGATAGGGTGCTGGGATCCCTGCAACAGATAGCGCCATTCCTCCAAAGCCGCCTTAATGGCCAACAGCTCCCTGTCTCCGACATCATAATTCTTCTCCGGAGCATAGAGCTTGCGGGAGAAGAAGACTACGGGATGGAAGAGTGCCCTGGCACCCTGCTGCTGAGACAGGACCACTCCCACCGCCGTCTCAGATGCATCCACTTCCAGAACATAGGGCAGAGTGGCATCTGGATGCTTCAGAATAGGTGCCCTGGTGAAGAGTTTCTTTAATGCTTGGAAGGCGTCTTGGGCCTCAGCTGACCAGAGGAACCGCTGACCCTGTTTTATAAGCTGTGTAATAGGAGCGATGAAGGCAGAGAATCCCTAATGAACCTCCTATAAAAGTTGGCAAAGCTGACAAAACGTTGGACCCCTTTCTTGTCCGTAGGTGCTGGCCAGTCCAAAATAGCTGAGACCTTTTGAGGGTCCATGGTAATTCCTGAGACAGACAGGATCAGTCCAAGAAAGGAAATGCTGGGGCCCTCAAAGGTGCATTTCTTGGCCTTAGCATACAGTCTATGCTGTTGCAGGCGGCTGAGGACACAACGGACACGGTGACAATGCTCTTCCAGGGAGGAGGAAAAATCAAAATGTCATCCAGATAAATAATAACAAAAAGATCCAGATAGCCTCGGAACACATCATTGACCAGATGCTGAAAGGTGGCTGGGGCGTTGCAGAGTCCGAAGGGCATACCAAGGTACTCGTAGTGGCCAAAACGAGTCCGAAAAGCAGTTCTGGAACAAGTAAAAGGGATAACAGTTCTTGACAGTCATGCGGTTTAGTTCCCAGTAATCTATGCACGGGCGGAGAGTATGGTCCTTCTTTTCCACAAAGAAGATGCCTGCCCCGGCAGGGGACGTGGAAGGTCGGATGAACCCTTTGGCCAGGTTTTCATCCAAGTAGGCCTTGAGGGCCGATAGCTCAGGTTCAGACAATGGATAGATACGGCCAAAAGGGATCTCGGTTCCAGGAAGCAACTTGATAGGGCAGTCGTAGGACCTGTGGGGTGGCAGCTGGTTTGCCCCTTTCTTGCTAAACATGTCAAGGTACTCGTGGTAGGCTGACGGCACAGCGTGATGGGTTTCCGAGTCAGTTTCAGAATCAAGGCTCAGGAGTGAGGGGCCAACACTCCGGGATGGAAGCAGACAATGTTGTCCACAGTAAGGAGACAAGAATTGGATGCGCCCAGAGGACCAGTTTATGTTGGGGCTATGCACCCGGAGCCAGGGGAGCCCCAAGATGATGGGAAACAGGGGTGAGGCTATGACATCAAGGATGAGCAACTCCTGGAGTCCTTGGGGTGTGGATACAGGAATAGGTTGGGTTTCCATGGTGACCTGGCCGAATTTAATGGCCGTCCCATCGGCCAGGCGGACCGTCATCTTATGCGCCTTGGGGCGCAGGGGCATCTGGTGTAGTGTTGCGAAGGTCTGGTCCACGGAACAGCTACACGCCCCAGAGTCAATAATCGCTGGGACTTGAATGCTCCCTCCAGGCAACTGCAAAGAGGCAAAGAGAGTCAGATGAGACATGTTATTACTGGCTGGGGTTGCGTCCTGGTTGGCCGGAGAGGGCCACTTACCAGCTTTGGTAGGGCAGGTCCGTGGGTGTGGATGGATCTGGTGCCTGGGCTATGCGACCGGGCACCCGGGGCATCATCAAGGTTCGGCGTGAGACAGGTGAGGGCCCCACAGCTTGATCGGCCTGGCGTTCCCTGAGCCTCCGGTCTATTTGGATGGCCAAATTGATTAAGGCATTCAGGGTCGTAGGCACCCTGAGGCGAGCAAGTTCATCCTTCAGTGGGTCAGACAATCCCAGCCTGAATTGGTAGCAGAGTGTGGCATCGTTCCACGCTGTGTCTGCACTCCAACGCCTGAACTCTGCTATGTAGTCCTCAGTAGTATGCCGGCCCTGCTGTAGGGCGTGCAAGGTGGCCTCGGCTGTAGTCGCAAGGTGAGGGTTCTGGTAGAGCTGGGCCATGGCATCCAAGAAGGCATCCAGGGTTCTGACTTCAGGTGCTCTTTGTTCCCAAAGGCGCTGAGCCCAGGTCTGAGGGTCACCCTGCAGCAGGGAAATGACCAGGCCCACCTTAGTGGCTTCTAGAGCAAAGGTGCACGGCTGCAGACCAAGGTACAATTCGCATGAACTGCGAAAGGCCCGAAACTTGCTGCGGTCCCCTGTGAACTTGTCAGGCAAAGGGACCTTGGGCTCAGAAGGCAGCGCCACAATGGTGCGGGCCATTGCAGCTCCACCTCCAGATGCAGATGGGGCGGAGAGCTCACGTACTTGCTCTTCCAGCCGAGTATAGCATTTCTGCAGGTTCTTCACGGCTTGTGTGAGCCCGGCCAAATGAATGCACAGTTCGTGCATGGCAGAGGGTGTTCCCTGAGCAGAAATGGCTGTCCGTTACTGTCACGATCCTGGTGGTGGAGTCTGTCTTATGCAGGGAACAACCGCTCTTACGCACCCGATTCGGGGACCCCGATAGTGTAAACAGGAAGTCCCGGAGTGCGGGATGGCACGAGGGCTGGATGGTCATGTAAAGGTCCAGGTAGTCATGCAGGCTGATGGATGGTCGTGCAGGCTGGGTCGGCAACTGGCGGGCAGAGAGGCACAAAAGGGTCAGGCAAAAGAGTGGTCAAAGTCCAAGCAGAGTTTGTTGACAGACTGATGGCAGAGTACAGAGGGGTCAGGCATGGTCATGGATAGCCGGGGTCGGTGCAGGCAGACAGATAGCAGGTCAGGTCAAGCCGAGTCGGATCACAGGAGCAGGAACAACACAGGAACAGGTCTTGGGAAGCAGAGCTGAAGCTCACAGGTACTCATACGCTGTTGAACGGACAGCACCTGCTGACAGGTGCAGGAAGCTTAAATAGGGCTGTTTGGCGTCGTTTCCGGCGCGTGTGAGCGTGCGCGCACGCGCATGAACGTGTGTGAGCGCGAAAAAAACGGCAAAAAAGTCCAGAAAAAGGGCCTGACTTCAACAGGCCAGTCTTTTCCTAACAGCAGGTTTGCATGCCCAGACACACCCGGCTCATTCCTGGGTTCCGGATATGCGTGTTTGTACTTACAACTTTTGTTTGTCCAGCTTCTGTACAGATGAGCCAAAAATTGGACGACACCTTGTCGGCAGACAAAAGTTTACTAGTCTGCTCATACAACTTTTGTTGGACGATAGTTCCAAGTCGGCTGTCGAATGGAGCATACTAACGGTACAATTATCGTATGACAGGCTGTCGTACGACAATTTGCAGCCGATAATTGTACCATGTGTACGTGCCTTAAGAGACACCAAAAAAATGTTACAATTAATAGAATAGGATAGAAAGTATGGATCATGGTCACAGCAGACGTGTCATTGCTTTAAACTGTCATACAACACCACCAGGCATGCAAGGCCACGAAATCGGGCCTTAGAAAATATTCCACGCTACCTTGTCCTCAGAGAAAATATCTCATTAAATGCTTTGACTTTTGTTTGAAGAACAGCTATTTTTGGTACCATCACGATTATTACCATCAAAACACAGGTGTAGCCATGGGAGCAAAGTTTGCACCCAGTGTGGCTGGACTTTTACTGGCTGAATGGGAAGAGGAGTCAGTGTTCACCAATACACCAATGGAGCTTATGCTATATAGAAGATATATCGATGATATACTTATTCTGTGGAAAGGAGATCAAAAAAGATTGGAAAATGTCCTTATCCAATTGAATAACAATAACAGAAAAATAGTGCTGTCTTGGTAAATTAGTCCTAACATCATAACCTTCTTAGACCTGGAAATTATACAAAACAATGGAAGTCTAACCACCAAAACCCACTTCAAAAGTGTGGACTGTAATAGCTACCTTCCATTGGATAGCTACCACCACAAAAAACTGGCTGTTTAATATAACAAAGGGCCAGTTGATGCGCCTTAGACATAACTGCACTAATCTAGGTGACTACTAGGTGTCTGTAACATGGAACATGATTTGGCATTGCTGGAAGATTGGTCAAAGCAGTGGAGACTGCAGTTCAATATTTCTAAATGTAAAATAATGCATCTAGGGAAAAATAATCCCCTTAGAGAGTACAGCATTGGGGGTACAGTGTTAGCCAGCACTACAGAAGAAAAAGATTTGGGGGTGCTTATTTCAGATGATTGCAAAATGAGCAAACCGTGTGACCAGGCAGTGGGAAAAACAAATAGAATTCTGGGATGTATCAGTAGAGGGTTACCAGCAGGAGGAAGGAGGTTCTGATTCCTCTATATAGATCTTTAGTGAGACCTCACTTAGAATACTCTATCCAGTTCTGGAGACCACACTTACAAAAAGATATTGATATGATAGAACAAGTTCAGAGACGGGTAACAAAAATGATGAAAGGTCTGGGGAATAAAACATATCAAGAGCGACTTCAGGAACTTAATATGTACGGTCTGGAGGAAAGAAGGGAGAGGGGAGACATGATTGAAACCTTTAAATATATCAAGGGAGTGAATAAGGTTCAGGAGGGCAGTATTTTCAATATGAAATCAAAATCAAGAACATGGGGAGATGACCTCAAACTAACTGGAGGGAAGTTCAAAACTAATCTTAGAAAGTATTATTTTACTGAAAGGGTGGTTGATGATTGGGATAAACTACCAACAGAGGTCGTGAGACAGTCAACAGTAAATGGCTTCAAACATGCTTGGGATAAACATAAATCTATAGTCAGACAACAAGGTTAATGTAAAAAAATAAATAAATAAAAATAAAAAGGGGCAGACTCGATTGACTACTCAGTCTTTTTCTGCTGTCACTTTTCTATGTTTCTATGTTTCTACATGGCTCTAGCCCAAAAAATAGTTCAGAGATTCATGAATAAAAGCTACAAGAGTAACTTTTCTAGAAGAAAAAATATCCAAAGTAGCTGGCATGGAGAAAACCACACTTACTAGAGACAATGAAATATCTGGTCATACCTTGGATAGGGTTCCTATTATTTTGGACTACAACATCCATTAAAAAAAAGTCGAAAATATATTCAGACGCCATTGGCACATACTTCAATCAGATAAAAACATCCAAAATGTACTACCAAACAAACCCAAATTCATCTACAAAAGTGCACCCACTATTCGTGACATAGTGGTCAAGAATGTACTTGATCCTCCGAAAAAGAATGTGACATTTTTTACCGGTAAAGGTTTTTATCCTTGTAAAAGGTGTTTCGCATGCACACATACCAAACGACCCAATGAAAACCTTTTCAACTTTAAATCCAGCTCCACAGGGAATATATATGAAATGAGAGACTTCATAGGTTGCAACACAGAAGGGCTGTATATGCCCTAGAATGCAGCTGCGGGTTACAATATATTGGACGGACCAAAAGGTTGCTAAGAAAAAAAAAGCATGTGCAAAACATCATGAAGGGATATGACAAGCACAGTGTATCTGAACACTTTGATCTAGGTCACAACAGAGATCCATCCCAATTAAAATTTTGGGGACTAGAACTTTATATCCATAAGGTGAGAATACTTAGCCAACTCAAATCCAAATAGATCTTTACTATGGATAAGTTTGCACCCCAAGAACTTAACATAGAGTTCAGTCTGAATCTGAACTGCTTCATTAATGGTTTCTGATCCTCTTAGTTTCTATCCTGCTGATCCCACCTTCAACTGGCACAATTACATGTTCACCATCATTTAGATCCACATTTGGCCCACCCACAAGAGGCTGTAAACATCTCTGCCTTTGTTTGACAGGGTGCTTCTTTGGTTGGGCACCATTATTCATGCATTCTTAGGGTTGTTGGATACTCCCCTCCCTCACATTTATATTATATATACATTTTTGTATACATCATCATATACATATTCAATGTCTTGTGAGTATGTTTACCTTATTTACTGTTTAAGCTGTTAATGCCAATGCTTTAGGCATCATTAGATCCAGTGTTTTATCTCCCTTTTTTATAGTATTATTTCAATTAGTGGTGGTCCAGCCTTTTGCCACAATTTTATTTTTAATATAAAAGTTTGTTTATTGCAGTGTCCCCTATGGCCCTTTTAAAAAGACTTAGGCATCATATTTTTTTCATTGGGGTCACCAACGTTACTTTCTGAAGATTCCTGACTACTCTCTTATGCCATTGAACCATCTCCCGTTGGGGTTAAGATGACCATTTAGTTTGTTTCAGTTCGTTTTATATAGTTTTATATATTTTTTTAATATGTACCTGCTCTCAATGTTTCTATCTGTGTCCGGACAGATCATCTCTTGGAAAATGGCCACCAGTTTGTTTACATCGCCAAGAAAATGGCTGATAGTCCTCGTGCATTGGTTAGTCTTTTGGAAAATGGCCACCGATATAATAACTATATGAGACTTCAAAAAAATGGCCGCCACTCCATATACATGCATGGGTCTATTTAAGGACATGAGTAGTGCTAGTTCATATGCCCTGATGAAGTCACGTGATGTGATGATACGCGTCGGGATTGGTCCATTAGCACAACAGGAACTGACACGGTAGGATGAGCTTGCAGCTCGTGGAGTTGATGCACTGTTTTTATATCTGAATGTGAGTGTTTATTATGAGATCTTAATAAATAGTCTTTCTGTCAAAACATTATTACACTATTTTGGGCATCCCCTTCTTTCCTCCCTTAACCTGCATGGAAGTTCTATATGAGGAACTTATATGACCCAGCCACCATCATCCCAGAGTGACATCCAGACAACTGCTTCTAAACAGCTAAGTATGTTTATACTGTTTGTGAGAACTAACTTGTTAAAATTAGAAGCTTGTGAAAAAAAACATAATTGCTTCATTTTCCAAAAAACTCTGACAAAAAATTACAACTTCATAAAATCATCATACCTCTTACTAAATACCTTGGAAATTGTGGGTCCACGTCCCCTCATGGTGGCTAAACGTGCAAGAAATCTGAAGGACAGCTTGGTACATTCAGAGTTTACACCTACATCAATGCCTAATTGGCTTACAATGGATGGCAGCAGACTATTTAACCACTTCAATACCGGGCACTTAGAACACTTCCTGCCCAGACCAATTTTCAGCTTTCAGTGCTGTTGCGATTCGAATGAGAATTGCGCGGTCGTGCGATGTTGTACCCGAACAAAATTTTTATCATTTTGTTCCCACAAATAGAGCTTTCTTTTGGTGGTATTTTATCGCCTCTGCGTCATTTCTGATCACCACTATAAACAAAAAAGTCCGAAAATTTTGAAAAAAAAAACATTTTTCTTTGTTTCTGTCACAAAAATTTGTATAAAGTACATTTTCTCCTTCACTGACGGGCACTGATGTGACTACACTGATGGGCACTGATGAGGCTACACTGACGGGCACTAATGAGGCAGTACAGATTGGCACTGATGAGGTGGCACTGATAAGGTTGCATTGATGATGGGGCAAATATACAGCACTGATGGGCGGCACTGACAAGCAACACTGACGGGCACTGATACGTGGCACTGATATGCGGCACTGATGGACACTCCTAGGTGGCACTGATAAGTGGCACTGATGGGCACTGATTGGGGGCACTTTTAGGGGGCCCAGGTGGGCACTTTTAGGTGGCACAGGTGGGCACTGATAGGTGGCACAGGTGGGCACTGATAGGTGGCACAGGTGGGCACTTATAGGTGGCAGTGGTGGGCACTGCTGCAACAAGCACTGTTAGGGATGGAACTGGCAGGCATCATACATGGGCACAGTGCCATCCCTACAGTGCATAATATTGCCCTTACCCGGTGGTTTAGTGGGGGCTCCCTGGGGGTCCTGGGCGCGCGATCGCGGATTATCCTGAGGACGTCAATAGACGTCCAGTCAGGATAATGAGCCACCCGCCCGGACGTCATTTGTCAATGCGCCGGGCGGGAAGTGGTTAAAATCAGTGACTTCATAAACTGCTCTTCAACAGGGGTGGTTTATATGCTGACGTGTCCATGTGACAAAGCTTATATTGGAAAAACCAAACATCAGCTAAGGATCTGGATTGGTGAGCACATTGGCACTATCCAGAAAAAGGATGATGAGTGCCCGCTGGCGTCACACTTCCTGGAGGCCCATGGTGGAAACGTTGAAGGACTCAGGGTGAAGGGAATTTATACCTTAAATTTCCCCCTGAGGAGGGGATATTTTGATACCATACTCAGTCAGAAAGAAAAAATGTGGATCTTTCATCTCCATTCTCTTATGCCCTATGGGTTAAATGCTTAGTGTAATTGTTCAATCTTTTTGTCTTTTTGTAGCAACAGTGACTTTCTGTTTTTTTGCCAATTAATTAATAGTTACACTATGTAACGCCAATGCCCCTAAACTACTTTTCTATTAAACATTACTAACTGGGGCACCATCTATGAATGTGTGAGGTATGCTCTGGGCTCTGTTGTAAATATGTTCACCTCTTTCTCCCTTGGAATCTTGGAATTACCCTCTTTATGCACCACCTATTCCATGTGTGTGGATGTCAGATAAGAAAGGAGTTTGCTTGCTGTGGACATCCAATAGTTACTACTTGAATTACTTTATTGTATTTGGGTATTTAAGCCCTACATCATTAGCCACTCCTTACTCTTAGGAAGCTTGCGTTCCATTAGCAAGCAAAACCGATCAGTAGGACGTCACATACGGGGGTAGAGCACTGACCTAACACCCACACATGCTAAAGCAGGTGACCAGGCTCACGCTGATGGATTCATCTACCTGATTGCCCAACCAAGATTGACAGTTCGGTCAGGGAAGCTGGGTCTATGCAGGTGGTCTGCTAATCACAGTGGAGCTACCTTGGTGGACTATTGTGGACTATCATGGAACACTGACTGTGAGTAATCATGGCTTTCCCATTTCCCTGCTGTGGCAGTTTCCCTGTGTAATTCCACTATCTAGTCTGCTGGATACTTTGTCCTTATGGGGCGCCTTATATCAGCTATTTGAACTGCGTTTTCATTGACTGAAGCCCAGTGCTGTCTGCTTATCTGGTATTACCATTTCACAACTCAGCTCAGCTTGTTTCACAATCTCCTGTCCAGCAGAGCAGCTCTCTGGATCCACAACCTTCACTGTGTTCAATGACACCCACCACTACAACCTACCTGGTTCTTGCTGTGTTATCACTGAATTGGGAACTTTTTGTTACAGAAGTGATCAAATATACTATCATCCAGTTAACTGGATCAATATCATCATTACCTTCCAGCATTCCCTGAAATTATTGTGAATTGCAGCAACCAGTGATTATCATTAGCGGTGTGTTTGGATGGGCAATATGATTGCAATGTTCCTTTGTGTGGTGTGCTGTCGGCAGTGCTTAGGCTACTTTCACACTGGGGCGGGCAGTAGAGGTAAATCGCCGCTGGTGGTTTTTCGCTGTTATAGCGGCCTCTATGGCTCCGCTATGCAGACGGGAGCGCGACGCTTTTAACCCCCCACAAGGGGTTAAAAAGGGGTTAAAAAGTGCGGTGTGCAGCCACTTTGGAAGTGCTTGCCATTGATTTCAATGGCAGGGGCGGTGGAGGAGCGGTTAAACACCGCTCACCGCACCGTCCCAAAGATGCTGCTTGCAGGACTTGCAGTCTGAAGGCTTTAACACTGGGGTGGATGGGGGGTGTTTTTCAGGCGCTATAAGGGAGCTAATTTTAGCCCAAAAGCACATGAAAAACACCCCAGTGTGAGAATAGCCTTAATGTCCCCCCTCTAGACAATGTTGTCTTGTTTTTAAACTTGTTGCACAGGTGATAGTGTCATATTTTTAATAATAAATATTTGATTGTGTTTTGTTATATCAATAAACTTGCTATTATTTATCAACTTGGCTTCCGCATGAGATAACCCTTTGATCTTTAATCCTTTCAATTATGCTCATATTTGTTCTCAAGGAGACCATATCCTGACAACACTGGCAGGTTGATAATAGCTTTATTTGGTTAATTGCAGAACTATCATACAAAGTTATTGGTTCTCTATCATAATGACTAGTGTGTCTTGGTAATGTTTTTAGTATCATTTTTTGTTTATATACCTTGAATTGTCTGCTTTCTGAAAAAGGGTAATTTGTGTGTATTTGTACTGTTCTGATATTTTAGGGTCTCAAGAAATGAGACAGGCAGTCAGTACATTAGGACTGATCAATTTTCAAATAGTATATCATAGTTTATAAACTCTATAACTTTCACACATTAACAAAATAATATACATTGTTTTGGGTTATTTTATTTTAAAAAAATGTAGCAGAATACATTTTGGCCTAAACTTCCGAAGAAATTTATTTGCAAAATTTTACAACAAAAACAAAGAAAAAAGTGTTTTTTTTCAAAATGTTCGGTATTTTTTCATTTATATAGCAAAAAATAAAAAACCCAGTGGTGATTAAATGCCACTAAAAGAAAGCATTATTTGTCCCAAAAAAGATACAGATTTCATTTGGGTACATTGTTGCATGCCTGTGTAATTGTCAGTCAAAACGTGAAAGCTGAAAATTGACCTGGACTAAAAGGGGGTGAAAGTGTCCAGATTTGAGGTAGCTAATTACCCAAAAGGTTACTGTCCATAATGGAAATGTAAAAATTGCTCTGCTCCATAAGTGGTATGCGAGAGCTAAAGTGGATACGCAAAGGTGATGTCACTGGGCTTCCCAACAAAATCCTAAAAAAAGCTATCCTCATAGCACATTCAAGGGTCTTGTTTACCAGTGGTATTTCTCAGTTTTTCACTTTTTCATGTTGTCATTGGTCAATGGCTTTTCAGCCATTTTTTATTATTATTCTAAAATCAACTCCAAGTTGTATAGGCAAAGTGTATTTTAGCCGCATAGAAGCCATATTATTGTTCTAAAATCAACTCCAAGTTGTATAGGCAAAGTGTATTCTAGCCGCATAGAGCCATATTATTGTTAGAAAATCATCTCCAAGTTGTATAGGCAAAGTGTACTCTAGCCGCATAGAAGCCATATTATTGTTATAAAATCATCTCCAATACAACTAGGAGATGATTTTATAACAATAATATGGCTCTATGCGGCTAGAATACACTTTGCCTATAGAACTTTTTGCCTATAGAACTTGGAGATGATTTTCTAACAATAATATGGCTCTATGCGGCTAGAATACACTTTGCCTATAGAACTTGGAGATGACTTTCTAACAATAATATGGCTCTATGCGGCTAGAATACACTTTGCCTATAGAACTTGGAGTTGATTTTAGAACAATAATCTTTCCCTTAAAGCAACAGCTGGAACCTTTCCCTGTACAACTTGGAGATGATTTTAGAATCTAAAATCATCTCCAAGTTATATAGGGAGAGGTTCCTGCTGTTGCTTAAAGGGACAGATTATTGTTTCTTGCACAAAATTAAAAAGTGCATCTACATAGCTGGTTTAAAAAAAAAAATTCTAAAAACTACATTTGCGGCCAGTGGTGCATTTCTTGCACAAAAATAAAAAAAACAGTGTTGGCTACCTCCTCCTCCTCCACCGCCACTTTCACCGCCTCCTCAACCTCCACCTCCATTTTTGATTTTTTTATGTGATTTTAGGTTAAAAATTATTTAAAATTATTTCCCTATCCCCATTTCTTTGTAGGGCACTTGTCCAACTCTTACCCCCATTTTTCTTCCCTTTGCAGACCTCTAGGACTTGCCAGGACTTTGTTACAGCCATTTTTGTGCCTAAAAGTTCGGGTCCCCATTGATTTCAATGGGGTTCGGGGTCCGGGTCAAAGTTTGGGTCAAGTCCGGGCTCGAACCCGGACTTTGTCCATAAGTTCGGCCGAACCTGGACTTCCAGAGGTTTGATCAACTCTACTCATGATTACTATTCTCTGTACCTTGTTACACTTTGTTAATTTTGTTAAACCTCTTCAATAAAAAAATTTGGAATCAAAATCTTAAATAACAGCATTCCATATTCACCTGACTATAAAGAAAAAATAAATTCATGATAAAGAAAGAAAATAGGTGCCAAAACACTTTACATTTCCTTTGATAGAGCATGGGGAATCTAGAATGTTATGGGCTTTTTCTTTAACAGGTGATGCAGAATTACACCTCATCACTTGAGCCCTTGTGGTTTTCTATAACATTTGAAATGGATTCAAATGTAATAAATTCTTCTCTTCCCAACTTCAAAGTCTTGTCATCTATATGTGAGTGTAAGACCTGATCTGTGCTTCTCCTTTCACTGTGATTTGTCTCTCGTAGTTCTGGAATTTTGTATTATTACCGTAAATGAGGAAAGCAGATGTCACTAAGGATACAGAACTGAAATACAATGATGTCCTTAAGAACAAGCTTATGAACTCCAGGATAGGAATAGCGTCCTGGCAGATTTTCACTCCTAGGCTGACAAGACAGAAACTGGATACAAGATCTATCATGGAGGAAACATTAAAGGAAGGATCTCTGCCTCCAAAGCCCCTGTAAGAATATACTCATGTTGTATCCCAGTGGGACCACCATATAGCTATAGGAGTTAATACAAGTTTGTTATTAATTCAGAGTTTTCTCATGCTAGGGTTTCAGGTGACAATTATGGCCAAGTTTTACTCATGTCCATAAACTTTAATTAAATTATACAGGTATGTATTTTGAAATCCAATATTGCATTAAAAGCAAGTGCGGTTCTACCCAGAATTTCATTCAGTGAATGCACATTTGCCTTACTACTGCGAGAGTAAAATGAATGTCTGGTCTTTTAAATACATTTTAATATATACAGTATATGCATAAAAAAATCGATTATATTGGTGTGAATAATGTTATGGATGTGTTTTAATGTTTTACTAAACCTTGTTTTTTTTTGTAGTCTGTAATGAAGTGTTTGTAAAGGCAGCCATGCTTGCTCTTTCCATATGCAGCTACTGCTTCCTGCTTTGCTAAGCAGTAATTGTACTTTACAAGTCTAGGGATCAGTTAAGTCATAGAAAACAATGAACTACCTGTGTCATTTAAAAGTTATCTCAATAACTGCTTAACATGGAGGTTGTGTTTCACCATACCAGTTTACATACTAATTTCCGAATAGGAGGGTTTGCCTTTATCATAACCACCTTGGTGTTGTAATACGAAAAGATGTAGTGTCTGCATCCCTTTAGAAGAGGATGCACCATAGAGAGTATAGGCTCTTGCAAATGGTCATGCATTAGGTGTACAGCCTTACAAAGTAAAATATGAATGTTGCTGTGGGGCCTGGAAGTCACAGCACATTTATACAGTACTGTGCAAAAGTTTTCGGTTGGTGTGACAAAATGCTGTAAATTAAGAATGCTTTCAGAAATAGAAGTGTTAATACTTTATTTTTATCAACTAACAAAATGAAAAGAAGGAAAATCCAAATCAAATCAATATTTAGTGTAACCATCCTTTGCATTCAAAACAGCATCAATTCTTCTAGGTACACTTGCACACAGTTTTTGAAGGAACTCAGCAGGTAGGTTGTTCCAAACATCTTGGAGGACTAACCGCAGATCTTCTGTGGATGTAGGCTGCCTCAAATCCTTCTGTCTTTCACTGATATTGAGATCAGGGTTCTTTGGAGGCTAAACCATCACTTCCGGGACTCCTTGTTCTTCTTTCCACTGAAGATAGTTTCTAATGACATTGGCTGTCATTAGTCACATGGTTAGTGACGAAACGCGTCATAGAGGAGCCTATCTGACTTCCTACTCGGTCTACCTATCCCTCAAGCAGCCAGCAGCCATGCATATCTGCCGAGAGTTGGGATGAATGGGGATCGTTTCTTTATCTTGTGTATTGCCCGCGTGTACCAGTGATAGTACACTATAAAATGTGAGTGTGGTTTTTTATCTTCAATAAATTGTGAAAGTTATACAGTTTAGCGCTATGTGAGGTTTTTATTTTTCATGCTCGCTGGACATACTGTGTATCTACATATATGCCAGCCTATTGCCAGGAGGAGTTACCCCTAAGGGGACTGCGCTGCTTGACCCAGTGGGTCAAGATAGGAGGTGAGAGCATAGGAGTGGTGGTGACGGTGTGTGTACGCACTCTGAAGCACTTTATACTGAGTGGCACTAGCACTTTATAATTGGATCTGCTGCAAGATCAAGCAGAGAATATCACTTATCAAGCACTATAATATTAAGCACTTTAAGAACTTATGGACTTATATATTTTTTGCACTTTATTCACTGATTGCTATTTATGAATGCATGTTTAGGTTGTATTACATTTAGCCACTGGGTGGCACTGTATTCACTTTATATAATTTTGTTTATATTGTTCCAATAGCTATCAGCATATTGCTTTATCACATATTTATTTTATTTTATTTGTATTTTAGTTCATGATTGCTCCTCACCATATATTAATATTTTACTTGTGTGTAGTGCTTGGGATACTATCTAGGTGTAGGGCTGCATTCTAAGTATTAAGCATTGTTTTTACAAATATTGAGGAACGGTATTCACTATAGTAGCGCGGTGTTCTCTATATCAATGTTTGGGGTCATTGTCCTGCTGCAGAATACATTTGGGGGCAATTGCATGCCTCACTGATGGTATGGTATGATGGATATGTATCTGCCTGTATTTCTCAGCACTGAGGACACCACTGATCCTGACCAAATCTCCAACTCCATTTGTAGAAATGCAGCCCCAAACTTGCAAAAATCCTCCACCATGCTTCACTGTTGCCTGCAGACATCATTATTGTACCGCTCTCCAGCCCTTCAGCAAACAAACTGCCTCCTGCTACAATCAAATATTTAAAATTTTGACTCATCAGTCCATCAGTCCGGAGCACCTGCTGCTATTTTTCTGCTCCCCAGTTCCTATGTTTTTGTGCATAGTTAAGTCGCTTAGCTTTGTTTCCATGACAGAGGTATGGATTTTTGTAGTTCTTCCATGAAGACCACTTCTGGCCAGATTCTCCGGACAGCAGATGGGTGTACCTGGATCCAACTGATTTCCTCCAGTTCTGTGCTGCTGGCACTGCTGGACATCTTCAGATGTCGAAGGTAAGTAAGCATGATGTGCCTTCATCTGTTGCATTAATTGTTCTTGTCCGATCACTGCGTCTACAGTCCTCAATGTTGCCAATTTCTTTGTGCTTTTTCAAAACAGCTTGAACTGCATATCTTGAAACCCCAATCTGCTTTGAAATCTTTCTTGTGTGTCTTGTTGATGTGCTCAGTCTTGCCATGGTGAATGACCTGTATGAAACTGTCTTCCATAGACATGTGCAGAAGGAAAAAATGAGTTTTGTTTCATTTGGTTTCGATTCGGTATTTGCATAAATTTGTTTAGTTAGAATAGTTTCATTCATTCAAGTCGTTTTTGAAATTAGTTTTGTTTATTTGTTTTCGAATCAGTTCGAAAAGTTTTCAAATCAATTCAAAAAGTTTTCGAATCAATTTAGAATACAAAAAGTTTCTCGAATTTGAACAGTTTCCAAATTCGAATAGTTTTCCAATTTCCAAAGAGAATAAAGTAGAATAGAAATTAAAGGAAAAGAATAGAAAAAAAACAGAATACAATAGAAAAGAATATAACAGAAAATAAAAGAATATAATATAATAGAGGTAAACAGAACAAAAAAGGATAGAAAATAAAAGAACAGAATAGAATGGAATAGAATAGAATAAAAAATAGAATAGAATAGCAATAATATAACCATTTTCCAAAATTCAAATATAATTAATTTGAATGGGAAATGGCTATATTCTTTGTATTCTACTCTATTCTATTCTATTGTTTTTTAATTATATATTTTTTTGTTTATTCTATTCTATTATTTTCTATTCAAGTTCAAATGTATTCTATTTGAAAATTTGAATTTTGGAAAATGGTTATATTCTTTCTATTCTATTCTGTTGTACATTTCTATACTATTCTGTTATTTTCTATTCTATTCTAATCTACTCTTTTCTATTCTATTCAAATTTGAATTGATTATATTTGAATTCAGGGAAATGGTTATATTCATTCTATTCTATTCTAGTCTATTATAGTATATTCTATTCTTTTTTTTCTATTCTATTCTTCTATTATTTTCTTATGTATTCACATTCAAATTGATTCTATTTATCTAAATTTAGAATATGGTTATATTCTTTCTATGTAATTCTAGTCTATTCTATTTGTTTCTATTATATTCTAGTCTATTCTGTTCTTTTATTTTCTATTCTATTTTGTTCTGTTTTACTTTATTATATTCTATACTTTTATTTTCTGTTATATTCTTTTCTAGTCTATTATTTTTTTTTCTATTCTATTCCTTTATTTTCTATTCTATTTTATTCTCATTGGAAATTGGAAAACTATTCAAATTCGAAAACATTTAGAATTCGAAAACTATTAGAATTTGAAAACTTTCAGAATTTGAATTTGAAAACTATTAGAATTCGAAAAGTATTCAAAAAGTATTTGAATTCGAATTTCGTCTGAATATTTTTCCTGTTATTTCAGATTCGTTTAAATTCGGTACTATTGTAATTCAGATACATCCAAATTTCCAAAAAACGAAAATTCATCCGGATTTTAATTCAGAACGAAATGAACCACACATATCTAGTCTTCCACAACCTCATCTTAGTAGCAGAGTATGGCTGTTCCTCACCCAGTTTTAAGCCTCCTATACAGCTGTTTCTGTTTCATGTAATTACTGTGTTTCAACCTGATTATTATTTTTAAAAAAATCAAAAAATCAACACATGGGGCACGGCTTACAATTAATGAGATGTGTCTCTTGTGCTGCTGTCTGGTGCTTTAGTTGAAATCTTCAATCCTCCAAGCCTCCTACCTCTACCCCTGTAATGTTCTGGTGCAGCAGGTGTTAATAGAGCTGAAGGCCTTTTATAAGCACTCATCAATAATTCAACTATGCCCACCTCTTGTATTCATAGAAGCTGTGCTATGAAAGGTATGACTCCTCCATTTATAGATCGCTTTTCATTCATTCACCTTCCAACCAGCTGCTGCCTGTGCCTGTAATCACACTGGAAGTTCTAGTTCACTTCTAGTCCATTCACAATGTTTTTAATCCAACCTCAATGAAAGGGGCATTTTTAGCACCCCTGAAATATGCTAGATACTTTTGTCCCCCTGACTTTTGTCCACTTTCTCAAGCACAGCCACTAGAATAACACCAGCCCCTCTTGTACCCAAACATAAAAAACCCTCAGTTCTGTATTTCATAATCATGAGTACCCCACTGGGGATCTCCTCACCTAGCAATGGCAGATCACAGTTGCAAAGGAGCTAGGACAAAAGGACCAAATAGCATGCATTCTGCAGGCAGCCTACAGGAAACACAAACCACCACTCAAGGTGATAGATGTTCCCTTGTCCCAGAGCAATGTCCTATTATGGCAACACTCCCCTTATTGGACTTTCGCTCCTTCTCAAGCATGTTCCATGTGGCCTGTCTGAAAAAAGCAGATTCCTCTGCCATTATGTCTGAATTTTTTGAAAAACTCAGTGATGTCCTCCATTTTCATTGCCCTATTCAGAATTCTGAGGGGAAACCTCCTTTACTTGAGAATATTATGAAGGAAAAGTATTGAGGACCCTGATTTTGTAACAAGAACAGCAGATGATTTTTTCCCCCTGCATTTTATAAGGTACTGTATACACACTGATTGACATGGTCTACACTAGTCTTTGCCTCGTAGCACTTGACTCTTGTCAGCCTAAACAAGCCCTTAGGGGACTAAATAATGGCTAAGACAAGAAAGACCTTTCCTTTACATGCACAAATTGATTGTGCACTTTATTAGGATGGGCCAAATCCTGAAAGGGTATTCACTTCTTCTAAGTTTTTCAAATGTATCCTATGGTATAGAAATTTAAGAAGAAATATGCTTTTCTGGTGCCATTTTAGTTTTCAATAAACACCTTACAGTTCCTATTGAGGATGTTCACTCATTTAAGGATTCTGTTCATAGGAGCCTAGAAGACCTCTTGAAGGCCTTCTTTGCCATTGCAGGTTCTGCCCTGCAGGCAGCTAAAGTTGCCATGCGCATTTGCCTGACTATACTAAGTGGACAAGACAAATGAACAGAAACCAGGAACCTGTTTCTCCTTTGCCTCTCAGACCCTATTCCACTAGGGTTGTTTGTGTCTTTTGGGCTTTTCAGCATCAAGCATCTAATTCCCAGATTTGCAAGGCTTTTACCTGGTCCTCTGTTCATATGTTCTCTAAGTTCCACCAGATGCATGTTCAGACCTCGGCTGATGCAAGCTTCAGCCGCAGGGTGCTTCAAACTGTTATCTGAGTGTTTTGCTCAAGTTCTTAACTTTTAATTTGTGGGCCTGCTGTCAATTCTGTTTGATATATTGCTGCCCTCCACTCAGTTTAATGCTTGATTATGTCCCATGAGTACAAGTTCTGTACTGTATGATTAATATAATAGCAATTTAAACGTACCTGTAAATTCCTTATCTTGAAGTACAGTACCTGACACAGGTTCCTCCCCTCTGTGTCTTGATCACTCTTTATTGCTTGCTAAAAAAAACGGGAGTCTCATGGAGTGGGCGGGGATATATGGGTGCACTCTAGGGGCAGCCCTAGTAAGGTTTTTTGCCAGTGTCCAATCACCTGAATGTAACCTGATTATTACCCATGGTCTATGTCCTGTACTGTATTCCTAGATAAAGAATGTACTGGTAAGTAAGAACTCCTATTTTGCTTGTGCATGCTAGTTATTGGCCTGTGGACTCTCACAGACTTGTGTTTACTAAATGGGATTGACTTCTCGACAGGACAGTTCCTATAGCTGTGTAGTAGCAGTTACATAGGGCAGAAACAAGATGGTAACCGTCAGGGCTGATTCAAAGATAGAGACTGGAAGGGTTGAAAACCACTGTCAAGCTCTTTTTTTTCTTTTTTTTAGCTGCTTGTGTCCCATTGGAAACAACCAAAAGTGAGATGAGATCTCTCTGAAGTAAGAGAAATCCTCTCTTAGACAGTTCTCACCAGAAACAATTGATTTCCCTTCCATTCCTGAGCCAATGACAAGACAGAATTTAAATCTGTCCCTAATTTTCAGTCCAGATGATGATCACAAAACAAATATAGAGGGTGAATTCCACCAGCAAGAATACAGACTGTAATACAAATTGGACAATAGTTTTAAACCTCTAGAGCCCCCTTTACACAAAAGAAATAAAATTAGGCGTTGGACTCGTTAAC
Source organism: Glandirana rugosa (assembly GCA_018402905.1). Lineage (NCBI taxonomy): Eukaryota > Metazoa > Chordata > Amphibia > Anura > Ranidae > Glandirana > Glandirana rugosa. The sequence goes on from BLSH010241805.1 coordinate 2,092,738, forward strand.
AACATTTTTCCGTTTCAGTGGTAGTTCTGGCCCTTTTTACATTGTCTGAAAACAATGTTATAAAAACCCAAAATACTTATAAACTATGTTGCAACTGCTTACATGGAATGTGAAAGATCTGAATGCTCCTGAGAAATGTTTCGGGATACTGGGTGACCTCTGGCAACAGAGGATACATGTGACCATTCTCCAGGAAGTCCTTAAAATCTAGAATGTCAGATAAACCAAACTGTCCTCTTAGCACCATTCACATGCATCCCAAAGCAAATGATGGCATTACATTCGTCTAATGCAGTGTTCCCCAACCCAGTCCTCAAGGCCCACCAACAGGTCATGTTTTCAGGATTTCCCTCAGATGAATCAGCTGTGGTAATTACTAAGGCAGTGAAACTGATCAAATTACCTGTGCAAAATAATGGAAATCTTGAAAACATGACCTGTTGGTGGGCCTTGAGGACAGGGTTGGGGAACACTGGTCTAATGGATTCACTTTAATGCAGAGGACATAACTAACTAGGAATTTTATCCCCAAAAGAGGCTGTGTACACTGTATATCAGCCTTGTTGGAAAAAGGCGCAGAGACAATTACATTGTAGTAAGGAGAAATCTAACCACTGAAGTTTCCAAGAGCTATAAGAAACTGGCAGATTGTTCAACATATGTTCATCCACCAAATACTAAAATATCACATTTGGAAGGAGTTGGCTTTTAACATGATATGCTTTACCATGAGAGTTACGTGGTTATAATAACTCTTTTCTTTACTGAAAAATATGAGAGTAGAATATAAGGCCTCTATTCTGTAGTAAAATAACAATGAGGAAGAAACGCTTACTTGAGGCCTTGCAAATACTTTTGATTTGTTTTATTATGTTTTATATTTGGGGGTCAATGATGCCCCTCCCTTTGCTTCGCTCTCAATCAGAGTGATGAGGTGATGAAGTATATATCATGGCCTCCCAGCCGCTGGGCTGGAATTAATTACATCTGTCACGCTGGCCGCAGTTTTACTTCACGCCCTGTCGTGCGCAAGCAGCGAGGGTTGCTGTTTTAATATGTTTTAATATGTCAGTGGAAAAGTAAACTCTTTGGGGACACATAATAATTAATATCCTTGCACACCAAACCATTGATCAGACGCAGTAATGTTTTCCCTTCACTTCAAAATCTATACGGAGTAAGAGCTTTTTATGCAAAGCTTCCATGTTGTAAAAAAAACAGTGATGCGTTTTAAACAATCAGACTGGGAGCCTTAAAACTATCTAACATGACTTACTAAGCAATTTATAGGACAACAGAGACCAAATTCATCAACGAGTGGGCCAGACGATTCCTAGAATCATTGCAGGTGACACACCCTTTCCATGTCTTTCTGGACACATACAGTAGCCTGAACCTCAAAAGCCAGATTTTTCCTTATTCCCTACAAAACTAGAGCTATTTACAAACAGGAGATAATAAGCAGGTGCCCTTCAGTTAGTGGAGGCATAAAAATGCGGTCCAGAAAATGTTGTCTTCATTAGTGGCTTGGATCATTAGGCTTGAATGAGGGGAATGATTCAGATGTTACAAAGTGGGTTAATTTTTTTTTTTATAATAAAGCATTCTATACATCACACCAGTGCATCCCACAAGAATAATTTAAAAGGACATGTACGTGTGAAACAACAAAAAGTTAATTCCATAGACCTACTAAGAATCTTTATTACGGGAAGATTAAGTGTTTACATAGGATACAACAGTTAGGACAAATCTCGACTAACACTATTAATAAGACTCAATCACGGAGATGCCCGGGGCGGCGTTATGAATGGTTGACCTCCAGGAGCAGAGACCATGTAAGAAGTGGGAAGAGACTGGGTGTACATGATAGAAAATAAGTGTTGTAGCTGTCACGCCCTCAAAGACGAACCTTAGTTTACGACAATACCAGAAGATGTGTTCCATCATGCCCACTGCCTCAGAATAATGCCAACAGGTGTCAGAGATGTTCAGGTCTATTTTCCGAACTAAGTGAGGGACCCGGTACCATCTGGACAAGATCTTGTAACCTAATTCTTGATATCTATTCGCATTGGATGATTTATTAGACAGGTAGAAGATCTTATCCACTTGTTTCAAAGTGAAAGTGGCACCTAGGTCTGATTCCCATGGGTGTAGAAACATCAGGTACATCAGAGGGGCCAGTCAAGAGGCCATACATAAGCGAGAGCGTATGTCTTGATTGGTCACATTTCGACCAATTGAATCAAACTGTGTACATTTGTGTGGAGAAAACGTTGAAGCTGGATAGTTCTCCAGAAATCTAGAGAGGGGTAGGAGCAGAGAGAAAGTTCTTCTTGAGACAGTAGTCTGCCTTGTGGCCAAGAGTCAAGCAGCCAAGATTTCTTAGCCTGACTTAATCCCCTAAGGTTTCAATTGGTGAGAAAGGGCATAAAGTCTGGGTTCCTAATTATAGGCATCAGGGGCAATATCGGAGAAGAGATATTAGAGGTCTGAAAGGCCATCCTGGCAATTTGACCAGCACTGCCTATCAGTGAGTAAGTCTGAACCTTTGTGGGAACTTGGGATAGCAGCCAAGGAACTCCCCGGAGAGGGACAGGGAAATCTTCCATCTCCATGGACACCCATCACTTGGCAGCCCCATTACAATGCCAGTCTATGATTCATGAGAGATGAACCGCAAATCTGACTTTTAACGTGAAGTGTTTGCTGCCTTACATTTGTATTTTTTGTTGGACCCGACATATTAAAGAGGAACCGTAGTCTGCTCAGATAATTTGTAATTGAAAACATCTTTGCCATTCTGAAGCTTCTCTCCAACCACATATTTGCATATTCATTTATATATGTGATTCTGTACTTGCCAAATATGTTGCAGAAATCTCCCTCCACTAAGTCTGGCTGTATCCATTTTAACTGTGGTCATCTGAAGCTGCTGCCTGTTCACATCCTGGATTTACACAGAGGCACACCTCCATCTCTGCAGCTCGCATTGGCCCTCTTATGACTCATCCCCCCTCCCTTCCTGAAAAACTCTTACGAGAGTGAGAGAGAGAGCTGTGCATGATGTCAAATGCTGAGGCTTTTTACCAGACAAGAAAAAGGAAGTAAGTTGTATAAGGTATTTACTGGCAGAAAAAAAGTGTTTTACTATCCAAAGTTAAAACAACAAGGGCAGAATATTTAATAGACGGAAAGATGAAAAAATTACTGAAGTTACGCTTTAAGGTGTTGCCCTTTATGTTTGCTCAGTTCTAACTTTGTAATCTGGCTGCTCTGCTACTTACCAGAAGTGCTGAGTGCCTAAAAGTTCTTCATGTTATTCATGTACAGTATCTCATAAAAGTGAGTACACCCCTCACATTTTTGTAAATATTTTATTATATCTTTTCATGTGACAACACTGAAGAAATTACACTGCTACAATGTAAAGTAGTGAGTGTACAGCTTGTATAATATTGTAAATTTGCTGTCCCCTCAAAATAACTCAACACACAGCCATTAATGTCTAAACCACTGGCAACAAAAGCTCCCCTGTCGTTTAAATGTTATAATATGTTCGACATGTGAGTGATGAAATGTAACATCGTCACATTAAAGAAGTCACAACAGTGTACTTTTCTATATTATTTTATAAATGTTTTTACACTCCCCACATGAGTGAAAATACTCTATGACATGTACTTATTGTACTTCTTGAAAATCCGTGAGTCGTGAAGACCATTCATCGTCTCGTCGGTCTAATGTTTCAATCTTGACTCGTTTGTATTTCCCGTTGTGGAATTTCGCATTGAAGTCATTAAAAAAGTAGAAAGGCAGATAATTTATAAGACG
>BLSH010241805.1:2106903-2117417 GCA_018402905.1 Glandirana rugosa
CACATTACCATGAACATGTGGCAGCGTTGCTACATATACTTCACAGAACACTCAGACAAACGTCTGACAACTGGGGCAAAAACAGGATGAGGCACCCGCTGGAGCTGGTGGTGCCGCCACGTGCCAGGAGCCACACTGGGCCCGAGCTCCTAGAAGATCTGCCAAGACATGGATTACCCCACACCATTTTCAGTCAGGACCATGTGTGGCCATGGAGCTAACCTGCTGGCCACCCTTTCCCTGGGAAAAATCCAACACGTACCTTGCCTGGCATATGTGCTCAACCTGGTGGTGCAGCAATTCCACTTCAGGGACAAGGTGGGAAGGATATACTCTGTGATCTGATAGACCAGGCACTGGAGGCACAACAGTGAAAGGAAAAGGATGACTTGCTTTTGTTTGAGGGCCAGCAGGATCCTTTGCCCACTGTCTCCATATTCGTGAAGAAGGATTGGAGTGCTGACAGTGATAAGTAAATAGGAAAAGCTTCGGGTTGTGGGGGGGGGGGTCATTTTACCTCCCCTAAACCCTGTTGTTGATGGGCTGGATGAGATTGTTGTAAGTAGGGTGAGATTGTTTGGGACTCTGTTCTCAGTGTCACTGAGTTTTCCTAAATGAATATGCATGGACCCCAATATTTGAGTCATCAAAGAGAAGGACCACTATTGGGTAGCTACCCCATTAGATCCTTGATTCAAGGGTAAAATGGCTAATCTACTGCCACCTGTCTGGAGGGTGCCTTAAATACAACACTTTGAGGTGGTGCTGCATAAAAGTCTCTTTGCCACATTTGCTGATCATGGCAGGATCTCCTCTGATGACCAATGTGCATCTGATCCCTGGAAGGAGCAGTGGTGCTGGCTGACTAAGCGCTGCTTTTCAGAGTTGATGAGTTGAGTGATGTATTCTTATAGACACAAAAATCCCCTTGAGGAAGACCGCAACTGTACAGGTCGAAGCGCGTCGAGGTATAGTGAGTTTTTTTTGCAACTCCGGATGGTTTGCCTTGCTGTGATATCACTGTCATGCTTTTATGTTCAACAATTCTGTAAACCAGAGCTCATATTTTAAATAAATATGTGATACCAGAACGTGGTGTTGCTGACCCCATCCACTAAACTTAGAATAAAACTGTAGTATCACATATCAAGGCATATCCCAAGAATGTAATATAAAGGACATTTCTTTGTCATACTCAAGATCACACTAAAGGGACTCTCTTCCCACTGTATAGGTATTATCAGTGTTTTTAAAAACAGTTTTCCTTTGTTAAATGTTCCCCATAGCAGTGCCCAGCTCTCCATGTCTATTAGCAACAAAAATGGACAGAATTTAACAGCAGGATACCCCCCCCAACATCAGTGGAATTTGCTGAATAGTTTGGATTTGCCAAACTTCAATCCAGATTAGTTAAACCTTCAGCAAAGCAAACACTGCAGGTCCATCCATGATTAAGCAATATAAAAAGATACAGTGAGGGAAAAAAGTATTTGATCCACTGCTGATTTTGTACATTTGCCCACTGACAAAGAAATGATCAGTCTATAATTTTAATGGTAGATTTATCTTAACAGTGAGAGACAGAATAACAACTAAAAAGTCCAGAAAAACGCATTTCAAAAAAATTATGAATTGAGTTGCATTTTAACCACTTCAGCCCTGGAAGGATTTCCAGCTTTAGGACCGGAGCCCTTTTTGCGATTCGGCACTGCGTCGCTTTAACTGACAATTGCGCGGTCGTATGACGTTGTACCCAAACGAAATTTGCGTCCTTTTTTTCCCACAAACAGAGCTTTCTTTTGGTGGTATTTGATCACCGCTGCGTCATTTCTGATCGCCGCTATAAACAAAAGAAGAGCAACAATTTTGCAAAAAAAAACTAATTTCTTATTTTTTCCTAAAATACAAATCCAAAAAAAAATATAAAAAAACATTTTTTTTCACCGTTTTTGGCCAATTACGGATGATGAGAATTCATTTTTGGGGTTTTTATTTTTTTTTAATTTTTTATTAGTAATGGCGGCGATCTGCGATTTTTTGCGGTACTGCGATATTTCAGCGGACATGTTGGACCATTTTGACACTTTTTTGGGACCATTGGCATTTATACAGCGATCAGTGCTATAAAAATGCACTGATTACTGTGTAAATGCCATTGGCAGTGAATGGGTTAACCTGCAGGGGGCGCTCTAAGGGTTAAGTATGTTCCCTGGGCGTGTTCTACCTGTGGGGGGACTGCACTATCTGGGGAAGGGAAGTGGTCACAGCCTTCACGTACAGGAAGGCTGTGATCACAGCCCTTCCCCCTCACACAGAGCGGAGGTCCGTGTTTCACTAAACTCGTTCCCGCAGCCGCCGTCGTATGACGGCGTTTTGCGGGAATGAGCCACTTTGCCGCCGTCAGATGCCGATCGGCGGTCGGCAAGTGGTTAATAAGTGAAATAAGTCAGACATTTCTTGTAGTTGGCCACCAGGTTTGCACACATCTCAGGAAGGATTTTGTTCCAGTCCTCTTTGCAGATCCTCTCCAAGTCATTAAGGTTTCGAGGCTGACGTTTGATAACTCGAACCTTCAGCTCCCTCCACATATTATATATGGGATTAAGATCGGGAAACTGGCTAGGCCACTCCAGGACCTTAACCACTTCAATACCGGGCGCTTAGAACACTTCCCGCACAGACCAGTTTTCAGCTTTCAGTGCTGTTGCGATTTGAATGACAATTTTATAATTTTGTTCCCACAAATAGAGCTTTCTTTTGGTGGTATTTGATCACCCTTGCAGTTTTTATTTTTTGCGCTATAAATAAAAAAAAGACCGAAAATTACAAAAAAATAATGTTTTCTTTGATTCTGTCACAAAACTTTGTATAAAGTCCATTTTCTCCTTCACTGACGGGCACTGATGTGGCTACACTGATGGGCACCGATAAGGCTAGACTGACAGGCACTGAGGATGCAGTACAGATTGGCACTGATGAGATGGCACTGATAAGGTTGCACTGATGATGGGGCACATATGCAGCACTGATGGTCAGCACTGATAAGCAACACTGACGAGCACTGATACGTGGCACTGATATGTGCCACTGATGGACACTTGTAGGTGGCACTGATAGGTGGCACTGGGCACTGATGGGCACTGATAGGTGGCACTTTTAGGTGGCACGGGTGAGCACTTTTAGGTGGCACAGGTGGGCACTGATAGGTGGTACAGGTGGGCACAGGTGGTCACTGATAGGGATGGCACCGGCTAGCATCATGTGGGCACAGTGCCATCCCCAAAGTGCACTGTATTGCCCTTACCTGGTGGTCTAGTGGGTGCTCCCTGATGGTCCTGGGCGGCCTCCTCACAGTGTCCAGGAGGGCTCCCTGGTGGTCCTGGACAGGTTCCCTGGTGGTCCAGTGGGGTGATCCTGAGGGGGGCTGCACTGATAAACGTTCAGCGTGCCCCCCCCCCCGTCAGGAGAACAGCCGATCAGCTCTCCACTGCTCAGGTCTGCAGACCTGAGCAGAGGAAAAGCTAATAAACGGCTCTTCCTATTTACACTGTGATCAGCCGTGATTGGTCACGGCTGATCACATGGTAAAAGGCTTCCACGGAAGCCTTTTATCTCGGTCAGTAATGCGGTGGGTCAGACTGACCCACGGCACCACCGAATGCCGCAATGCGCGCCCCCGCGGATTATCCTGAGGATGTCAATAGACGTCCAGTCAGGATAATGAACCACCCGCCCGGATGTCATTTGTTAATATGCCAGGCGGGAAGTGGTTAATGTGCTTCTTCTTGAGCCAATCCTTTGTTGCCTTGACCATACGTTTTGGGTCATTGTCATGCTGGAATACCCATCCATGACCCATTTTCAATGCCATGTCCCATTTTCAATGCCCTGGCTGAAAGAAGGAGGTTCTCACCCAAGATTTGACAATACATGGCCCCATCCATCGTCCCTTTGATGCAGTAAAGTTGTCCTGTCCCCTTAGCAGAAAAACACCCCCAAAGCATAATGTTTCCACCTCCATGTTTGACGGTGGAGATGGTGCTCTTGGGGTCATAGGCAGCATTCCTCCTCCTCCAAACACGGTGAGTTGAGTTGATGCCAAATGGCTCAATTTTGGACTCATGTGACCACAACACTTTCACCCAGTTCTCCATTGAATCATTCAGATGTTCATTAAACTTCAGACGGGCCTGTACATGTCCTTTCTTGAGCATGATGACCTTGTGAGCGCTGCAGGATTTCAGTCGTTCATGGCGTAGTGTGTCACCAATTGTTTTCTTTGAGCCTATGGTCCCAGCTGCCTTGAGATCATTGACAAGATTCACCCGTGTAGTTCTGGGCTGATTCCTCACCGTTCTCATGATGTAGTCCCAGGCCGAAGGAGATTGATAGTTAATTTGTGTTTCTTCCATTTGTGAATAATCGCACAAACTGTTGTCACTCTCTCACCAAGCTGCTTGGCTATGGTCTTGTAGCCCATTGCAGCCTTGTGAAGGTCTACAATCTTGTCCCTGACATCCTTGGACAGCTCTTTGGTCTTGGCTATGGTGAAGAGATTGGAATCTGATTGATTGATTGCTTCTGTGGACAGGTGTCTTTTATACAGGTGACAAGCTGAGATTAGGAGCACTCCCTTTAAGAGAATGCTCCTAATCTTAGCTCATTACCTGTATAGAAGACAAATGGGAGCCAAAAACCTTACTGATTGATAGGGGTTCATGTAATTATTTCACTCATTAAAATGCAAATCAATTTATAACTTTTTTGAAATGCATTTTTCTGGATAGTCTTGTTGTTATTCTGTCTCTCACTGTTAAAATAAACCTACCACTAAAATTATTGACTGATTATTCCTTTGTCAGTGGGCAAGCATACAAAATTAGCAGGGGATCAAATACTTTTTTCCCTCACTGTAGCAAAGCCAATTCAGACACAAACCTGGGAAAAGGGGGACTTGTTGAGCTCAATGAAGGTCTTTAAAAACAAGACTTGGAAATGCAATTGATCATATTTCTCTTTATGGCTTCATTTAACAATATGCACAGTAAATTACAGAGTGGCAGTGTTAATGCTTTTGTTTTGTTTGAAACCAACACTCTGTAAAGCCAGTATTTCCCAGGGTAAGCTATTTAGATCAGACAGAATGCCATGTGAACAGATTCCTCAGTCAATGCTCCATAAAATGAAATCAATTTGGCCATCAGTTAATAAATAATTATTCATATATTCAAGTCAGTAGTTACCCAGTCTGCCAGATAAAAGCTTTTGTATCAAAGTTTTTTTTAAAACGTTATTCTTATTTGCTGATCAGCCCAGCGGCAGGCCTTCCATCGTGATGAAAAGAAGCCTTAAAATAACAGGCTCCTCTTATTACATTTAAATTCCTTTATTATTATATGAAGCAAAACTGTTCAATTACAAAATTTCATTGAGCTCGCAATATGTAACTGTACAATAAACGTGAGACTTAGTATAAAAAGTAAAGTAAATGCTTGTTAAATTTCTTTCTCACACAAGAGTGCCCCCAAGTGGATGTTCACACACCGATGAAAATCATGTCTTCTGCAATAAATTCTAAAAACCTGGCACAAGACTAATAAACTTAACTCTGTGTAGCTGTATATAGTTTCTAAACATACATGAATTAAAACATTATATGATCCACAAAATGTTTAACAGCCTTCTCAAAGTGTAATTGCTATATTCAGAAAATACAACTACCTCTTTACTTTATGTGATGGATTCTTAAAGGATATCTAAACCCAAAAAAACAAAATGTAATTTTGCAGCTTATCAGTCCTAAGATGTGGTGGTTGCATTAGTTTTTCCCTTTTTTTCACCAGCCAGTGATCCTGCCAGTAACACACTTCCTATCCTAGTATGAAAACCCTCATTGACTGTACTATGTTTATTGAGCAGCAGGGTTAGCACCATAGGACAGTGCTACAAAACACTTTCCTCTTCTCCATACATTTGGGGAGTTCTGTAGTTCACAGAGAGAGCATGCAACAACTGATAAATGCCATCAGAGTCAGAGACGGAATCAATAGTTTTTTTTTTTTGCACTTAAATAGATATTAAAAGACACCTGTAATGGTATATTTAATAGACTAAAAGGGAGAAAATAAAAAGTTTAGGTGTTATGGTTTGCATACATGTTAATGGATATATATGTTCAGGGAAAAAATGTAATTATTTAAAGAGGACAATTGTGATTGGGCTTATTCGGAAATGTAAAGTGATACTAACATCTCTGTTTTGTTTCTTTAAAACTAACAAACATGTTATACTTATCTGCTCTGTGCAGTGGTTTTGCACAGAGCAGCCCAGATCCTCCACTTTGGCTCTCATGGTCCCTCCTTCCTGTTGAGTGCCCCCACAGTAAGCAGCTTGCTATAGGGGCACCTGAGCCGAGCCACAGACAAAGAGCAGTGACCCTGCCCTGTCCCCTCTCTGTCGTCATTGGCTCACTGACTTTGGTGCCGCATTGCCTTCTCAGTTAATCAGGAGTAAGAGTCCGTGCAACATCACTGGATCGAGATGGGCTCTGAGGGGGAGAAGCTGCACACAGAAGGTTTTTCATCTTAATGTATACATAGAATGCATTAAGATAAAAAAACTTCTGCCTTTACAAACCCTTTAAACTTCATCACATAATTTTCTCTATGTAGTGTAAAAGAAATAATTCAAACAGGCTTCTGCTTGTGACCGCATTATGCATGTGTTTTCTTAATTAAAGTCACAATTGCCTTGAAACACATTTAAATGGTGTTTTCCAAGTGCAAAGCAGAGCTCTAATGAAACAATTAATAATGTTTCAAATATATATGTGAACTATTGTACAAAGGATTTGTAGTTGCAGTTAAAAGAAGACTGGTGGTGGGAAAGGCAGTACTTTTAACCATGAACATTACAACAATACAGCCTTAGACACTAATCATGGGTCTATGACAGGGCAAGTAGAACATTTAGACCCTTCATTTTCCTCTTGGGGATTATTCAACAGAGATCACACAAAAGACAAGTACTGTTTAATTTTTGCATGTGTTTGAGCTCATCAATGCTTGGAACCAGGCTGGGACCGCATTCATGTGAAAATCAAACATTATGGTAGTTACCTGACTTAGAGATGAGCCATAGAGAGTGTGCAGCAATAAAGGTACAAAGCCCTGCTGTAAGAGTGCTGTCCCATGTCACTACACACCATTGCTTGATGTATGTTGCATTTAGGTGGGATGCAGCTGAGCTCATGCCTTCTCCACCTATCCAGCATACCTCTGCCACCTCGCTCCCAGTGACAGAATGGGGTCCAGCCACGCACCTAGCATAGGCCTTAATGTATGAACTTAATTTTCCTCCTTCCTCCCTCCAGCGCAATACAGCTTGGTACATGAGGTCTCCGTACCACAGGTTCGGTCCTAGTGTCTTTGGGGAAACTGACTGCTTGGGAGGGAACCAAAACACCAATCCTCTCACTACCGGAGGCCTGTCACCTTTGCCAGGTACCACGCTTCATGACTGGCTGCAATTTACTTTGCACTAGTTACTGGTTACCCATAACAACTGCATTCCTCCTCCTGCTTGTCTTGCTGAGTAAACCTTTTGTAGAGGCTTTGCTTCATACCCCACATGTGCTTTACTCACCCTGTTCTTTCATATGCCAGAAACCATCTTGCACCCCTTTTTAATGACTTTACACCAGGCTTAGAACAGTTTGACAATGTTTACTATACTTCTCATGGCAGAATAACAAGCATAACAAAGTCCAGAGCCTAATCTGACTAATGGAAGTGGCTTCCCAGGCATACCTTTACAGGTTATAGTCCAAAGCTGTCGACCCCCAATGACTGGTAGTGTCCACCGGAACACCAATATCTTGTGCTGATTACATACTGACTGATTCTTGGGTTCCCAGGTTCCATGTTCTGTGGTGTTTCTTTGATCTCAAACTACCGCCGGACTTTCAAGCTCCCACAAACCAACCCTTCCCCCTATTTATGTATCACACAGGGAGGAAGGCCAGCCAAAAACCAAAAAGCCTGAGTACTGTGGTCTAAAAGTTAACCCTTTCCCTAGCCTGGGCAAGCCATCTACCTGACTAATACACTACACTGTAGGAAACCTGTCCACGCTGCAATGTTTCTACTGATATTACGTATTGTGCTATTGCGCTATGCAATTCTACCATCTACCTCTTTTCACCTGATGAAGTAGATGGAGGAATATCTTCCCAGCAGGGACACCTCTCCAATTGATCTTGTGAGGATAACAAGGGTTAACATGATGGTGTGGATGGGGAACTGTATGTATATAGATTGATAATGAGGTAGGGTCATATTCTGGCCAGTAGAATGCATTTATACTTAACACCATACGTACATACGCACACGATATTAGGAGCATATTTTCTCCCAAGGTCTGCAAGAAAAAAATGCAGCATATTTTGGGCATAAATTCATATGCCAGTGTGCATGATGCCTGAACATTTGACATCGACTAATACTGAATAATATAGTGTTATTATCCAACATAAAAGTAACGTACTATAACAAAAAAGAAATACCGAAAATGCTTCCTCAAAGTTTCTTTAGTGGTTTAAAACCAGCATAAAAGGCATTTACTTGGTTTTGTCCAGGGAACTATTTAATTGTACAGCTTTATTGTCAGTTTCCTGACCTGTTTTCCATTTTTGTAACTTCTGTTCTTCTTCCTTTTTTCTCTGGGTCAAGGGTTACTGATTACTTCTAATTCTGTGTCCAAAATAATCAATAAAATGAAGTCTGATTTATGACTTCCTCCATTACATCTTTTTAAATCTTGTTTTGTGACACAGACGATGTCACTAGCCTCCTCATTTAATTTTATCTGTCTCTGTATCCCCATCATCTTGTCACTCCACTGATCAGGTCCTGCCCTCAAAGACGCCAAAACACTGAGACAATATCCTAATGTCTCAGAAGTTACGCGTCTGATATTGATTAAAAGATGCCGGTGTCAGTGTGGACACAATTGGGGCCTTTATGGAAGTCTCCTGTTCACCGGCACACTAATTAGCACTTATCATTAATGGTATCCAAGTTCTATGAATCTAATTTTGATGATGTTTATTGAGGCTAGGCATGGACAAATTCTCAAGGTGGAATAAATAATATGGAGCATGGCACTTGTGTGATGCTCTATCTTTTCAGGCTTAGATTCACTGGTATTGACATCTTACAATCAGAAATTGGGGCAAGTACATTGACCCTGTAAGACACAAAAAAAAAATCCAGATGAAATGTCGCCACTATAGAGGTATAGAGGCGGTATTATACTCACCTCTCCAGCAGCGAATATCTCTTACCTTCACTTCATTCAAGAGCTGCAGCATTCATCAGATTCTTCAACATTAACCCCCAACATCTTCAACATCTACCCCCAATCCCCAGTCCTTTCTCCATTGAGTAGCTGTGTTGCGTTTGATATAAAATATATTTTATATGAACAAATGATTTATCTATCAGACTCATTTTAACAGATCAGGTTTGTTTGAGAATGCTTCTCAAACAAATGTCTTGGTAACACAGGCTGTCCTGAAACAATGGGACAGTTGTCAGTTGATTGTTAAGGTAAATGAGTTTGTTACCATTGTTGTTTTACAGTTTGACAGTTGTCTCTATAGATACTGTAAACAATTATATATTTGTTATGGCAGAGTGCCATCTTGAGGTAGAATTTGGGAATACACAGGCATTTCTGTTACTACGTCGTTAAGGTAACCATTGTAAACGAACTGAGCCATATAAATGTTGCCAGAGATAAGCTCAGAGCAGCAGAGCTCACTCTCACCATGGATTAACATCGAAGGACTCATCTGTAAAACTAAGGAAAGTGCCTGGTCTCCAGAAGAATCGTTGTCAACGGAGATCACCAACACAGTAACTGAAGCTAAGTAACATTTAAGTGTATTTCTACTGTTACAGACTATAGTTTGATTGTTTGCTAGGTTGTTAATTTACTGTAGAGATCTGTCAGTCTTGATTTGTATTCCTAATATTGTAATAGTTTTGTATGTACAGCATTTGTTCAGTAAAAGCTCATTAATAGAGTTGAGCGAACACCTGGAAGTTCGGGTTCTGCTGGTCCGTCCGAACTTCGGGACAAAGTCCAGGTCCGGGTCCGGACGGAACCCGAACGATCGCACGGACAACGAAGGCCTGGGCCTGGACCTGAAACAGGGCTTCAAGCCTGCCTGGTCGTCTTGGGCTTGAAGGTCCACAAGCGAGTTGAGATAATTACTCGAAAATGACTTGTTTACGACATGTATGTTTTGATAATGTTATAATCCTTATGTTTAGTTCTGACTGTCTAGAGATGTCATTTAATTGTTGGATCGTTTGTTAGTTTGATATCAGACATTGTCATCTTTATGTGAATTTACAATGAATCGAAGTCAATGACACAACCACTAGAGGCAACTGTTGCTAAGAAGACCTCTGGTCCGTGAAAGGAATCAAAATGTCTACTCAGGAAGC
>BLSH010241805.1:2161390-2175667 GCA_018402905.1 Glandirana rugosa
AGGCTGCACACACGTTGCTGGATACACAGTGAGAGGCAGTTTGGCCCTTGCTGTTTGTTTTAAAGTGATTTTACCGCATTTTTATGTGAACATCTTTTATTGGATGTAATAAACGCCTTGGAGTTTTTTAACCTACTACACCATGGAAGCTTCTTGTCTCTTCTTTCATACCTGAGCTATATGGAGGTTTAGAGCGTAAGAGGTGACTCACGACCGGTCGGTCGCAACGATCGTTTAACCACCCAAAGAGTGACGCGAAAGCGGTGTGGGATTGGAGAGTGAGGTCCAAAAGAAACCTTTACGTGCACATTTCCTGCATTTCAGAGGTGAGAGTTCTGAGAGCACTTAGGGGGATTGGAGCACCGGTCTAGAGGAATCCTTCTTGGGGATGATGACACATTAACCCCCCTGCAAAAGAGGCTTTCCTTACACAAGCGTACCACGATATGTTTTAATGGACACTTGGAGCACAAGTCACTTTTTGTTACTATTTTACTATCATCATATTTGAAAAAGGACTTTTTATTCGATTGTCTGTGTTCTACTATCACGTTATATGTTGTATCATGCATTTTATATCCATTTTATACTCGTTTGATTTATATGATTTTTATTGCTATATACATATAGCTTGCTTTGGGATTTGCACATCAGACACATTACAGTCTTCCACCAGCAGAGGGAGCCTGAATCATATAATTAACACACAAGTTGTGCAACATTTTCCACTGTTTTCACTTACCACTCTAGCACTGTATCCACTTATTTTGATTTGTTTTAAACAGCACATGATGTTTGCTACATGTATTTTATAACCTCTTTTCAATATACATATGCGCAAGTGTAGGAAGTTTGCAGCACATCTCACAGGTCATCAGGTACACTGTGACACATGAGAACTGTCTATTGAGCCATCACATTGATGATACTAGTTTTTGTCTGTTTATGCTTGGATAATAGGCTGCGCAGTACCATCTCCGAAAAATCATCACTGTATATACTTGTCATATATATAGGTACAGCAGCAACCTATAGATATTTTGCTTTGATTACCACACATAGTAGCGCGAGGGCTCACACACCTTATATCCTAGCTAAATGTGAGTACCACTTGGTACAATTTTCAGCTCCATGCAGATGCCATCTGCCATAGACATTGACAGGGTACAGACTAAGATGACGTCACGTGCAAGGGGCCTTATTTCCACATTTATCAAGACTTGAAAGAGGCACCAAGTTGAAATAACACTCCCATACTAATAAAGGTGAAAAAAAAATGCTTCTGATTTTGTGAGGATGCTACATGTTAGCTTTCTCTATCTGCTGATAAAATGAATAAATAGGTGGTGGCCCTTTTAAAACATCAATATACCAAAGGTGATATCATCCCTACAGCTTGTAAATCACAGCAAAATCCCCAAAAAATGGACTTTGTATATACCCCCAATAGTACTGTACGTATACACTGGTTAGAATATCACCAATTTTTATTGTATACAAAAAATATATTTAAAAAATTATGTTTGTTACAGATACATAATAAAAAAAAAAAAAACATTTCATCTCATGTGTACAAGGTCAATAAATAATACCAACAGCACATCTCAAGAACACCCCATTGGGAATTTCGACAAGGTGGGCTGGAATAAGGTTGATGCGTTTCGTGGGACACCACGCTTCCTCGGGACCTCTCCAACCTCTTTCATATCCACATATGACAAGTTGTATAGTTAAAACTAAGAATAAACATAATATTAAATTATCAAATCATCATAAATAATGACAGCAATAATACTATACAATCAGAAACAGTGACAGTTCAGCATGGTGCAGAGATGGAAAGCGAGGAATACACCAAAACTTATCATCTTAGTATAGATATCATTACCTCAAACAAACTCATCAATAATACCCCCACTGAGTAGGGAAGAGCTGTGTTTTACAATACAGGTCCTGGGTGGCCTGTGGGGGGGAAACCACACAAGGAACATGCATACAAGATATCACAGATGAAAGAAACTGAGGGCAACAAAGGAAATGGAAATTAGATGATATAGTTGTTATAAAAAGGGGCGTGTAAAAAAGAAAAGGGGAAGAATGTAAGTTCCCATATTTCTAATAATTACCTCCAGATTGTATTAAAAGATGCTTATAATCCAAATGAAGGAAGGAGAAAGAGAATACTGAAATAAAGGCAGCCATATATCTCTACAACAAAATAAATAAAAAAGAATTTCTTGTTGACACAGGATTCAAGAGCTGCCACAGAAAAGGTCACAGGCAATGCTGCCTCTCTCCAGACACACTGCCATTGTATGATGACTTTATGGGGGTCTAATATGATGCATTTTGATGACAAGTATGGGGGAATGTTGGCTATTACAGATCCTCACTCTTTCTGTTTAGATTGCCTACAACTTGGGTGGTCTTCAGCTGGGACACTTGGTTTTAGTGACTGGTCTAGCGATTGAGGGAACCATGTGAGGAGCCTGTTAGTCCTGCCTCCCTAAACCAGGGTTTATACTATGGTATTCTGTCTACACAATACCTTATGTTACATGTATTAACCCGCAAATCACCCCATGCTTGTCCAAGTATACTGGCCTTCTATCTTCTACTATGGGTAAGCCATATAAACAACTCCCCCACCCCCTATAGACCCTGACTAGGGGTCATATTACTTAGTTTGTTTAATGACATCCTCTTTGTTTCATTTATTATGCAGACAGCAAATATCTGGGATGACAATTGGCATATTCCCTGCCCTCTAATTATGTTTTAGCTATCATGAGAGTTCTACAATGCAATAATCTACCTTGTAAGCATATGCTACCAATTATTCCTATCCTTCTAGAGTGCTATGGGCGATGCCATTGCACGTATAACTGACAAGTAGTCAGCTCGTCTATTCTTCTCCTTTTTTCTTTTTTTAATAATTTTTCCGCTATCCTCTTGGGCAAGTTCTACTGTGCCTTGGTGGTGGGCTGCCATGTCTACATATGTCCGCACATCCATTCTGTGCCCCCACTCCCCAATGTCCCCCGGTTGCGTGCCAGCCAGGCACATGGTGACCCATAATACATGTCATCATGATTACTGTATGCCATTATATGATTATGTTTGTACTTATTGCATATTTTTATCTCACTCAGAATACCTACCCCAAGCTCCTGAAGATGTGCAAATATGCAAAACATGTAGAGCTTCACCTTCTCATACATCAACCTACACCAGGCCTGTCTAGACATTGACGGCTGCAATTTACTGGCATAATTATCTGGTTATTTTATGGCCCTACTGGTGGTTGTGGTGATGTTTATGTGATTATTTGGGTAGTACAATATCATAAGAATATTAATCTGCACTTTGTATTTTAGTCAAATTGTAATAAAATATATATTTTTAAGACACTCTGTCTATTTTGGTGCCTAAAAAGTCCATAAGAGTCCACTCACCAATTTTGCTAATTCTAATTTTTACAGAGCAGGTAAAGCCCTTGGAAACGTTTCATGATTTGTAGGCTATACTGCCTTGCTGAAAATGCTACCTATTTACAGAGCTTACAGCTCCAATTTAAATTAAAGCCCATCAGCAGGTTGAGCACTTACAACAAAAATTGGTCCCTTAGCACAGGGGCGTACATACGTGGAAGATAGGGGGGTCCAAACTTCTCCCTAGACCATCCGCAGCACAGCAGATACTGCTGACAGCCGCTAAGCATCTGAAACTCTCAGAGACAGACAGTTTAGAGCAAGGGAGGCCCTTTTCAGTTCCAGTCACATGACCTGGCCGAGGAAGGACTTCCTCTTACTCTAAGCTGCCTTTTCGGGTGTGTGTGTGTGTGTGTGTGGTATGCTGGTGAGATCTGTACTCAGAGAGAGCTTTACTGGGGAGAGCACTGTCCTGGAGGAGATATGTACTTATGAGAGCTGTACTGAGGGTAGCTGTACTGAGGGAGAGCTGTACTCAGAGAGATTTCTACTAGAGAGATCTGTACTAGTGGGGGATCTGTACTGGGATTGGGCTGTACTGGGCAGAGATGTATGAAGGGGATCTGTGGAGGTGAATTAGCACTTTACAGCATTTTTTTAGGGTATAATGACTGTGGCATGTATTACCATGTACACAGTCAGTAGACTCTGGTGACTGGCCACTGCTCCTTTTCCGGGTTGAATAGTGCCAGGCACCATTGAACCCACTTTCTTTGAGGACATCAAGACTCTGGTTCACAGGACTGTGCTGTGGAGAGGGGCGGGCCTGGAGATAGATTTTGAGGCTGCATTAACCCATCTGCATGAGAGTTGCAGTAAATTTTAGGTTCTCAATTAAAAAAAAATCCTGTGTCAATTGGCACCCTATATCAAATGTTTATTTGTTAAATATTAATAAATAAGTACAACTAAAGGCTTCTGTATGATGGTCAGAATAAGTACCAAATCTATTTACTATGTGATACACAATACTCAAAGAAAACAAAAAAATCCTTTACGTTCCCTGACTCCTCCTTCATTAGTGTCTCACACACTCCCCCTCCCAGACACTACAGTTCACATTGGGAAAGTTTCAGCAACAAAGGAAGCCTTGTCAAATCAGAAAGCAGTGGGTTGGACTGGGTGTGGCCAGGTCCTGGTTGACAAACTTGTCATTTCGTTCACCGGCCAACTCAACAGAACTATGTAGGGGGATTAACATAAAACTGTGCAGATGAACCAATAATTAGGTACATAGGAAGGCCATAGTAGGTATTGGGAGGCCATAGTTCTACTTTGAATAATATAAAATAACTGTTTTAAAACTTGCAAATGTAAAAAAACAATCTGTTTTCCTCTAAGGGGCTGCTTTCATTTATCAGGCTACATCTATTAGGACCCTGATGGAAAAGCTAGCAATCTGCCAAGGCTGGATTATGTTGTGGTTCATGAAGATGATGATGTCACATACCATGTGACAATGAAATAAAAAAAAATTCTAAACCTGTCCCCATTATACCTACTAAGGCTACTAAGATTTGGACTGTAAGTATAGAATTTGGCTAGCTTAGTATTATATATTTGCAGTGATCTGGGAGATTTGTGTGTCCGTTGACCCATATTTACTTAACATTTGAATGGATACAGCTGAGTATTATACCATCTGCACAAGATAATCATTCATTATGAAGGTCCTGCCTTCTCCAATTTACTAGTTGCTTCCAGATTCCCACTAAAACTAGAGAAATCCATATTTTCCACCTTAGCTTTAGAGAGATCATTTTTTATTTTGCTTTGTGGACATTGGTCTATGGAGTTAAACTTTCTACAATAACTTCTGAAAGCTTCAGTATCTCCCCTGGCCAAGATGGTCCTTGCAAAGACAAATAAACATCTGGTTTGAATTGAACATTAATTTGCTGTTGTTTCAAAAGCCAGATTGAAGCAGTCTGTCTTTATAGGCCAAGGCATAGGATATTTATGTTCAAATACATTCTTGGCATGCAGCTCTTCCTGAAAACTATAAAATGCAAAATTTATTCTATAAGACATAGTAGTGGGTGATTACTTTTACTGTACTTACACAAACCTAAACAGTACAGAGAACTAAAATGGGATTGGTAATGTGATACCGCAAAAAAACTGTGTACTTTTTTGATTTTTAGGTTATTGTTTTTGAAAGAAGTTTTTGTTTTTTTAATTTTTCATATTTTGCTAATCTTCCCTAAGCAGCAATTCTTTTTAAAAGTTTGATTGTATGACTCATCCCACTAGCAATGGTATGCTAACTGTTTTGTCATAGAGAAGCTAAGGTGCCGGTGTCACCAGAAGCCTCAATATCTGGTAATAAATTCATGATTTATGCAAATACTGATGCTCTGGTGTCAGTGATTTGCCCCGCCTCTTCCATTGCATCATTATATTTTGGTGAGGCTGAGAAGGATGGGGCAGATTCTTTGAGATGAAGTTTCTATTTGCATGAATTAGCAGCCCTGGTCCCTGGTTTCAGGTCCATTTAAAATCTGCAGATATAAGCAGGCACCTATTACTGCATGAATTTTACTAATACTACTACTAGTTTAACCACTTAAGGACGGAAGGATTTCCCACTGTAGGACCAGAGCACTTTTTGCAATTCGGCTCTTTAACTGACAATTGCGCGGTCATGCGACATTGTACCCAAACGAAATTGGCATCCTCTTTTTCCCACAAATAGAGCTTTCTTTTGGTGGTATTTGATCCACTCTGCGTCACTTCTGATTACCGTTATTAACAAAAAAAGAGGGACAATTTTGAAAAACAAACAATATTTTTTACTTTTTGCTATAATACATATCCAAAAAAAATATATATAAAAAAACAAATTTATTCATCAGTTCCTCATGTTTGTGGTAAAAAAAAAACCCCGCGAGCGGCGTTTATTGATTGGTTTGCGCAAAAGTTGCCGCATTTACAAACCATGAGAATTAATTTATGGCGTTTTTACTATTTTTGTTTTTTTTACTAGTAATGGCGGCGATCTGCGATTTTTATCGGGACTGTGATATTGGGGCGGACATGTCAGACATTTCTTACGCTTTTTTGGGACCAATGACATTTATATCAGAAATTGAAATATCCACTGATCACTGTGTAAATGTCATTGGCAGTGAAGGGGTTATCCTACAGGGGGCGATCTAGGGGTTAACTGTGTTCCCTAGGCGTGTTCTAACTGTGAGGGGGCTGGGCTGCCAGGGGCATAACAGATCTAACTGATCCCAGTGACAGGGATCAGTAGATCTCTTACATGCTGCCTGAAAGAGCGGGGAATCAGCATGTTTTCATCGGCGGTTCCCCGTTTTTCTTCTCTGCCAGGCAATCGCGGGTAGCGGCCATACTGCTGCAGAGTGAACCAAATACTTTTATCTTGGTCTCAGCAGACCACAGAACATGGTTCCAGTAATCCATGTCCTTAGTCTGCTTGTCTTCAGCAAACTGTTTGCGGGCTTTCTTGTGCATCATCTTTAGAAGAGGCTTCATTCTGGCACCACAGCCATGTAGACCAATTTGATGCAGTGTGCGGCGTATGGACTGAGCTCTGACAGGCTGACCCCCCACCCCTTCAACCTCTGCAGCAATGCTGGCAGCACTCATACATCTATTTCCCAAAGATAACCTCTGGATATGATGCTGAGCACGTGCACTCAACTTCTTTGGTCGACCATGGCGAAGCCTGTTCTGAGTGGAACCTGTCCTGTTAAACCGCTGTATGGTCTTGGCCACTGTGCTGCAGCTCAGTTTCAGGGTCTTGGCAATCTTCTTATAGTCTAGGCCATCTTTCCATCTCTATGTAGAGCAACAATTATTTTTTTCAGATCCTCAGAGAGTTCTTTGCCATGGGGTGCCATGTTGAACTTCCAGTGACCAATATAAGAGAGTGAGAGAGATAACACCAAATGTAACACACCTGCTCCACATTCACAACTGAGACCTTGTAATACTATTGAGTCACATGACACCGGGGAGGGAAAATGGCTAATTGGGCCCAATTTGGACTTTTTCACTTAGGGGTGTACTCACTTTTGTTGCCAGCGGTTGAGACATTAATGGCTGTGTGTTGAGTTATCTTGAAGGGACAGCAAATTTACACTGTTAGACAAGCTGTACACTCACTACTTTACATTGTAGCAAAGTTTCATTTCTTCAGCGTTGTCACATGAAAAGGCATAATAAAATATTTAGAAAAATGTGAGGGGATGTACTCACTTTTGTGAGATACTGTATAGATGTCAAACTTATGTAGGGAGATTTGTTTAATCTCTGTGTATCATCTGAGGCTGTTCACTTCACTTGGTATATGTGAGGGTTTACATCCACTTTAAGTCTGGTTTATGATCAGGATATGTATGTAGTTTTTATAGTATGTTGGTATTATGTTAATTATTTGAGATAATGCTAGAGAAAGTGGTGTATTATTTGCATTTTGGTAGTTTGATTTCTGGTATTTTTTAATCTGTGTTATTTATTCTATGTTGTATTTTAATTCTGTGGATGGTTTATTAGAGTATAGTTTTTGTTTTATTGATACTAAATGCTGTTATTAGTCATTTTTATTGTGTCATTGGGGTTTAATTACCAAAGGCAAATCCACTGCGCACTGCAAGTGCACATGGAAGTGCAGCCACTGCAGATCTGAGGAGAACATGCAAGGAAAATAAAAAACAGCATTTTTGCTTGCACTTGATTGGATAGAAACCAGCAGAGCTTCCCCTCATTTCGATCTTCCCCTCAGATCTAGCGCGACTTCACTTCCAAGTGCCTTTAGTAAATCAACCCCATTGGGTCTTATTATGTTCATTGTTGTGATCTTGTGATGTCTCTGTTGAGTGTGGCTGTCACAATAATTTCCCTTGGGATTATTAAAGTATTCTGATTACTTCCTGGAATCCATCTGCCCTTAGCTCAGGGTATAGGCGTACGCACATAGGGTGGCAGGTGTGCCTGGGCACACCCTAATCACCCTGTATTGTGCAGATTACCCCTGCTGCCTGGCTGCAGAGAAAGGGATGGGGGAATCTCTGTCCTCAGTCCCTTTCTCTGTCTCAAAAGTGAGACATTAGGGGTCTGTTTAGACCCCTGATATTTCATCAAAGCCCCCCCCCCCCCCCGCAGGGCTCCTAAATAAAATTGTAAAAAATATATATATATATATATATATATAAAATATTGTAAAAAATAATTTAAAAAAAATGGTAAAAAAAGAAATAAAATAAAAATAAACTACTGACACCGATCTCTGCCCTTCTGACATATATATATATATACGCACACTTGTGTTTGTTTGCGCGTTGTGGTGCACACCCTAATGCAATAGGCTGCACACACCTATGGCTCAGGGATGCATACACATAGTTGCCAGTATTTTCAAAAAATTTATAGGGACACTTTTTTGTCTGTGGGTGGAGTCTTATTATAATTAGGGGTGCAGCATTCATTTGTAGGCGTGGTGTAGTAGGGGTGGAAAAATGTGGGCGTGTAGCAAAAAGGGGTGTGGCATAAACCAAATATTGGGCGTGGCATAAAGGGGTGGGGTTAGAGTTCGAGATGAAAAAGGGATGGGGGGAGAAGGAAGAGAGGGATGGAGGGAGAAAGAAAGGGAGAGAGAAAGAAAGAAAGAGATAAGGAGGGCAGAAGGAGAGAGAAGGAAAGAAAGAGGGCAATAGCAATATGTGTATTCCAGAAAGTTTAACAATCAGCAGATAAAGATAATCCAAACACCTGGTGTTAGCACTTCAATCATCCCGTCACCATGTTTGATATGGTGTCAGGATGATTGAAGCATATTAGTTCAACTCTCCATAATGCAGAATCAGTGGGAGCCCTGAGTATGTCACTTGTCACGTCAGATGCAGCTTGTCCCTTGCCACGTCGCCTGCTACCAGATGCAGCTTGGCTCACTTGTCATCAGATGCAGTTTGTCACTTCTCACCACAGATACAGCTTGTCACTTTGTCAGCACAGATGCAACTAGTCCATGCAGCTCTGTATTGGTGATTCAGTCTCCGCACCATCTACCGAAGACCAGCTCTCGTGGAGGTCGAAGGAAAGAAAGAGGCGGGGCCTGGGTGGCAATGAAAGTGGCTGCCAATAGAAATGGAGCAGCTCCATTGTCACCCAGGCTCCACCTCTCATTTCTTCCTCATGAGAGCTGGTCTTCAGTAAAATAGCAGCGGAGACAAAGTCAATAGTGCCGGCCCCGGACCTCTATCGGCGGCTCTGGCGATAAATCTGGAAACCGCCAATTTCCTGTGAAATTTCCCGGGACGCGGTAAGACCAGGACAAGGGTATAAATACCGGTAATGTCCCGGGAAATTTGGGATGGTTGGCAAATGTGCATGCAGGAGGGTGTGATTCACTAAGAAAACCCCTCCTCCCCTCCTGAAGACTCCAGGAATGAATGACATCATTTACCTAGGACTGAAAATCAGGAAGTAACTGCAGAAATGTAAAAAAAAAAAAGTTTAAAACAAGTGAATAGGATACGCTTTCCTATTTATTTACTAATGCTAGCAGCATAAGGATTAAAAATAGTCAATGTTTATTGAGGGAGTGAAGTTCCACTTAAAATTTTCAAAAAAAGATAATTTATTAAAGATCTGCATAGTCTTGCAAAATGTATTTGATCTATGTCAGTGGCTCAGTTATTGCTGCACAGTAGAATCCTTAAAATATGACCTGCTGGGGATGACTAAAATTGAATAAACCTGACCTACACAATGCAAGTGAAGACACACATAGACCCCCGAGTGTGAGTGGGACAGTTCCATCTAGTGGAAGAAAGTAGTACTACATATTGCTTAAACTGCTTTAGTCATTTCTCTTTAGCATTATGTAATCTCTCTAAAGCAAAATAATATGTGCACTGCTAGAGGACTAACACTGCTTTTTATTGTACTTCAGCAATGTGTAAATTCTTATACTACCACTGGGAATAATAACTCTGTGCTTCGTAATGCAATCCCATCTGGAAATTATACATAACACATGATGAGCAGGAACAATTTGACACATTCTACTGAAATAAGTATGTACTAATAGTACTGTGCCTACTGCACAGCTTGTTTCCCAAGCCCTACCCCCCCGTCTGTGTTCCTAAGAACTCCCCGAAGCCCATAGCAGTGAAGTCAACCAAGTTCCACGCACATAGTGCCTTTATGTAATGACGCCTATTCCATTGAGTTATTCTGGCATCAGTTTAGGGTTTTTTTTTTTGCTTGGGACAAATGATGTAAGAAAAGGCAAGCCGCTAGGTTTCGCCCCAAAGCAATGGCTCAACTTCAGCTTGAGCCATTTGTTCTGTACAAGTATTAAACACGTGCCGCATATGGGACCCTGTATGAGGACATGATCATTTTATGTCAATAGATTACTTAATAAGCCAAAAATGTGAAATCAACCAAAAGAGATGTGCAATACACATGCGGTTTTGCATAAGCGGGTGCGAGTCAAACCCCTGAATAACTGAATGTAGGAACTAAAACATATTGCACCATATTATAATGTAAAATTGTTTGCACACTTATAATACGTGATCACAAACCTTTGTGACTTACACACATTTTAAAACCCTTTCTTCCATCTAATAAGTACATTACGTCATGGTGGGAGGTAAGTGATTTATTGTTCCTTTTTTGATGTTTTAATATTCAACCCCTCCTTTACCAGAGGTAAGTGAAGCCTAGATGTCAAGGCCAAGTTTAGCAGCATCAAAACGCAGCAGTTAAATTGAGGACTATTCACATGAGGTGCATTGATACCTAGGTGCCCCGTTCAACTGATACTTTGAATTACTAAAAGTATTGGGACGCCTGCCTTTACAGGCACATGAATGGCATCCAGTCTTAGTTTGTAGGGTTCAGTATTGAGTTGGCCCACCCTTTGCTGCTAATAACAGCTTCAACTCTTCTGGGAAGGCTGTCCACAAGGTTTAGGAGTGTCTATGGAAGAATGGTCAAACATTCCCAGAGGCGCATATGTGAGGTCAGGTACTGATGTTGGACGAGAAGGCTTGGCTCACAGTCTCCACTCCAATTCATCCCAAAAGTGTTCAATGGGGTTGAGGTCAGGACTCTGTGCTGGCCAGTAAAGTTCCTCCACCCCAAACCCACCCATCCATGTCTTTATGGACCTTGCTTTGTGCACTGGTGCGCAATCATGTTGGAACAGAAAGGGGTCATCCCCAAACTGTTCCCACAAAGCTGGGAGCATGAAATTGTCTAAAATGTCTTGGTGTGCTGATGCCTTAAGAGCTCCCTTTACTGGAACTAAGGGGCCAAGCCCAACTCCTGAAAAACAACCCCACCCCATAATCCCCCCTCCACCAAATGATTTTGACCAGTGCACAAAGCAAGGTTCATAAAGACATGGACGAGCGAGTTTGGGGTAAAGGAACATGACTGGCCTGCACAGAGTCCTGACCTCAACCAGATAGAACACCTTTGGAGTGAATTAGAGCAAGTGACTGCGAGCCAGGCCTACTCGTCCAACATCAGTGCCTGACCCCACAAATGCACTTCTGGAAGAATGGTCAAACATTCCCATAGACACGCTCCTAAGCCTTGTGGACAGCCTTCCTAGAAGAGTTGAAGCTGTTATAGCTGCAAAAGGTGGGCCAACTCAATATTGAACCCTACGGACTAAGACTGGGATACCATTAAAGTTCATGTGCGTGTAAAGTCAGGTTTCCCAATACTTTTGGTAATATAGTGCACATGTGCAGTGGTGTGCATTGAGTAAAAATGCAGCAGTTCTGCATTTATACGTAGTGCAACGCACTTCACCAAAAGACAATATACTGCAGTGCATATAGTTGAATAGACATGTGCACTGCCGAAAAATGCGTTTGTTTTACTTTCATTCGTTTTATTGTTTTTTTCGGAAATTCGAAATTCAGAACTTTAGAAATTCAAAAATTTGGAAATTCAAAAATTTGGAAAATCGAAATGCGAAAATTCGGAAATTTGAAGGAAATAATAACGAACTAATAACAACTATTAAATTATAGGTATTGGAATTTCCTTTCAAATTTGGCTGTTAGTGAACGCAACGAATACAAATTTACCCAACGTTACCTATTATCCGAAATAACGAATGCCGCATCTAAACAAATGGAACGTAATAAATTAATACTAATAATAAAAAGTTTTTATTATTATTATTATGTTATTTTTTATCATTATTAATTTGTTACGTTCCATTCGTTTAGATACGGCATTCGTTTTTTCGGATAATTTGTAACTTCGGATAAATTTGTATTTATTGTGTTCACTAACAGCCAAATTTGAAAGGAAATTCCAATACCTATAATTTAATAGTTAGTAATAGTTATTATTAGTTAGTTATTTCAGAATTCCAAATTTTCGGGTTTTCGAATTTTCGTTCTTTCGAATTTTCGGATTTTCATTCTTCATTCCCAAAAATTTGGAAATTCGAATATTTATGAATTAACGAATTTGTCAAAAGAATTTGGAACAAAATGAACTGCACACAGAGTTGAATGAAAGGTCCTTTTGTTACATTTCAGTAGGAAAAAAGTAAACTGTGTGCCCCTAACATCGTACAATGGAGGCATGTGTTATGTTGGAGCATAACAAGCACCCACTGATGTGAATGGGTATAACTAATTTGCCTACCTAAATAGATTGCACAGACTAAGGCTGGTCATTCATGTGTAAATTTTCCAATGTTCAGGCCCAAATGAGAAAAATCCCTAGACTCCCTTATGGATGCAGGAGTCTCCTCTGATGGCTACCATATTCAGACAGCCTTGACTGTTTGACTATCCAAACATTGACTGCATCTGATTGGATGATGATCTGATTGGATGCGGTCACGGTTTGTCTCATAATTTTCCACCCAGCTCTATTGATTTTGAAGCTGGCTTTTGTTGAGCTAGGGCCTCCCATAACTCAAATTTCAGCCAATTCAGAAGGAGCCGTGTTTGGCCAGTTTGATGTATTTGTTTAGCTAGCTACGACTTTTAATTAGTATTGAATAATACCTTCTTAGCTATATTTCTATCCTTATTATGATACATCTCTTTGTATATACAGTACAATATTTTAAAATGACATTGTTCAACGGGATAATCATATGCCTCTTGTAGGATTACTCCCATTTTAAATGAATGACCCTAATTAATGCTAATTAAATTAATGGCCCTAATTAATGCTAATTAAAATAATGCCCCTAAATAATGCTAATTAATTAAATGAATGCCCACTAATTACAATGCCTTGCTGGTTGCATAGGAAAAAAGGGATTTTTGTATAACTTACCGTAAAATCCTTTTCTCTGAGTTCACTGACAGACACAGCCTTCTTATGACACATGGGGTTATGCTCATCCTACTAGGAGTAGACTCCCCGGTTGGATGCGAAAACAAACAAAAACGGATCAGATGAGGATCATCCTACTCGTATTGGGGTACACAGTATTCTTCCGACACAGACAGTCACTTGAGTCTCTTTTCCTAAAATGCCATTCAATATGTTTTTAGGGAAAAAAGGATACGTTGGTCGTTCCGTAACATTAATCACCCGTAAGTAAATTAATTAATCGTAATAAATCCCCGTAATAAAATTAATCGTAATTAATCCCGGTAATTAAATTAATCGTAATTAATCCCAGTAAGTAAATTTTACCCTCATTAGGATGTTCTCCGTATACTAATAGGGCAACTTGTTACAGTAAAATTTTATAACATGACATATATGTTTCTCTACATAGTATTATTCCTATCTTTATATCGATTCTTCCATAATAAGT